>CATNUY010000139.1:0-2500 GCA_951217065.1 Baccha elongata
AAGACATATCATGAAAATAATATATAAAAAATTATTCTAAGTCCGAAATCAATGAAAAGAGTAAATAAAATTTTTTCAAGTTGAAAAAATTTTTTAAGTCCAAAAAATTTTCTAAGTCCAAAGACTTTAATCAAATGTTTTTTCTACCCTCACAGTCTGAGGTGCGAAGAAGCGCGTTTATAATCTATTATGTGGAAGGGACCTAAAAGTTGCAAAAAAATATTATTATATTACACAAAAGAAAAATATCCACAAATTGAAGGCAAATATAAGACATACCATGAAAATAATGTATAAAAAATTATTCTAAGTCCGAAATCAATGAAAAGAGTAAATAAAATTTTTTCAAGTTGAAAAAATTTTTTAAGTCCAAAAAATTTTCTAAGTCCAAAGACTTTAATCAAATGTTTTTTCTACCCTCACAGTCTGAGGTGCGAAGAAGCGCGTTTATAATCTATTATGTGGAAGGGACCTAAAAGTTGCAAAAAAATATTATTATATTACACAAAAGAAAAATATCCACAAATTGAAGGCAAATATAAGACATATCATGAAAATAATATATAAAAAATTATTCTAAGTCCGAAATCAATGAAAAGAGTAAATAAAATTTTTTCAAGTTGAAAAAATTTTTTAAGTCCAAAAAATTTTCTAAGTCCAAAGACTTTAATCAAATGTTTTTTCTACCCTCACAGTCTGAGGTGCGAAGAAGCGCATTTATAATCTATTATGTGGAAGGGACCTAAAAGTTGCAAAAAAATATTATTATATTACACAAAAGAAAAATATCCACAAATTGAAGGCAAATATAAGACATATCATGAAAATAATATATAAAAAATTATTCTAAGTCCGAAATCAATGAAAAGAGTAAATAAAATTTTTTCAAGTTGAAAAAATTTTTTAAGTCCAAAAAATTTTCTAAGTCCAAAGACTTTAATCAAATGTTTTTTCTACCCTCACAGTCTGAGGTGCGAAGAAGCGCGTTTATAATCTATTATGTGGAAGGGACCTAAAAGTTGCAAAAAAATATTATTATATTACACAAAAGAAAAATATCCACAAATTGAAGGCAAATATAAGACATATCATGAAAATAATATATAAAAAATTATTCTAAGTCCGAAATCAATGAAAAGAGTAAATAAAATTTTTTCAAGTTGAAAAAATTTTTTAAGTCCAAAAAATTTTCTAAGTCCAAAGACTTTAATCAAATGTTTTTTCTACCCTCACAGTCTGAGGTGCGAAGAAGCGCGTTTATAATCTATTATGTGGAAGGGACCTAAAAGTTGCAAAAAAATATTATTATATTACACAAAAGAAAAATATCCACAAATTGAAGGCAAATATAAGACATATCATGAAAATAATATATAAAAAATTATTCTAAGTCCGAAATCAATGAAAAGAGTAAATAAAATTTTTTCAAGTTGAAAAAATTTTTTAAGTCCAAAAAATTTTCTAAGTCCAAAGACTTTAATCAAATGTTTTTTCCACCCTCACAGTCTGAGGTGCGAAGAAGCGCATTTATAATCTATTATGTGGAAGGGACCTAAAAGTTGCAAAAAAATATTATTATATTACACAAAAGAAAAATATCCACAAATTGAAGGCAAATATAAGACATATCATGAAAATAATATATAAAAAATTATTCTAAGTCCGAAATCAATGAAAAGAGTAAATAAAATTTTTTCAAGTTGAAAAAATTTTTTAAGTCCAAAAAATTTTCTAAGTCCAAAGACTTTAATCAAATGTTTTTTCTACCCTCACAGTCTGAGGTGCGAAGAAGCGCATTTATAATCTATTATGTGGAAGGGACCTAAAAGTTGCAAAAAAATATTATTATATTACACAAAAGAAAAATATCCACAAATTGAAGGCAAATATAAGACATATCATGAAAATAATATATAAAAAATTATTCTAAGTCCGAAATCAATGAAAAGAGTAAATAAAATTTTTTCAAGTTGAAAAAATTTTTTAAGTCCAAAAAATTTTCTAAGTCCAAAGACTTTATTCAAAATGTTTTTTTGGCATCACAAAGGTTGCTGCGATAATGTCTGTTTCTAAACTACTTTAAGGAATCGAGAAAATTTTTCGTTTTCCCCACGTTGGACGCAAGTGCCAATGTATCGTAACTTCACGGTCTATAAACTAGCTTTTATAGTCGAGAAATAACAACCAATTAGGGGTAGGTACTGAGATTTCGAGAATTTATTTCTATGAAGTAATTTTCTTGGATCTGCCTGTGAAAGCGAAAGGTACCAAAAAACAAAATGGTTGAGCCCATGACGGATTAGAAGTCCGCATTAGAAATTTACTTCACATTTATGGGTAGTGTGAAGTAAATAAATGATAAAAGAATTTTTAATTCTTGGTTCATAAAAAAATAATATATTTTTAAAAAATATATAAAATTTACTTCAAAGAAAGTAAAAGAATTTATTAGAAATTTGAAAATATCATTGATATGTATTTGAAAGGTGCTCAGCTAAGT
>CATNUY010000139.1:5000-7500 GCA_951217065.1 Baccha elongata
GTTAAATGAACATTTATATAGAGAAGAAGACTAATCAAAAAGAAAAAAATATGCGCTTGGGGCAACGCTATATTTTTAAATAAAATTATAAAAAAATGTTAAATGAACATTTATATAGAGAAGAAGACTAATCAAAAAGAAAAAAATATGCGCTTGGGGCAACGCTATATTTTTAAATAAAATTATAAAAAAATGTTAAATGAACATTTATATAGAAAAGAAGACTAATCGGAAAGAAAAAAATATGCGCCTTGGCAACGCTATATTTTTAAATAAAATTATAAAATGAATATTTATATAGAAAAGAAGACGACTAATCAAAAAGAAAAAAATATGCGCTTGGGGCAACGCTATATTTTTAAATAAAATTATAAAAAAATGTCAAATGAACATTTATCTAGAAAAGAAGACTAATCAAGAAAATATTAATGGACAATGTTGTACTTATTCATAAGTTAAAGATTCTTCGGAATTTGACATTCGCAACATATAAACATTAATTAAAAAAATAATATTAGAAATTTTATATTTCTTTTATTAAAATTATTGACTTGTAAAAAAAAACAAAATTATCACTCTAAGCGGTGGATCACTCGGCTCATGGGTCGATGAAGAACGCAGCAAACTGTGCGTCATCGTGTGAACTGCAGGACACATGAACATCGACATTTTGAACGCATATCGCAGTCCATGCTGTTATGTACTTTAATTAATTTTGAAGTGCTGCTTGGACTACATATGGTTGAGGGTTGTGATACTATGCTAAAAAAGTTGCTTGTAGATGAAGAAGAATTTTAATATAATTATTATTCTTTTAAAATCTGCTTAAGCACATGTTATATTACTGGATTTTTTATTAAATTCATAATATTAATTTACAAAGTATACCTCAAAATGAATTTCAAATTCTATATTATCAATTAATTAAAAGAGGATGAATTAGTATAAATATACTAAACAAAAATTTATCAAAAATGAGACAAAAGCGAACAATTAGAATAAAATATACTTTACAAAAATTTATCAAAAATAAGACAATAAGCGAGCAATTAGAATAAAATATACTTTGAGACAATAAGCGAAAAATTACAAAAATAAAAATAAAAGTATATAAAGAAGTAAAGTAAATTTATTAAAAAAACTAATCTGAAGGCAAACAAAAATATTCACCTCTAAAATTTGATAAATAGATTTGATTTCAAATCCTGAGTATATAAAATAATAAAATGTAAGCTATGTTAAACAACCTCAACTCATATGAGATAACTCCCCGAATTTAAGCATATTAATGAGGGAAGGAAAAGAAACTAACAAGGATTTTCTTAGTAGCGGCGAGCGAAAAGAAATCAGTTCAGCACTAAGCCATTTTGTCTTTATGGCAAATATGGGATGCAGTGTATGGAACATCTATAATCTAGTATGAGAAATTAACGATTTAAGTCCTTCTTAAATGAGGCCATTTACCCATAGAGGGTGCCAGGCCCGTATAACGTTAATGATTACTAGAAGATGTTTCCAAAGAGTCGTGTTGCTTGATAGTGCAGCACTAAGTGGGTGGTAAACTCCATCTAAAACTAAATATAACCATGAGACCGATAGTAAACAAGTACCGTGAGGGAAAGTTGAAAAGAACTCTGAATAGAGAGTTAAACAGTACGTGAAACTGCTTAGAGGTTAAACCCGATGAACCTGAATATCCGTTATGAAAAATTCATCACTAATATAAAATTAAAAATAAAAATAGTGTGCAATTTTTTCATATAAGGACATTGTAATCTGATAATGTCATAAATATTTATCAAAAGATCTTATACTTAAGTTTATTCAAATTAGTTATTTTCGGATTTCTAACATAAAATAAATGTATTTGATTGGATAAATCATTGTCAGATATAATTATATAATGTGCTTAAATTCCTCGGAATTTTATAATAATAGATGGATCTATTGATTTGTTTATTTAATTATATGCACTATTATGATTAACAATGCGATAGATTCAGGATACCTTCGGGACCCGTCTTGAAACACGGACCAAGGAGTCTAACATATGTGCAAGTCATTGGGTATTTTTAATAAAACCCAATGGCATAATTAACTTAACTGTTAAAATGGGATTAGTTTAAATTTTATTATGAAATATAAATTCAATCCCGGGGCGTTCTATACAGTTATGCGTAATGATATTTATATTATTTATGCCTCTAACTAGAGCGTACCTTGAGCATATATGCTGTGACCCGAAAGATGGTGAACTATACTTGATCAGGTTGAAGTCAGGGGAAACCCTGATGGAAGACCGAAACAGTTCTGACGTGCAAATCGATTGTCAGAATTGAGTATAGGGGCGAAAGACTAATCGAACCATCTAGTAGCTGGTTCCCTCCGAAGTTTCCCTCAGGATAGCTGGTGCATTGAAAAATTATATAAAATAATCTTATCTGGTAAAGCGAATGATTAGAGGCCTTAGGGTCGAAACGATCTTAACCTATTCTCAAAC
>CATNUY010000139.1:12500-17500 GCA_951217065.1 Baccha elongata
ATGTATTTGAAAGGTGCTCAGCTAAGTAAATAAACTCAATTACTACGAAAAGAGTTCACTATATTATAGGTTCTCTTATTGATGTTTTCTGAAAAAGTTGTACTTGAACCTTTGTAAAATGCATTTTCCCTTTATTCTCGATTACAAATTGGCAAATCTTTTAATAAAAAAATTATCAGAGTCAGTTGTTATGAGAGATAACATAAGAGGAATCATGTTATTTTTCAATTTTTCAAATATAAAATATAAATAAATAACATTATTCTGGTTGATCCTGCCAGTAGTTATATGCTTGTCTCAAAGATTAAGCCATGCATGTCTAAGTACACACGAATTAAAAGTGAAACCGCAAAAGGCTCATTATATCAGTTATGGTTCATTAGATCGTTAACAGTTACTTGGATAACTGTGGTAATTCTAGAGCTAATACATGCAATATAAACACGGACCTTATGGAACGTGTGCTTTTATTAGGCTAAAACCAAGCGATTTTTTCGGAAATCGTTAATATGGTTGAACTCTAGATAATTTGCCGATCGTATGGTCTAGTACCGACGACAGATCTTTCAAATGTCTGCCCTATCAACTATTGATGGTAGTATCTAGGACTACCATGGTTGCTACGGGTAACGGGGAATCAGGGTTCGATTCCGGAGAGGGAGCCTGAGAAACGGCTACCACATCTAAGGAAGGCAGCAGGCGCGTAAATTACCCACTCCCAGTTCGGGGAGGTAGTGACGAAAAATAACAATACAGGACTCATATCCGAGGCCCTGTAATTGGAATGAGTACACTTTAAATCCGTTAACAAGGACCTATTGGAGGGCAAGTCTGGTGCCAGCAGCCGCGGTAATTCCAGCTCCAATAGCGTATATTAAGTTGTTGCGGTTAAAACGTTCGTAGTTGAATTTGTGCTTCATACGGGTAGTAAAACTATAATTGTGGATTTTACATTACCTTATGTATGCAAGCGTATTACCGGTGGAGTTCTAATATATCAATTGTGCTTTTGTATGATTATGTATACCTCCTACTTAAACCTGCTTCAGTGCTCTTCATCGAGTGTTGTTGTGGGCGGTACAATTACTTTGAACAAATTAGAGTGCTTAAAGCAGGCTCCAAATGCCTGAATATTTTGTGCATGGAATAATGAAATAAGACCTCTGATCTACTTTCATTGGTTTTTAGATCAAGAGGTAATGATTAATAGAAGCAGTTTGGGGGCATTAGTATTACGACGCGAGAGGTGAAATTCTTGGACCGTCGTAAGACTAACTTAAGCGAAAGCATTTGCCAAAGATGTTTTCATTAATCAAGAACGAAAGTTAGAGGTTCGAAGGCGATCAGATACCGCCCTAGTTCTAACCATAAATAAACGATGCCAGCTAGCAATTGGGAGTAGCTACTTCTATGGCTCTCTCAGTCGCTTCCCGGGAAACCAAAGCTTTTGGGCTCCGGGGGAAGTATGGTTGCAAAGCTGAAACTTAAAGGAATTGACGGAAGGGCACCACCAGGAGTGGAGCCTGCGGCTTAATTTGACTCAACACGGGAAAACTTACCAGGTCCGAACATAAGTGTGTAAGACAGATTGATAGCTCTTTCTCGAATCTATGGGTGGTGGTGCATGGCCGTTCTTAGTTCGTGGAGTGATTTGTCTGGTTAATTCCGATAACGAACGAGACTCAAATATATTAAATAGATGCTTTCAGGATTATGGTGTTGAAGCTTTCATAGCCTTTATTCATGAATATAGTAAAATATAGACGTGTTTGAATGTGTTTATGTTAGTGGAGTCGTACCTGTTTGTTTGTCCCATTATAAGGACACTAGCTTCTTAAATGGACAAATTGCGTCTAGCAATAATGAGATTGAGCAATAACAGGTCTGGAATGCCCTTAGATGTCCTGGGCTGCACGCGCGCTACAATGAAAGTATCAACGTGTATTTCCTAGACCGAGAGGTCCGGGTAAACCGCTGAACCACTTTCATGCTTGGGATTGTGAACTGAAACTGTTCACATGAACTTGGAATTCCCAGTAAGTGTGAGTCATTAACTCGTATTGATTAAGTCCCTGCCCTTTGTACACACCGCCCGTCGCTACTACCGATTGAATTATTTAGTGAGGTCTCCGGACGTGATCACTGTGACGCTCACGTGTTACGGTTGTTTCGCAGAAGTTGACCGAACTTGAGTATTTAGAGGAAGTAAAAGTCGTAACAAGGTTTCCGTAGGTGAACCTGCGGAAGGATCATTAACGTGTTCCTTCTTAAAAAGAAACAATTAAAATAAAAAGCAAAAACAAATATAATATATAAAATTTATATATACAAAAACAAAATGGCAATAAATAAAATTGCAATATCAAAATATGCATAAAATGCATATAAAATAAAATGAAAAAAAAAAAAAACGAAATGAAAATGAAAAATTATAAGAAAAAATATTGTCAATAAATTAAATTGCAATATAAAAGAAAGAAAAATATGCGCTTGGTGAACGCTATATTTTTAAGAAAAATTATAAAAAATGTTAAATGAACATTTATATAGAGAAGAAGACTAATCAAAAAGAAAAAAATATGCGCTTGGGGCAACGCTATATTTTTAAATAAAATTATAAAAAAATGTTAAATGAACATTTATATAGAGAAGAAGACTAATCAAAAAGAAAAAAATATGCGCTTGGGGCAACGCTATATTTTTAAATAAAATTATAAAAAAATGTTAAATGAACATTTATATAGAAAAGAAGACTAATCGGAAAGAAAAAAATATGCGCCTTGGCAACGCTATATTTTTAAATAAAATTATAAAATGAATATTTATATAGAAAAGAAGACGACTAATCAAAAAGAAAAAAATATGCGCTTGGGGCAACGCTATATTTTTAAATAAAATTATAAAAAAATGTCAAATGAACATTTATCTAGAAAAGAAGACTAATCAAGAAAATATTAATGGACAATGTTGTACTTATTCATAAGTTAAAGATTCTTCGGAATTTGACATTCGCAACATATAAACATTAATTAAAAAAATAATATTAGAAATTTTATATTTCTTTTATTAAAATTATTGACTTGTAAAAAAAAACAAAATTATCACTCTAAGCGGTGGATCACTCGGCTCATGGGTCGATGAAGAACGCAGCAAACTGTGCGTCATCGTGTGAACTGCAGGACACATGAACATCGACATTTTGAACGCATATCGCAGTCCATGCTGTTATGTACTTTAATTAATTTTGAAGTGCTGCTTGGACTACATATGGTTGAGGGTTGTGATACTATGCTAAAAAAGTTGCTTGTAGATGAAGAAGAATTTTAATATAATTATTATTCTTTTAAAATCTGCTTAAGCACATGTTATATTACTGGATTTTTTATTAAATTCATAATATTAATTTACAAAGTATACCTCAAAATGAATTTCAAATTCTATATTATCAATTAATTAAAAGAGGATGAATTAGTATAAATATACTAAACAAAAATTTATCAAAAATGAGACAAAAGCGAACAATTAGAATAAAATATACTTTACAAAAATTTATCAAAAATAAGACAATAAGCGAGCAATTAGAATAAAATATACTTTGAGACAATAAGCGAAAAATTACAAAAATAAAAATAAAAGTATATAAAGAAGTAAAGTAAATTTATTAAAAAAACTAATCTGAAGGCAAACAAAAATATTCACCTCTAAAATTTGATAAATAGATTTGATTTCAAATCCTGAGTATATAAAATAATAAAATGTAAGCTATGTTAAACAACCTCAACTCATATGAGATAACTCCCCGAATTTAAGCATATTAATGAGGGAAGGAAAAGAAACTAACAAGGATTTTCTTAGTAGCGGCGAGCGAAAAGAAATCAGTTCAGCACTAAGCCATTTTGTCTTTATGGCAAATATGGGATGCAGTGTATGGAACATCTATAATCTAGTATGAGAAATTAACGATTTAAGTCCTTCTTAAATGAGGCCATTTACCCATAGAGGGTGCCAGGCCCGTATAACGTTAATGATTACTAGAAGATGTTTCCAAAGAGTCGTGTTGCTTGATAGTGCAGCACTAAGTGGGTGGTAAACTCCATCTAAAACTAAATATAACCATGAGACCGATAGTAAACAAGTACCGTGAGGGAAAGTTGAAAAGAACTCTGAATAGAGAGTTAAACAGTACGTGAAACTGCTTAGAGGTTAAACCCGATGAACCTGAATATCCGTTATGAAAAATTCATCACTAATATAAAATTAAAAATAAAAATAGTGTGCAATTTTTTCATATAAGGACATTGTAATCTGATAATGTCATAAATATTTATCAAAAGATCTTATACTTAAGTTTATTCAAATTAGTTATTTTCGGATTTCTAACATAAAATAAATGTATTTGATTGGATAAATCATTGTCAGATATAATTATATAATGTGCTTAAATTCCTCGGAATTTTATAATAATAGATGGATCTATTGATTTGTTTATTTAATTATATGCACTATTATGATTAACAATGCGATAGATTCAGGATACCTTCGGGACCCGTCTTGAAACACGGACCAAGGAGTCTAACATATGTGCAAGTCATTGGGTATTTTTAATAAAACCCAATGGCATAATTAACTTAACTGTTAAAATGGGATTAGTTTAAATTTTATTATGAAATATAAATTCAATCCCGGGGCGTTCTATACAGTTATGCGTAATGATATTTATATTATTTATGCCTCTAACTAGAGCGTACCTTGAGCATATATGCTGTGACCCGAAAGATGGTGAACTATACTTGATCAGGTTGAAGTCAGGGGAAACCCTGATGGAAGACCGAAACAGTTCTGACGTGCAAATCGATTGTCAGAATTGAGTATAGGGGCGAAAGACTAATCGAACCATCTAGTAGCTGGTTCCCTCCGAAGTTTCCCTCAGGATAGCTGGTGCATTGAAAAATTATATAAAATAATCTTATCTGGTAAAGCGAATGATTAGAGGCCTTAGG
>CATNUY010000139.1:22500-30000 GCA_951217065.1 Baccha elongata
AAAAATTATTCTACAGTCCGAAATCAATGAAAAGAGTAAATAAAATTTTTTCAAGTTGAAAAAATTTTTTAAGTCCAAAAAATTTTCTAAGTCCAAAGACTTTAATCAAATGTTTTTTCTACCCTCACAGTCTGAGGTGCGAAGAAGCGCATTTATAATCTATTATGTGGAAGGGACCTAAAAGTTGCAAAAAAATATTATTAAAATACACAAAAGAAAAATATCCACAAATTGAAGGCAAATATAAGACATATCATGAAAACTAATATATAAAAAATTATTCTAAGTCCGAATCAATGAAAAGAGTAAATAAAATTTTTTTCAAGTTGAAAAAATTTTTTTAAGTCCAAAAAATTTTCTAAGTCCAAAGACTTTAATCAAATGTTTTTTCTACCCTCACAGTCTGAGGTGCGAAGAAAGCGCGTTTATAATCTATTATGTGGATGGGACCTAAAAGTTGCAAAAAATATTATTATATTACACAAAAGAAAAATATCCACAAATTGAAGGCAAATATAAGACATATCATGAAAATAATATATAAAAAATTATTCTAAGTCCGAAATCAATGAAAAGAGTAAATAAAAATTTTTTCAAGTTGAAAAAATTTTTTAAGTCCAAAAAATTTTCTAAGTCCAAAGACTTTAATCAAATGTTTTTTCTACCCTCACAGTCCTAAGAAGCGCGTTTATAATCTATTATGTGGAAGGGACCTAAAAGTTGCAAAAAAATATTATTATATTACACAAAAGAAAAATATCCACAAATTGAAGGCAAATATAAGACATATCATGAAAATAATATATAAAAAATTATTCTAAGTCCGAAATCAATGAAAAGAGTAAATAAAATTTTTTCAAGTTGAAAAAATTTTTTAAGTCCAAAAAATTTTCTAAGTCCAAAGACTTTAATCAAATGTTTTTTCCACCCTCACAGTCTGAGGTGCGAAGAAGCGCATTTATAATCTATTATGTGGAAGGGACCTAAAAGTTGCAAAAAAATATTATTATATTACACAAAAGAAAAATATCCACAAATTGAAGGCAAATATAAGACATATCATGAAAATAATATATAAAAAATTATTCTAAGTCCGAAATCAATGAAAAGAGTAAATAAAATTTTTTCAAGTTGAAAAAATTTTTTAAGTCCAAAAAATTTTCTAAGTCCAAAGACTTTAATCAAATGTTTTTTCTACCCTCACAGTCTGAGGTGCGAAGAAGCGCATTTATAATCTATTATGTGGAAGGGACCTAAAAGTTGCAAAAAAATATTATTATATTACACAAAAGAAAAATATCCACAAATTGAAGGCAAATATAAGACATATCATGAAAATAATATATAAAAAATTATTCTAAGTCCGAAATCAATGAAAAGAGTAAATAAAATTTTTTCAAGTTGAAAAAATTTTTTAAGTCCAAAAAATTTTCTAAGTCCAAAGACTTTATTCAAAATGTTTTTTTGGCATCACAAAGGTTGCTGCGATAATGTCTGTTTCTAAACTACTTTAAGGAATCGAGAAAATTTTTCGTTTTCCCCACGTTGGACGCAAGTGCCAATGTATCGTAACTTCACGGTCTATAAACTAGCTTTTATAGTCGAGAAATAACAACCAATTAGGGGTAGGTACTGAGATTTCGAGAATTTATTTCTATGAAGTAATTTTCTTGGATCTGCCTGTGAAAGCGAAAGGTACCAAAAAACAAAATGGTTGAGCCCATGACGGATTAGAAGTCCGCATTAGAAATTTACTTCACATTTATGGGTAGTGTGAAGTAAATAAATGATAAAAGAATTTTTAATTCTTGGTTCATAAAAAAATAATATATTTTTAAAAAATATATAAAATTTACTTCAAAGAAAGTAAAAGAATTTATTAGAAATTTGAAAATATCATTGATATGTATTTGAAAGGTGCTCAGCTAAGTAAATAAACTCAATTACTACGAAAAGAGTTCACTATATTATAGGTTCTCTTATTGATGTTTTCTGAAAAAGTTGTACTTGAACCTTTGTAAAATGCATTTTCCCTTTATTCTCGATTACAAATTGGCAAATCTTTTAATAAAAAAATTATCAGAGTCAGTTGTTATGAGAGATAACATAAGAGGAATCATGTTATTTTTCAATTTTTCAAATATAAAATATAAATAAATAACATTATTCTGGTTGATCCTGCCAGTAGTTATATGCTTGTCTCAAAGATTAAGCCATGCATGTCTAAGTACACACGAATTAAAAGTGAAACCGCAAAAGGCTCATTATATCAGTTATGGTTCATTAGATCGTTAACAGTTACTTGGATAACTGTGGTAATTCTAGAGCTAATACATGCAATATAAACACGGACCTTATGGAACGTGTGCTTTTATTAGGCTAAAACCAAGCGATTTTTTCGGAAATCGTTAATATGGTTGAACTCTAGATAATTTGCCGATCGTATGGTCTAGTACCGACGACAGATCTTTCAAATGTCTGCCCTATCAACTATTGATGGTAGTATCTAGGACTACCATGGTTGCTACGGGTAACGGGGAATCAGGGTTCGATTCCGGAGAGGGAGCCTGAGAAACGGCTACCACATCTAAGGAAGGCAGCAGGCGCGTAAATTACCCACTCCCAGTTCGGGGAGGTAGTGACGAAAAATAACAATACAGGACTCATATCCGAGGCCCTGTAATTGGAATGAGTACACTTTAAATCCGTTAACAAGGACCTATTGGAGGGCAAGTCTGGTGCCAGCAGCCGCGGTAATTCCAGCTCCAATAGCGTATATTAAAGTTGTTGCGGTTAAAACGTTCGTAGTTGAATTTGTGCTTCATACGGGTAGTAAAACTATAATTGTGGATTTTACATTACCTTATGTATGCAAGCGTATTACCGGTGGAGTTCTAATATATCAATTGTGCTTTTGTATGATTATGTATACCTCCTACTTAAACCTGCTTCAGTGCTCTTCATCGAGTGTTGTTGTGGGCCGGTACAATTACTTTGAACAAATTAGAGTGCTTAAAGCAGGCTCCAAATGCCTGAATATTTTGTGCATGGAATAATGAAATAAGACCTCTGATCTACTTTCATTGGTTTTTAGATCAAGAGGTAATGATTAATAGAAGCAGTTTGGGGGCATTAGTATTACGACGCGAGAGGTGAAATTCTTGGACCGTCGTAAGACTAACTTAAGCGAAAGCATTTGCCAAAGATGTTTTCATTAATCAAGAACGAAAGTTAGAGGTTCGAAGGCGATCAGATACCGTCCTAGTTCTAACCATAAACGATGCCAGCTAGCAATTGGGAGTAGCTACTTCTATGGCTCTCTCAGTCGCTTCCCGGGAAACCAAAGCTTTTGGGCTCCGGGGGAAGTATGGTTGCAAAGCTGAAACTTAAAGGAATTGACGGAAGGGCACCACCAGGAGTGGAGCCTGCGGCTTAATTTGACTCAACACGGGAAAACTTACCAGGTCCGAACATAAGTGTGTAAGACAGATTGATAGCTCTTTCTCGAATCTATGGGTGGTGGTGCATGGCCGTTCTTAGTTCGTGGAGTGATTTGTCTGGTTAATTCCGATAACGAACGAGACTCAAATATATTAAATAGATGCTTTCAGGATTATGGTGTTGAAGCTTTCATAGCCTTTATTCATGAATATAGTAAAATATAGACGTGTTTGAATGTGTTTATGTTAGTGGAGTCGTACCTGTTTGTTTGTCCCATTATAAGGACACTAGCTTCTTAAATGGACAAATTGCGTCTAGCAATAATGAGATTGAGCAATAACAGGTCTGGAATGCCCTTAGATGTCCTGGGCTGCACGCGCGCTACAATGAAAGTATCAACGTGTATTTCCTAGACCGAGAGGTCCGGGTAAACCGCTGAACCACTTTCATGCTTGGGATTGTGAACTGAAACTGTTCACATGAACTTGGAATTCCCAGTAAGTGTGAGTCATTAACTCGTATTGATTAAGTCCCTGCCCTTTGTACACACCGCCCGTCGCTACTACCGATTGAATTATTTAGTGAGGTCTCCGGACGTGATCACTGTGACGCTCACGTGTTACGGTTGTTTCGCAGAAGTTGACCGAACTTGAGTATTTAGAGGAAGTAAAAGTCGTAACAAGGTTTCCGTAGGTGAACCTGCGGAAGGATCATTAACGTGTTCCTTCTTAAAAAGAAACAATTAAAATAAAAAGCAAAAACAAATATAATATATAAAATTTATATATACAAAAACAAAATGGCAATAAATAAAATTGCAATATCAAAATATGCATAAAATGCATATAAAATAAAATGAAAAAAAAAAAAAACGAAATGAAAATGAAAAATTATAAGAAAAAATATTGTCAATAAATTAAATTGCAATATAAAAGAAAGAAAAATATGCGCTTGGTGAACGCTATATTTTTAAGAAAAATTATAAAAAATGTTAAATGAACATTTATATAGAGAAGAAGACTAATCAAAAAGAAAAAAATATGCGCTTGGGGCAACGCTATATTTTTAAATAAAATTATAAAAAAATGTTAAATGAACATTTATATAGAGAAGAAGACTAATCAAAAAGAAAAAAATATGCGCTTGGGGCAACGCTATATTTTTAAATAAAATTATAAAAAAATGTTAAATGAACATTTATATAGAAAAGAAGACTAATCGGAAAGAAAAAAATATGCGCCTTGGCAACGCTATATTTTTAAATAAAATTATAAAATGAATATTTATATAGAAAAGAAGACGACTAATCAAAAAGAAAAAAATATGCGCTTGGGGCAACGCTATATTTTTAAATAAAATTATAAAAAAATGTCAAATGAACATTTATCTAGAAAAGAAGACTAATCAAGAAAATATTAATGGACAATGTTGTACTTATTCATAAGTTAAAGATTCTTCGGAATTTGACATTCGCAACATATAAACATTAATTAAAAAAATAATATTAGAAATTTTATATTTCTTTTATTAAAATTATTGACTTGTAAAAAAAAACAAAATTATCACTCTAAGCGGTGGATCACTCGGCTCATGGGTCGATGAAGAACGCAGCAAACTGTGCGTCATCGTGTGAACTGCAGGACACATGAACATCGACATTTTGAACGCATATCGCAGTCCATGCTGTTATGTACTTTAATTAATTTTGAAGTGCTGCTTGGACTACATATGGTTGAGGGTTGTGATACTATGCTAAAAAAGTTGCTTGTAGATGAAGAAGAATTTTAATATAATTATTATTCTTTTAAAATCTGCTTAAGCACATGTTATATTACTGGATTTTTTATTAAATTCATAATATTAATTTACAAAGTATACCTCAAAATGAATTTCAAATTCTATATTATCAATTAATTAAAAGAGGATGAATTAGTATAAATATACTAAACAAAAATTTATCAAAAATGAGACAAAAGCGAACAATTAGAATAAAATATACTTTACAAAAATTTATCAAAAATAAGACAATAAGCGAGCAATTAGAATAAAATATACTTTGAGACAATAAGCGAAAAATTACAAAAATAAAAATAAAAGTATATAAAGAAGTAAAGTAAATTTATTAAAAAAACTAATCTGAAGGCAAACAAAAATATTCACCTCTAAAATTTGATAAATAGATTTGATTTCAAATCCTGAGTATATAAAATAATAAAATGTAAGCTATGTTAAACAACCTCAACTCATATGAGATAACTCCCCGAATTTAAGCATATTAATGAGGGAAGGAAAAGAAACTAACAAGGATTTTCTTAGTAGCGGCGAGCGAAAAGAAATCAGTTCAGCACTAAGCCATTTTGTCTTTATGGCAAATATGGGATGCAGTGTATGGAACATCTATAATCTAGTATGAGAAATTAACGATTTAAGTCCTTCTTAAATGAGGCCATTTACCCATAGAGGGTGCCAGGCCCGTATAACGTTAATGATTACTAGAAGATGTTTCCAAAGAGTCGTGTTGCTTGATAGTGCAGCACTAAGTGGGTGGTAAACTCCATCTAAAACTAAATATAACCATGAGACCGATAGTAAACAAGTACCGTGAGGGAAAGTTGAAAAGAACTCTGAATAGAGAGTTAAACAGTACGTGAAACTGCTTAGAGGTTAAACCCGATGAACCTGAATATCCGTTATGAAAAATTCATCACTAATATAAAATTAAAAATAAAAATAGTGTGCAATTTTTTCATATAAGGACATTGTAATCTGATAATGTCATAAATATTTATCAAAAGATCTTATACTTAAGTTTATTCAAATTAGTTATTTTCGGATTTCTAACATAAAATAAATGTATTTGATTGGATAAATCATTGTCAGATATAATTATATAATGTGCTTAAATTCCTCGGAATTTTATAATAATAGATGGATCTATTGATTTGTTTATTTAATTATATGCACTATTATGATTAACAATGCGATAGATTCAGGATACCTTCGGGACCCGTCTTGAAACACGGACCAAGGAGTCTAACATATGTGCAAGTCATTGGGTATTTTTAATAAAACCCAATGGCATAATTAACTTAACTGTTAAAATGGGATTAGTTTAAATTTTATTATGAAATATAAATTCAATCCCGGGGCGTTCTATACAGTTATGCGTAATGATATTTATATTATTTATGCCTCTAACTAGAGCGTACCTTGAGCATATATGCTGTGACCCGAAAGATGGTGAACTATACTTGATCAGGTTGAAGTCAGGGGAAACCCTGATGGAAGACCGAAACAGTTCTGACGTGCAAATCGATTGTCAGAATTGAGTATAGGGGCGAAAGACTAATCGAACCATCTAGTAGCTGGTTCCCTCCGAAGTTTCCCTCAGGATAGCTGGTGCATTGAAAAATTATATAAAATAATCTTATCTGGTAAAGCGAATGATTAGAGGCCTTAGGGTCGAAACGATCTTAACCTATTCTCAAACTTTAAATGGGTAAGAACCTAGCCTTTCTTGATATGAAGGTTTAGGTTATGATATATTGTGCCCAGTGGGCCACTTTTGGTAAGCAGAACTGGCGCTGTGGGATGAACCAAACATAATGTTAAGGTGCCCAAATTAACAACTCATGCAGATACCATGAAAGGCGTTGGTTGCTTAAGACAGCAGGACGGTGGACATGGAAGTCGTAATCCGCTAAGGAGTGTGTAACAACTCACCTGCCGAAGCAACTAGCCCTTAAAATGGATGGCGCTTAAGTTGTATACCTACACATTATCGCTAAAGTAAATGATTTATATTTCAGTTTCGATTGAATATAAATTTTGAAACTTTAGTGAGTAGGAGGGTACAATGGTGTGCTTAGAAGTGTTTGGCGTAAGCCTGCATGGAGCCGCTATTGGTACAGATCTTGGTGGTAGTAGCAAATAATCGAATGAGACCTTGGAGGACTGAAGTGGAGAAGGGTTTCGTGTGAACAGTGGTTGATCACGAGTTAGTCGGTCCTAAGTTCAAGGCGAAAGCCGAAAATTTTCAAGTTATTAAAAATATAAATA
>CATNUY010000139.1:45000-47500 GCA_951217065.1 Baccha elongata
TAAGTCCGAAATCAATGAAAAGAGTAAATAAAATTTTTTCAAGTTGAAAAAATTTTTTAAGTCCAAAAAATTTTCTAAGTCCAAAGACTTTAATCAAATGTTTTTTCTACCCTCACAGTCTGAGGTGCGAAGAAGCGCGTTTATAATCTATTATGTGGAAGGGACCTAAAAGTTGCAAAAAAATATTATTATATTACACAAAAGAAAAATATCCACAAATTGAAGGCAAATATAAGACATATCATGAAAATAATATATAAAAAATTATTCTAAGTCCGAAATCAATGAAAAGAGTAAATAAAATTTTTTCAAGTTGAAAAAATTTTTTAAGTCCAAAAAATTTTCTAAGTCCAAAGACTTTAATCAAATGTTTTTTCTACCCTCACAGTCTGAGGTGCGAAGAAGCGCATTTATAATCTATTATGTGGAAGGGACCTAAAAGTTGCAAAAAAATATTATTATATTACACAAAAGAAAAATATCCACAAATTGAAGGCAAATATAAGACATATCATGAAAATAATATATAAAAAATTATTCTAAGTCCGAAATCAATGAAAAGAGTAAATAAAATTTTTTCAAGTTGAAAAAATTTTTTAAGTCCAAAAAATTTTCTAAGTCCAAAGACTTTAATCAAATGTTTTTTCTACCCTCACAGTCTGAGGTGCGAAGAAGCGCGTTTATAATCTATTATGTGGAAGGGACCTAAAAGTTGCAAAAAAATATTATTATATTACACAAAAGAAAAATATCCACAAATTGAAGGCAAATATAAGACATATCATGAAAATAATATATAAAAAATTATTCTAAGTCCGAAATCAATGAAAAGAGTAAATAAAATTTTTTCAAGTTGAAAAAATTTTTTAAGTCCAAAAAATTTTCTAAGTCCAAAGACTTTAATCAAATGTTTTTTCTACCCTCACAGTCTGAGGTGCGAAGAAGCGCGTTTATAATCTATTATGTGGAAGGGACCTAAAAGTTGCAAAAAAATATTATTATATTACACAAAAGAAAAATATCCACAAATTGAAGGCAAATATAAGACATATCATGAAAATAATATATAAAAAATTATTCTAAGTCCGAAATCAATGAAAAGAGTAAATAAAATTTTTTCAAGTTGAAAAAATTTTTTAAGTCCAAAAAATTTTCTAAGTCCAAAGACTTTAATCAAATGTTTTTTCTACCCTCACAGTCTGAGGTGCGAAGAAGCGCGTTTATAATCTATTATGTGGAAGGGACCTAAAAGTTGCAAAAAAATATTATTATATTACACAAAAGAAAAATATCCACAAATTGAAGGCAAATATAAGACATACCATGAAAATAATGTATAAAAAATTATTCTAAGTCCGAAATCAATGAAAAGAGTAAATAAAATTTTTTCAAGTTGAAAAAATTTTTTAAGTCCAAAAAATTTTCTAAGTCCAAAGACTTTAATCAAATGTTTTTTCTACCCTCACAGTCTGAGGTGCGAAGAAGCGCGTTTATAATCTATTATGTGGAAGGGACCTAAAAGTTGCAAAAAAATATTATTATATTACACAAAAGAAAAATATCCACAAATTGAAGGCAAATATAAGACATATCATGAAAATAATATATAAAAAATTATTCTAAGTCCGAAATCAATGAAAAGAGTAAATAAAATTTTTTCAAGTTGAAAAAATTTTTTAAGTCCAAAAAATTTTCTAAGTCCAAAGACTTTAATCAAATGTTTTTTCTACCCTCACAGTCTGAGGTGCGAAGAAGCGCATTTATAATCTATTATGTGGAAGGGACCTAAAAGTTGCAAAAAAATATTATTATATTACACAAAAGAAAAATATCCACAAATTGAAGGCAAATATAAGACATATCATGAAAATAATATATAAAAAATTATTCTAAGTCCGAAATCAATGAAAAGAGTAAATAAAATTTTTTCAAGTTGAAAAAATTTTTTAAGTCCAAAAAATTTTCTAAGTCCAAAGACTTTAATCAAATGTTTTTTCTACCCTCACAGTCTGAGGTGCGAAGAAGCGCGTTTATAATCTATTATGTGGAAGGGACCTAAAAGTTGCAAAAAAATATTATTATATTACACAAAAGAAAAATATCCACAAATTGAAGGCAAATATAAGACATATCATGAAAATAATATATAAAAAATTATTCTAAGTCCGAAATCAATGAAAAGAGTAAATAAAATTTTTTCAAGTTGAAAAAATTTTTTAAGTCCAAAAAATTTTCTAAGTCCAAAGACTTTAATCAAATGTTTTTTCTACCCTCACAGTCTGAGGTGCGAAGAAGCGCGTTTATAATCTATTATGTGGAAGGGACCTAAAAGTTGCAAAAAAATATTATTATATTACACAAAAGAAAAATATCCACAAATTGAAGGCAAATATAAGACATATCATGAAAATAATATATAAAAAATTATTCTAAGTCCGAAATCAATGAAAAGAGTAAATAAAATTTTTTCAAGTTGAAAAAATTTTTTAAGTCCAAAAAA
>CATNUY010000139.1:57500-61102 GCA_951217065.1 Baccha elongata
AGTTGAAAAAATTTTTTAAGTCCAAAAAATTTTCTAAGTCCAAAGACTTTAATCAAATGTTTTTTCTACCCTCACAGTCTGAGGTGCGAAGAAGCGCGTTTATAATCTATTATGTGGAAGGGACCTAAAAGTTGCAAAAAAATATTATTATATTACACAAAAGAAAAATATCCACAAATTGAAGGCAAATATAAGACATACCATGAAAATAATGTATAAAAAATTATTCTAAGTCCGAAATCAATGAAAAGAGTAAATAAAATTTTTTCAAGTTGAAAAATTTTTTAAGTCCAAAAAATTTTCTAAGTCCAAAGACTTTAATCAAATGTTTTTTCTACCCTCACAGTCTGAGGTGCGAAGAAGCGCGTTTATAATCTATTATGTGGAAGGGACCTAAAAGTTGCAAAAAAATATTATTATATTACACAAAAGAAAAATATCCACAAATTGAAGGCAAATATAAGACATATCATGAAAATAATATATAAAAAATTATTCTAAGTCCGAAATCAATGAAAAGAGTAAATAAAATTTTTTCAAGTTGAAAAAATTTTTTAAGTCCAAAAAATTTTCTAAGTCCAAAGACTTTAATCAAATGTTTTTTCTACCCTCACAGTCTGAGGTGCGAAGAAGCGCATTTATAATCTATTATGTGGAAGGGACCTAAAAGTTGCAAAAAAATATTATTATATTACACAAAAGAAAAATATCCACAAATTGAAGGCAAATATAAGACATATCATGAAAATAATATATAAAAAATTATTCTAAGTCCGAAATCAATGAAAAGAGTAAATAAAATTTTTTCAAGTTGAAAAAATTTTTTAAGTCCAAAAAATTTTCTAAGTCCAAAGACTTTAATCAAATGTTTTTTCTACCCTCACAGTCTGAGGTGCGAAGAAGCGCGTTTATAATCTATTATGTGGAAGGGACCTAAAAGTTGCAAAAAAATATTATTATATTACACAAAAGAAAAATATCCACAAATTGAAGGCAAATATAAGACATATCATGAAAATAATATATAAAAAATTATTCTAAGTCCGAAATCAATGAAAAGAGTAAATAAAATTTTTTCAAGTTGAAAAAATTTTTAAGTCCAAAAAATTTTCTAAGTCCAAAGACTTTAATCAAATGTTTTTTCTACCCTCACAGTCTGAGGTGCGAAGAAGCGCGTTTATAATCTATTATGTGGAAGGGACCTAAAAGTTGCAAAAAAATATTATTATATTACACAAAGAAAAATATCCACAAATTGAAGGCAAATATAAGACATATCATGAAAATAATATATAAAAAATTATTCTAAGTCCGAAATCAATGAAAAGAGTAAATAAAATTTTTTCAAGTTGAAAAAATTTTTTAAGTCCAAAAAATTTTCTAAGTCCAAAGACTTTAATCAAATGTTTTTTCTACCCTCACAGTCTGAGGTGCGAAGAAGCGCGTTTATAATCTATTATGTGGAAGGGACCTAAAAGTTGCAAAAAAATATTATTATATTACACAAAAGAAAAATATCCACAAATTGAAGGCAAATATAAGACATACCATGAAAATAATGTATAAAAAATTATTCTAAGTCCGAAATCAATGAAAAGAGTAAATAAAATTTTTTCAAGTTGAAAAAATTTTTTAAGTCCAAAAAATTTTCTAAGTCCAAAGACTTTAATCAAATGTTTTTTCTACCCTCACAGTCTGAGGTGCGAAGAAGCGCGTTTATAATCTATTATGTGGAAGGGACCTAAAAGTTGCAAAAAAATATTATTATATTACACAAAAGAAAAAATATCCACAAATTGAAGGCAAATATAAGACATATCATGAAAATAATATATAAAAAATTATTCTAAGTCCGAAATCAATGAAAAGAGTAAATAAAATTTTTTCAAGTTGAAAAAATTTTTTAAGTCCAAAAAATTTTCTAAGTCCAAAGACTTTAATCAAATGTTTTTTCTACCCTCACAGTCTGAGGTGCGAAGAAGCGCATTTATAATCTATTATGTGGAAGGGACCTAAAAGTTGCAAAAAAAATATTATTATATTACACAAAAGAAAAATATCCACAAATTGAAGGCAAATATAAGACATATCATGAAAATAATATATAAAAAATTATTCTAAGTCCGAAATCAATGAAAAGAGTAAATAAAATTTTTTCAAGTTGAAAAAATTTTTTAAGTCCAAAAAATTTTCTAAGTCCAAAGACTTTAATCAAATGTTTTTTCTACCCTCACAGTCTGAGGTGCGAAGAAGCGCGTTTATAATCTATTATGTGGAAGGGACCTAAAAGTTGCAAAAAAATATTATTATATTACACAAAAGAAAAATATCCACAAATTGAAGGCAAATATAAGACATATCATGAAAATAATATATAAAAAATTATTCTAAGTCCGAAATCAATGAAAAGAGTAAATAAAATTTTTTCAAGTTGAAAAAATTTTTTAAGTCCAAAAAATTTTCTAAGTCCAAAGACTTTAATCAAATGTTTTTTCTACCCTCACAGTCTGAGGTGCGAAGAAGCGCGTTTATAATCTATTATGTGGAAGGGACCTAAAAGTGCAAAAAAATATTATTATATTACACAAAAGAAAATATCCACAAATTGAAGGCAAATATAAGACATATCATGAAAATAATATATAAAAAATTATTCTAAGTCCGAAATCAATGAAAAGAGTAAATAAAATTTTTTCAAGTTGAAAAAATTTTTTAAGTCCAAAAAATTTTCTAAGTCCAAAGACTTTAATCAAATGTTTTTTCCACCCTCACAGTCTGAGGTGCGAAGAAGCGCATTTATAATCTATTATGTGGAAGGGACCTCCTAAAAGTTGCAAAAAAATATTATTATATTACACAAAAGAAAAATATCCACAAATTGAAGGCAAATATAAGACATATCATGAAAATAATATATAAAAAATTATTCTAAGTCCGAAATCAATGAAAAGAGTAAATAAAATTTTTTCAAGTTGAAAAAATTTTTTAAGTCCAAAAAATTTTCTAAGTCCAAAGACTTTAATCAAATGTTTTTTCTACCCTCACAGTCTGAGGTGCGAAGAAGCGCATTTATAATCTATTATGTGGAAGGGACCTAAAAGTTGCAAAAAAATATTATTATATTACACAAAAGAAAAATATCCACAAATTGAAGGCAAATATAAGACATATCATGAAATAATATATAAAAAATTATTCTAAGTCCGAAATCAATGAAAAGAGTAAATAAAATTTTTTCAAGTTGAAAAAATTTTTTAAGTCCAAAAATTTTCTAAGTCCAAAGACTTTATTCAAAATGTTTTTTTGGCATCACAAAGGTTGCTGCGATAATGTCTGTTTCTAAACTACTTTAAGGAATCGAGAAAATTTTTCGTTTTCCCCACGTTGGACGCAAGTGCCAATGTATCGTAACTTCACGGTCTATAAACTAGCTTTTATCAGTCGAGAAATAACAACCAATTAGGGGTACGGTACTGAGAGATTTCGAGAATTTATTTCTATGAAGTAATTTTATTCTTGGATCTGCCTGTGAAAAGCGAAAGGTACCAAAAAAACAACAAAATGGGTTGAGCCATTGACGGATTAGAAGTCCGCATTAGAAA
>CATNUY010000140.1:0-5000 GCA_951217065.1 Baccha elongata
ATTATATTTCATCGAGAATTCTAGACTATTCTTTCATCAGAAACACCCTTAAAGAAAAACTTAACCCAAGTGTCATAAATGGAATTAAAATTCCGGAAGACAAGCTTGGAATACTTCAGTCTGTTTATTTAGAGAACTTTTCAAATAACAAAATTCGAATCACGCAACGAGTTGTAGAAGATGTCGCTAACGAGAATCGCAAATTACTCTCAATAGAAAAAGAGCACAAAAGAGCTCATCGAGCACCAAGGGAAAATAAGGAACAAATCCTTGAAAACTACTACTTTCCCCACATGATGGCATACATCAAAAAATTCGTTAAGTCCTGTGAAATTTGTAACTCTAACAAGTACGATAGGCACCCAATATCCCCTGAACTGCAAGCGACTCCAATTCCAAGATATCCATGTGAAATCCTTCATATGGATATCATGGAAATTCAGAATGAAAAATTCATAACTGTCATTGATAAATTTTCTAAATTTTGCAAGTTTTTTAGAATAAAAGAAAAGTCATCTATCTACATTAGATCAAAACTAATCAAAATCCTACACTTCTTTACTGTACCGCAAGTTTTAGTCACAGATAACGAAAAGGGATTCTTGAGCCCCATTATCTTGAACTGTATTAAAAGTTTAGGAGTAAAACTGTACTTGACACCGTCCTACCGTAGTGAAGTCAACGGGCAAATAGAGAGAGTCCACTCCACCATCTTAGAAATCTATCGTTGCCTAAAGACAGAATATTCTCAGCTTAATGTCCATGAATTAATATACGTGTCAGTAGATCGTTACAACAACACAATTCATTCTGTCATCAGGCAGAAACCTACAGACATATTTTTTAATAGAAGTCAAAGGGTTAATTACCAAAATCTTCTCAATATACGTTCCAAGGTAAATAGGGACCTAAGAGAGATCATAAAACGTAACATGGAAGCTCGAAACATTCGGCAAAATAAAAAAAGAATTCAACCGAAAAAATATAATAGGGGTGAAGTAGTGTTTGTATCGATGAAAGGTATTAAAGCCAAAGCCAAGCCCTTATTTTGAAAAGAGATTGTTGCAAGAGACAATCGTGTCACTATAACAACAGAAAGTGGCAAAAAGATTCATAAAGCACATTTGAAAAACATATCAAAATGATGGAGAAGGGGTAGCACTAAAAAAAAAGAAAAAAATTATAAAAATTGTTTTTGAAAATGATTGCACTACATAAATACAAAATATGAAACGGTGCACCACAAAAAAAAATGGTTGCACCAAATAAGTTGTTAAATACAGAAATTAAAAAGTAGAATGCATTTAACTAAATAAGTAGCACATCAATGACGATGCTCAGTTATGAAATAATACATATATGTATTTAATTTAAATATACGAATTTATGATTTAAAAATATATATAATTATTCCAAACATTATTGTCAAAATATATGAAAATTGTTGTACAATTAATCTTTGAAAACATTTAACTATTTTAATTATGAAATTAAATTAGTATGGCCGAAATAGGTCAATCCTTTTTTCGAAACAAGCAATATTTGTATTTACTTCACAGATTAATGTTTTTCACGATCGCCCAGGGATTCCAAATCCACAATTATAAATCGCACTTAGTCTCTTTAAAAGAAGGAAGAGGATGGATTATTGACGGTACTGTTAAGCTTGTACATACCATCGACCTGGAACCTTTTGAACGTCTTCAACAAAGAATGACTACTAGTTTAACTAACAATGTTAAAGATCCATACAGGAGGGTCATCATCGAACATTAATTTGGGGCAAATGAAAGAACGCCTTAACCAATTGCTAGGCAAACCAACTCGAGTACAGAGGTCAATAAACTGGATTGGGTCAGCGTGGAAATGGCTTGCAGGGAATCCTGATGCAGAAGACTGGAGCAAAATACTTCAAAGTGAACAGAGGATAATTGAGAACAACAATCACCAATATATAATAAACGAAAAACTTTTTGGCAGTGCAAAACAGATTACACAAAAGATTAACCAATTGATTGAGAAATATAAAAACGGTATCAAAGATGCAGCTACTGGGAAAATAGAGCAGGACCTTCTGGACGAAATTCAAATCACTAAGGAAGAGATAAACGAGATCGTACGCGCTTGCCAAATGGCAAAGAGCGGAGTTATTAATACAAACCTTTTAGACTCCGAAGAGATAAATAAGATTATCAATGAGTTGGAAACCTTATCCTATGCTAACGACATTGAAGCTGTAGAGTACGGGAAACCATCCATCTATACGAACGGGTCGATGCTTCTTTATGTTCTCTCCATACCGAAGGTGGGACTCGAGGAATTTAATCTTCTTATAACTAGACCAGCCATAATTGAAGGAAAGCAAATCGACCTCAGATACAAGAACATGTTAGTTAATCACCAAAAAACATACGGATTAAAAGATTCCTGTTTATCGATCAACAACATTACCGTATGCAAAAGCAGAGCCTTGGAGAAGATCGCTGAAGACAGCTGTTTAGCACGTCTTTTAAAGGGAGGCCCCACGACTTGCACCTTCCGCACCAACTCTGATGAAATTGTGGAATTATTAAAAGAAGACACTGTCTTTGCCACTAACTTCAATGGACAACTTACCTCTAATCATATATCTAGAAATCTTTCAGGCACTTATGTCATTAAGATCCATAACGAGACGATAACACTAGGAAATCGCAGCTTAACCAGTTCCATGATGTCATCAGCACAAGCTCTCCCTCCGGTATTATCCAATATAACCAAAAGGGACTATGCGGTCGACGTAGGATACGTGCATGACCTCAGTCTACAAAACATCAAGAGAAAAGGTAACCTTAATATGGAACTTAATATTTCTATGATTACAGAAGCAGTTGTGTTCAGACTGGTGGTATGCATAATCATCCTAATCAGGAAGAAGCTGCACATGAAGCTCGAAATCCCTGGAATTTTAACTGCCAACCTTCCACAGTCACCTGACCCAAAAGGACCCAAGGATCTGCGGGACGCAGACATTTAGAGGGGGAATGTTAACACCCTGTGAAAATGCACCGTTAGCAAATCAATCATTCACACGCTTACGTGCATTTTCAGCCAACAAATAATGTGAAGTCGATGCACGCGCAGACGTGCTTTTGCTGATGTCAACAAGTTCCCGTGGGAACGCTGGACGACGACGAACGATGACATCGGAAACCTGCGGCGGCCGTGAACTTTAGGTTTAAATTATTTTTAATATTTTCCGTAGCTCTTAAGTTTGGATTATAAGATTGTGAAGACTAAAAGTTAGTCTGGTGACAACCGGAATAAGAGATACTCGTTTCATTTCTAATAGAACAAGTTGGGCCAACTTCGAGTTGGCGTTCTAATATTTTTTGATCATTCGAAGGTGAAATCCTTTACAACAACAACAACAACAACAACAACAACAACAACAACAACAACAACAACAACAACAACAACAACAACAACAACAACAACAACAACAACAACAACAACAACAACAACAACAACAACAACAACAACAACAACAACAACAACAACAACAACAACAACAACAACAACAACAACAACAACAACAACAACAACAACAACAACAACAACAACAACAACAACAACAACAACAACAACAACAACAACAACAACAACAACAACAACAACAACAACAACAACAACAACAACAACAACAACAACAACAACAACAACAACAACAACAACAACAACAACAACAACAACAACAACAACAACAACAACAACAACAACAACAACAACAACAACAACAACAACAACAACAACAACAACAACAACAACAACAACAACAACAACAACAACAACAACAACAACAACAACAACAACAACAACAACAACAACAACAACAACAACAACAACAACAACAACAACAACAACAACAACAACAACAACAACAACAACAACAACAACAACAACAACAACAACAACAACAACAACAACAACAACAACAACAACAACAACAACAACAACAACAACAACAACAACAACAACAACAACAACAACAACAACAACAACAACAACAACAACAACAACAACAACAACAACAACAACAACAACAACAACAACAACAACAACAACAACAACAACAACAACAACAACAACAACAACAACAACAACAACAACAACAACAACAACAACAACAACAACAACAACAACAACAACAACAACAACAACAACAACAACAACAACAACAACAACAACAACAACAACAACAACAACAACAACAACAACAACAACAACAACAACAACAACAACAACAACAACAACAACAACAACAACAACAACAACAACAACAACAACAACAACAACAACAACAACAACAACAACAACAACAACAACAACAACAACAACAACAACAACAACAACAACAACAACAACAACAACAACAACAACAACAACAACAACAACAACAACAACAACAACAACAACAACAACAACAACAACAACAACAACAACAACAACAACAACAACAACAACAACAACAACAACAACAACAACAACAACAACAACAACAACAACAACAACAACAACAACAACAACAACAACAACAACAACAACAACAACAACAACAACAACAACAACAACAACAACAACAACAACAACAACAACAACAACAACAACAACAACAACAACAACAACAACAACAACAACAACAACAACAACAACAACAACAACAACAACAACAACAACAACAACAACAACAACAACAACAACAACAACAACAACAACAACAACAACAACAACAACAACAACAACAACAACAACAACAACAACAACAACAACAACAACAACAACAACAACAACAACAACAACAACAACAACAACAACAACAACAACAACAACAACAACAACAACAACAACAACAACAACAACAACAACAACAACAACAACAACAACAACAACAACAACAACAACAACAACAACAACAACAACAACAACAACAACAACAACAACAACAACAACAACAACAACAA
>CATNUY010000140.1:20000-386177 GCA_951217065.1 Baccha elongata
AAGTGAACGGTTGCACTCGTCTGAATCATGACCTGGAGAACAGAACCTTACTGCACAACTTCTACCTTGGTTATAGCATCACGCAATGGCGATCTGAGAATACCAGTTTCACCGTGTTCAATGACGAAAATTTGGCAAACGCCACCATCGCCGAGTGAAATGGACCCAGTTCATTGTTAATTTCGAAGGTAGAACTTCAGTTAATTTTTCAAACATTAAGGAAATCTGCGGGTGTCGATGTAATACCCAACATTGTTTTACGACATCTCCCTCAGGAAGCAGTAGACATTTATACCACACTGTTCAATAACGCATTGAATAATGCATATTATCCAGTGAGTTGGAAAACAGCTGTGGTCCTTCCTCTCCCCAAAAAGGGAAAGGACAGCTCCAATCCGGCAAATCTTCGGTCGATAAGTCTTCTTCCAAGTATCAATAAAGTATTCGAAAAGATTCTCAATAGAGCTCTGTTCAAGTGGGCTGAGGACAAAAATATTATTCCAGATAATCAGTTTGGCTTTAAGGCGGGGCATGACACTATTCATGCCGCGTCTAAGTTAGTTTCTGATGTTCAATGGAACAAAACGAAAAATCAATGCACGAATGCCATTCTGGTTGATTTAGAGAAGGCTTTCGACAACGTATGGTTATAGGGTCTTTATCTAAAGTTAACTAGATTAGGCATAAGTAAACCACTGTTATATATGCTTCATGATATGCTCAATGGTAGAAAGTTTGTTTTAAAAAGTGGCAATGTAACTTTCACCACAACTTTTGATATTAAAAACGGTCTACAGTAAGGAGCTATGAACTCGCCGATTCTTTTTAGTATTTACACCAGCGATCTGATAGGTAGTCTCACTCATGCGATTGCGTATGCCGATGATCTTGTAGCGTACAGGACGGGTCCAAAAGTTGAAGTCATCAAAATTCTCTCGGAGCGTGACTTCGACCAGATTCAGTGATATTGTGATGACTGAAAGTTAAAAATTAATTTTCAGAAATCAGAAACTATCCTGTTTAGAACCCCTCTGTCTAAGACTTCTAGGGATACAAGAAAGAACTGAAGAAATCTAGTGATCGTTGGACCAAGTCGACATCCACTGGCGAGTAAAGATGTAGTAAAGTACCTTGGTATCTGGCTAGATCAGTATCTATATTTCAATCGACATATAGATGCTGCTCTGGCCAGAGCTAGGGGAGCGTTTGTTTTGACAAGACGGTTGTTTTATAGCAGCCGCCTTGAAAACAGGCTAAAAGTGATTTGCTTCATGGCCCTCATCCGGCCGATGATTGCCTATGGGTGCCCTGTGTGGTTCAACGATGCATTATCTCAAATGGAAAAGATATGGGTGTTTGAGAGGCAGTGTCTTAGGACCTGTCTTGGATTACACAGAACACCAGAGTCGGAGTACAAACATTATTATGCCAACGAGGTCTTATACAACGGGGCCAATATAAACAAGATAGATAACTTTTTAATTAAGCTGATTCGGGGTCACATTGCAAGAGCGATGACCTCAGCCAATGGGGGCTTACTTCCCCAATGATGAATATAGTGAGAGCGTTCGTCTTAACGGATTCATCCCGCCCGAGACATTCCTTTATTTAGACAGTCGGGGGCTGATACAGGATGATAGATTGGCGGTTCCGTTAATCTACCACGTCGGCCGTAGAACTGTGGATCGGCGACTCCTGTATGATCGAGACGTCGGCTCTGGGAACGGAGCAGAGCGTCTGCGGTTCGGTAGAGCTGTGCCCCTTCAGGACAGAAAGGACTTGGTTAAGCAAGTAAAACAATTCTGGTGGTTGGGGGACCACTTTGATATTGATGGTTGACCAAAGTTGTTGCCTTTGCCGACCTACGTATTTTTAGGTATTAATAAAAAATAAAAAAAATAAAAAAAACTGCATTTGCTTGTGGATATGTGCATTTGGCGCTAATACATATGTATATATATTCATATATGCATACATATGGGTGTGTGTGTTTTTAGTTATTTTAAGTTATTTTAAGTATTTTTAATTAGTTTTAAGTTATTTACGTATATTCATTACGTATATTAGGTTAATTTAGTTTTATTTAGGTAAAGGGTAGTTTTATGTTTTTATATGAAAATGTCAAGGAAAAACGAGTTTTTTTAAGAATTTTCTCGTTTAGTTTTAAATAATATTGAAGTTTAATATAAGTTAGTTTTTACACCGAAAGGCATTTTTAATATAGTTATAGTAAAATTTATAGCGCCCGCATGGGGCCAGTAAGTTAGTTAAGTTATTCTGTTAGCTAGTTTTTAAGGTTTTTGTCTAGCATTTAAGTAGTTATAAGTTAAATTGAAAATAAAAATTCCATTTACAAAAAAAAAAAATTAAGTTACACCTTGTTTTTTGTTGCAAATTTTTAGTTCTACAAGATGGCGTTCTTACTTTTTTATAGTTTTTTTATTATTGTTTTTTTTTTTAGAAAAATACTTTATTTTCGTAATTTGTTAATAACTTTTTATGCTTGCAAAAAAATGCGGTGGGCTTTTTTCCCCTAGCAAGTATTGGTTCGTGAGTTTGGTTGTCTGTGCGCAGCGACGGATTTAGTTCAAATTTCGAACTTAGCACTTAAATAACTGAAGGTGAAAAACAAAAATTAAAATTGCCTCAAATTTAGTTAAAAATGGAAAAAGTTGCAAAGCATCTTAACCATTTAAATAAAATGCTTTGTGGCTCAATAAACCTTTTGGCAACATGAAAAATATAAAAACAGTAGGAAGAAAAACAAAAAAGTTGATCAACGATCAATTTAGGAAATTATTTTATTTATCTAATTTGGGCCTTTTGATCCAAAAAATTAAAGGCGATTAAAACTAATTAATTTTTGTTTTATTTTGTTATTATTATTTGAAAATTTTAAAATGTAATATAAATATAAATTTTATATTGTAATATAAATATAAATAAACCTACTTTGTTAAATTCATTGTCAAATTTAAATGATATTAGATAACTTATATTTGTATTTATGCTGCACTATTATTAATACGGATCATTGAATAAATTAAAAAGAATAATTCAGGTAAAACAAAAATTAACTGATTACTATCAACTTAAAATACTATCACAGACTAAAACAATCCATTATTGACAGCACTGTAGCTGGCGCTGATATTATCTTTGTCCTCTTTGAAGTTCATCACTCTGTTGATATTTTATTGTATTCTCAAATTTGCTGACGGCAGTGGAAAATAAAAAAACGTAAAGTGCAACATTCTTTAGATTCAACTCTGATAAAAAGTAAAATCTAGCGAGATATTTTTTCGCCAAATGGCAAATGGGTCATCTAATTATATTTTTTAATATATCTTTTTTAAAAATAAAGAAAAAAATAAAGAAATCTTATGCAAATAACCTAATGAAGTTTATCTTTTTACAATAAATACTATGTTATTACACATTATTTTGGATTGGGGTCGAAATTCTGGCTGGGTCAAAATTCTTTTGTCAAAATTTTGTTTTCAAAGTTCTACATTTAAACTTCTGCTTTCCAAATTCTCCTGCACAAAGCGCACGCTTTTTTTTAAATTTTCCAATTTTTTTTTTTATTATTTGCAGAATTGTGAAAATCAGAGCATACTCTTACTTCCTTAATAGTCTAAAAGAAACAAATAATTTCTTGCAACCTACACATATATGGTTGCGAAAAAGCAGATCTTTATTCTTTTCAACAGCCAGAATTTCGCAAAGCAGATAATTTTTAAAGCAGAATTTTGAAAAGCAGAGTTTCTCTAAAATTACTTAGAATTTTTATTTTTAATGATTTATATAAGAAAATCAACATACAATTATATGTTAACCATACAAAAAATATTTAAGGAATTAGTAAACAAATAAAAAGTGCCAATACACACTGTTCCCCATATGATATGTTATCTATTTGTACTCATTTTGTGACAAATATAAAAGTAAACAACCGATCCAGCGCGAGCTATAAATTTTGTCCTGTTAGATTGGTTCTCTTCCACTTGCATGAGTTACGTTTCTTAAGAGGAAAATAAAAAGTCTACAAATTTCTTTAATATAATGTCAACTTTTATTTAAGATCTACTCTGGATCAATATCAACTTAAGACTGAAAACTAATTACAAAAGAATATATATCCACCATTGTATAAAAATCATTATATGCGTAAAGAAATATTTATATAACATAAAAAATAAGGCATTACATTTGTCACGACCACCAATAAACAACCCCTTCGCATATACATTTGAAAAGAGAGAAGAAGTTTTGCCGCACAACATCAACCAGTCGCAACAACAGTTGACGTCGGACCATGATCGCGATCGGATATTATTTTACATGCGTGATTACTTCAACCACCTTTCCTGCGTTTTTTAATTTTTTCAATCATTTTCTTCTTAATAAAACATTGTCATAAAAACACATGTAGTCTTTATATTCACTCTGAAACCATCTTGACAACTTCAGAAGTGCAATCGTGACAATTTTATAAGATCTGATCGAAAAAAAAAACCAAAACGAACAATAAAATAATGGACAATCTACGAAGCCTTAAAATAAATGTACTAAGGAAAAATTGCTCAGAACCCGGCCTTCCAACAACGGGTACCAAAGCAGCGCTTATCGAGCGACTACACAACTCGCTTCGTCTTCACCTCCGCAACAACAATACTTGCCCGTGCCATCGCAATTCGCTTCGTCGTCAGCTACCTATCTGCCACCGTATGGGTATGCACTCATTCACTACGGCTACCACTACCCCACACCCATATTCGAGCACATTACAGTATAATCCATACGGGAACAACAGTGCTAGTGATATGCAAAAAGCTGCAAACGTTATTAGATGTGATAGTGATGTGCAATCAAAATAACAGGTTAATGCATACGGGAGCAACTACGATAGTGGTTTGCAACGAAATATTAACTGTAACCCTTACGCGAACGTGCGCGATATAATAAACTTATTACCCGAGTTCGACCCATCGTCGGATAAATCACTTAATCCAAGCCAATTTTTAAAACGCATCGAAATGCTCAAAAGCGCGTATAAATGGGACGATCAATCGGTACTTTTTGCAGTGCAATAGAAAATGTTCGGGCTGGCAAAATATTGGGTCGACTCGTAGGAAATTTTTATTGATTGGCAACAATTCTCGCGAACATTTCTCTCAGATTTTCCGTGCAATGAAAACGTAGCAGATGTTCACATAAAGATGGCCAACACAAAACGTAACCAAAACGAAACCCCGCGTGAATTCTTTTATAAAATGGTTTCGATCGGGAAAAAAGGCTCACTGCCAGATGCAGCCATCGTGCGTCATATCATTAATGGTATAAACGAACCGGAGTTAAAAAGAAAAATTTCTAACGATTACTCGTCGTGTAATGAACTTCTTCGGGACATAAACAATTACTGTGACTATAATGAAATTCGAAGTGTAGTGCAAAATAATAACAGATTCGTAAATAAAGTGCCCGAGTTTAAAATGTTCAATGCAAAGAAAGAGCTTGACAATCTAAAGAAAAAAACATTCGAGGTAGCGCAAAATCGTGCAGTAAAGTGCTACAACTGTTTTCAATTGGGTCACTTCTCGAAAAATTGTCCGGAACCTCAGCGAAAAGAAAGATGTAACCATTGTGACCGTACAAGTCACAAAAGTGAATCGTGTCCGGGTAGATCAAAATCAAACGTTGACCAAATTGAAAACCCACTAGAATCGAATCGTGATAAATCGAACGACAGTAAAATAATCACTAAATTAATAAAAATCAACGGGTTAGTGGGCAGTTCATTCGTTGATCCTGGGAGTCAATACACCCTCATGCGTAAGTCATTTGCTTAACCGCAACACCGTTAAGACTCCATTCCCTATGCCAATAATGGAGGAACAATTTGCGCAGCTGGCTGGAAATCGATATTTCTCTACCCTTGACCTTCGTATGGGATACCATCAGATCGAAATCGACGAATGTTCCAAACAATTAACTGCATTTGTCACCACCGATGGCCACTATGAATATAACCGTATGCAATTCGGACTGGTGAACGCTCCCGCTGTGTTTCAAAACATCATGAACCAACTCGTTGCGGAAATGGGACACGGTGAAGTTTTGGCTTATTTGGATGACGTCATCATCCCCAGCAAGACCGTGGCTGAGGGCTGTGCCCGCCTTGACCGATTCTTAATGCTTCTTGACAAATATGGTCTTACACTTCGGCTGGACAAATGCAAGTTTTTTTCCACAAAAATAACACATCTGGGCCATCCCAAGGAGCATTTCAGAGCTACATAACATTTACTGAACGTTAACATCGTAGCTGTAATGTTTCAGGCGTATATGAAATGTTTACTCCCTGTACCCAAAATGTAAACGGTTTTGGGGAATGAAATTTCGTGTTGACAGTATATGAACAAATTCTATTTGATGTACCTGATTTGTACATTTACAAATGTGAACGTTCAAAAACTCTTCAAAACACATACCAGACAAACTACTTTTTAGTAACAAATCGTTTACAGATACTATTCCTGGACTAGGTATATAAACGTTTACAAATGTAAACGTTCAAAAACATTTCGAAATAAATAACATAAAAACAAACTTAGGTACAAATCGTTTACAGAAAAATATTAAACTGTATAGGTAAATACGTAATGCCATTTGAGATCATATTACTTTATGTATACAAACCAAAAATTAAACAATTTCCATCTTGTTCTTGACATTATTATTATAATATGGGAGGTATACAAATATTCAATAATTATATTTTTCGTGCAAGTAAAGGCAAAATATCGAACGCGAGAAATATTTTCTACCAGTTTTGTAAAACAGGTCGATAAAAATAAGGGGCCTGTAAAAACTTTCTTATTTTAGAAATTATTTCTAATAAAAATATTTGAGACAATTTTTTTTTCCCACAAAAACCATATTTTTCAATATTTTGTCAGATAAAATTCAAAGTCTTATTTCAATCAAAACCTAAACATGCTTTGTTTTTACTAAATATCAACAAAAATAGATTTTCATTGTTTTGGGTTTTCTAATTTGATAAAAAATGGAAACATTATAATGGCCGCTATCAATGCTATACGTGTTACATTATCTGTAAATGAAATATTTTACAGTATGCTTACGTTTGAAGATTTGATGTGACTATTCACTGTAAACGTTTTGTAAGAGTAAAGTTTTGGTAATGGCTTTACAAAACTGCTACAAATGTAAACGTATCGTGATATTGATTTAACATTAACGATATTTGATTTACAGTACGTTTACGTTTGAAGATGTGATGTGACTATTCACTGTAAACGTTTTGTAAGAGTAAAGTTTTGGTAATGGCTTTACAAAACTGCTACAAATGTAAACGTATCGTGATATTGATTTAACATTAACGATATTTGATTTACAGTACGTTTACGTTTGAAGATGTGATGTGACTATTCACTGTAAACGTTTTGTAAGAGTAAAGTTTTGGTAATGGCTTTACAAAACTGCTACAAATGTAAACGTTTCGTGATATTGATTTTACATTAACGATATTTGATTTACAGTACGTTTACGTTTGAAGATGTACTGTGACTATTTACTGTAAACGTTTTGTAACAGTAAAGTTTTGATAATAGCTTTACAAAAGTGCTACAAATGTAAATGTTTTGTGATATTGGTTTTACATTCACGAAATTTGCTTTACAGTACGTTTACGTTTGAAGAAGTGTTGTTTCAACAACATTTGTGTGTTACAATTTGTTTACCAATCATCCAATTAGTAAATGTAAAAATACAAAACATTTTTTCAGCATCTGTATATGAATTGTAAACGACATACAATAAATTTGTAACCTAATAGGTACAAAATGCTACTTGGGATATTATTGACGCTAACGGAGTAACAGTAGGGAATGAAAAAGTGAGTGCTATCTCAAATTTTCAAACACCGACCAACCTCACGGAGATACGACATTTCCTGGGCCTTACCAGTTTCTTTCGAAAATTTGTGTCTCAATACTCATTCATAACGGACCCACTGACAAAACTGCTTCACAAAAATGAAAAATTTGATTGGGTTAGTGAGCAAGAGAATGCTTTTCGAAAACTTATTAGAATTCTTAGCAGTGCTCCGTTACTTGCACTGTACGACTCATCGGCCCAGCACGAGGTGCATACGGACGCTAGCAGAATTGGACTTGCCGGAGTTATGTCCACCGACAGCAAGACATGGCAACTAGTGTTCTATTACAGTCGCCACTGTACCGACAGCGAAAGCAAATTCCATAGCTATGAACTCGAAGTTCTCGCCGTAGTTGAGTCGTTAGAGCGTTTCCGAATTTACCTTCTGGGTAAAAACTTCCGACTCATTAAGGACTGCTCCGCTATTGCCAAGGTCAAAGAAAATAAAGAACTTAAAGCGAAAATTGCACGCTGGTGGATGAAACTATTAGAGTTCGATTTCGAAGCTGTTCACCGACAAGGAAGCCGTTTGGCACACGTAGATGCCCTCAGCCGATCCCCCGATAAACCATCAGCCGATGTAGAGCCCGCTGGATTTATATTTAAACTGACAATCGATGTTAATGACTGGGTGCTTACCATGCAACTGCAAGACGAAAAACTTTGCGAAGAGCCACAGCTGAAGAATGACTACCGACTACAAAATCATCGACTGTATCGAAAGGAATGCGACTCCCTGAAATTCGTGGTGCCGAAAACCATCCGGTGGAGAATCGTTCAGTACTGTCACGACAACATGGGGCATTTTAGTCTTGATAAAACGCTGAAGCGCATCCAGCAGACATTTTGGTTCCCCAAAATGAGGAAGTACGTCAAGGAATATATATCTTCATGCATTCAATGTTGTTATCATAAATCACGCAGCGGAAAACCAGAAGGTCGAATACATTACCCTGACGCTGAACCAATTCCATTCCGTTTAATACATCTAGATGATCTTGGACCTTTTATTTGATCTCGGAAAGGTAATACTCACGTCCTAGCTATATCCGATGCTTTCAGTAAGTTTCTTGTTGTGAAGGCCGTTGAAAATACAAAAACCGTCCCCGTTATTGATGCTCTGAACGAAGTGACCTCGTACTTTGGTCTGCCATCGCGCATCACCACCGATCGAGGAACAGCCTTTACATCGAAGACTTTTGAATCGTATTGCAATGACAATAATATCCAGCATACGAAGAATTCTATCCGTACACCAAGAGCCAACGGTCAGATAGAACGAGCCAACGGAATAATACTGACCTACATCCGAACTACGACTGAAGATCCTAAAGACTGGGATCGTACCATGAGAGACCTCCAATGGACCGTTAACTCCCAAGTTAATTCAACAACAGCTTTCACGCCGAATGAGCTAGTTTTCGACTTCCAGCTCAAAAATGTTATACAAAACCGACTTGTCGCAGCACTACAGGATGAAAACCAAGATGCTCCAAACGCCAATCAAAAACGAGCACAAGCAGCTAAAAATATCCATCGTGAACGAGAAAAATGGAAAACTAGATTCGATAGCAAACACGCCGAACCAGTGCGCTACCAAGAACATGATCTGGTGGTTATCCAGAACGAGCCATTTGCCACGAGGGAGTCACGGAAACTCGAGCCAAAGTTCCGAGGCCCTTACATCGTATCCCGAGAATTAGGAAATGATCGCTATTTGATCGAGGATCCTCCAGGTATGCAACTAACCTCTCGTAAGTTTTGTTCGGTCTACACCTACGATAAAATGAAGCCTTGGTGCCAGAACTTATTTGAATTCGATGATAGTAATGAATCCGCAGAAGATCCTGTTTCGAACCGGTCCGAAATCGAGGACGATTTGTTGTCAGAACTGGCCGAATGTCACGACCACCAATAAACAACCCCTTCGCATATACATTTGAAAAGAGAGAAGAAGTTTCGCCGCACAACATCAACCAGTCGCAACAACAGTTGACGTCGGACCATGATCGCGATCGGATATTATTTTACATGCGTCATTACTTCAACCACCTTTCCTGCGTTTTTTTATTTTTTTAATAATTTTCTTCTTAATAAAACATTGTCATAAAAACACATGTAGTCTTTATATTCACTCTGAAACCATCTTGACAATATTTTTAAATCTGCAGAGAATTTGCAGAACAAGAAGGCGATTCTCTTAAATTAAAATTCTGCACAAGAGTTTTCTGTCAATGATGTAGTTGGGTTATCGATGTTTTGGTTTTTGGGTAATATTGGTGTAGTTGGATTATATTTGTTGAAATGAGATGCTGTTTATATAATGATGGATTATGTGGTAGACTGTTTTCATGTTTTCAGAAGTGGCAGTACATAGACGTTATCAAGATGTTTTTTCTGGCTGGCAGCGTTGAACTCTATGATGAACATTATGTTCTGTAAATCAAATTGATGCCAACATAGCTGCCAGTTAAAAAAAATACGTAACTCTTCCCTTCGTGCCTCGTGAAGTAAACTATACGAGCCAATGTGGGTGAGTGAAGGATCTCTTTAGCATTATGTAGGTGTATCTAGCTGTAGGTATTCAATGTTTTTTCGATTTGTGCATATTGGAGTTAAAAAACAGGTGTTTTTGAAGGCCAAATGACGCCTCAAAAGGATTTATCCGCACCCCAGAAACACAACATTAGCCGTGTTGTTTTTGGCAAATTATAATACATAGTGAAGTGGAAAATTCCCAATAAAAAACTCATCCGCAGCCGCATCGACAGCCACGTTTTTGTATTTGAAATATGGTACTACTGAACTGTCAGAGAGAATAAATAAAAAAAAAAAAAACAATTTATAAAAAAGGATTTTCAAAGAAAAAAAACACATATAAAACTAAAACGGAAATGTTGAAGAAAATGTGGTAATAACAAATCGAAATAGTTGAATTTTATAACATAATTCATGTTTTAATTCATGGCAAATTGGCGTTCTTATAGACGTAATTGCAATTTTGTTATTTTGCAGCAACAAAAATGAACACAAGATCAAATGGGGTTTGTTCGTAGAATAGATATGTTTTGCACATATGCTTTAAATTCACTCGAGGGTATACCCTTTTAAAATTCCATTGGAGTTCCGGAAGATAGTTTTTTATTGTCTGTTTCATATTTAGTGGAACCAAAAATTAAGCATATACTTTAAACCAGAACGTATTACGGATTTATATATAGCTTTGCGATGACGGTCGCGCTAAAAAGGGAATTTCCAAATGTCAAGATTACAGATCATTCAAACTACAAAATGTCAATTATATTGTCTCTGATGACAGTTAGCACTAAATACTCTGCAAATGTCCACATTGGATTTGAAAAGGCCTGTAGCCTGTTGAACAATCGTGGTTAAGCCTTAATTATAATATTTGCATATATGGCCCTAAAAAGTGTCAAACATTAATTGCTTGCTGATGACAACTATAGACAAAAAGAATTTAAATCTCAGGTTTGCAAGATACTGTTTACTTTAACTTTTTTTTAATCGAGAAAATATGAAAAATGCAACAAGAGCACATTTTTGGATGGAACTGGTATATTTAATGTTTGTATGTATGTATATATTTTCCACAAACCTTTGATTTTCCTTAAAAAAAAAAGATAATTTGGGTCGAGATTTGACCCATTTGTGAGCAATCGAACATAAAACAAGATCATACTTTAAAAGCCACTACAAGTTTACGAACATATTCTTATCAAGATTCATGAATTTATCATTCGTATCAACAATAACAAAAATTTTGATCGATACTCGAATGAAAGTCGAAAATTTATTGGCAGTGAGATTTAACTTCTCCTTTTATCGGTAGTGATACGCAGTGAGATTTTTTTATGGAAAATCCAACTTCACTACGTAAATTTAATTGATAATAATCCCATATAACACAATTGTTGGACCATTTATTGCACTAAACAAGTTTTGTCTTTATGTCTCTATCTTGCTTCGTGTTTTGCTCGATCTTTCATTGTTCTTGTTTTATATTTTTTTATCTTATCTATACAACTATTGTGGCAGCGATTTATAGAATTAGGCCCTGTTTTTTAGTAAGAGATTATTCCATCAGAGTTAGATTAACTTCGAGTTAACGCTGATGGAAACACGGTTTTAAGTCAGTTTGAGATCCCGAATTCACTCAAAATTAACTCACTAATTTAGCAGGATTAGTTTTGAGTTGACTCCAGACTTCAGAACTAACTAAAAACCCTTTCTTTCATCACAGTTACCTCGGGGATTATCTAACCCTGATATAATATCGAACTGAAAAACTGGGCCTTAATGTACAAATCGTCTACAAACTGAGACGATTAATTTAACACAAAAACTTTATGTTATGGTTTCCATATAAAAAGTAATTTGTTCAAAATGTTCAAAATTACCCTCTTCCTCTTGAACAAGAAGATCTATTGGAGTCAATATTGGTTCTGTTTTTCACAGAACTAGAACTAGTACTAAAAAGTTGTTAATTGTGTGGTCAGGTGGCAAAATGGTATATTTAAGTACATTTTTCAAATTTCACGTAGAAGCATTTTTAAAGTTCAAGCTGTTATAAACAATTATAAACTTGTTTTAAAAATAAAAAAAAGTCGGAATTTCAAAATAAAAGAACAAAAAGAAACTGGTTTTGAAAAATAAAAAAGAAATATAATTGTTTTAGGCTTTAGGTCGACCTAAAAAAAATTATATATCTTTTACGATACAAAGGTCACTAAAAATTCGATTTAATTTAAAATGAAAAAAATCGATACATTTTTGTTTTATCTTTTGATATAATTCGTAATATTCATTTTCCATGCCTGCCGTACAATCTTATCAAAACAAAAATAACAATATGCATAACTGTGCACAAAATTTACAAATAATTCAACGTTTCGCTTTCGTTTTCGTTAGTATTTAGGAAAAGGCATGAAGTTCCTACATAAATTCCATAAAACTTTGTTTTTAAAGAAACAGGTTTTATTTTTCTGGTGAAGTTCTTTTAGTTTTTTTCTTGTTTGTAGATATTTTTTTAAAGGATTGGAATATACAGCAATGGTTAACTGTGTACAACCCTTAGATTTACTGTGTACACCCCCTGGTACACACAGAGACATTTTTAGTTCACTTTCGGAAACTTAAATTGAACTATTTTACATGATATATTTTTACATTTGTACGGTGAAATATATATAGTTAATAAACCAACCATTAAGTTCGTTTGAACTTTCAGGTATTTGAACCAGTGCTCCATATGCTATATTAAGTTAAGCGGAAATTGGTTCACTGTTTAACAGTTTACCCTTTTCAATGCAATAGCTGATATTGCATTATATTTTTTGCAAAATTAAGTGATGTTCTTCATTAGGCTAAAATTTGACTCGTCTACTGTTAGTAAGACAATGATCATTGGAGTACACTGACAATTGTTTATCATTATTTCTGTTTCATAAAAACAATGTTCATATAGATATTCAATAATTAAAGGTTTTGTGGCCTTTACTCCAAGGTTTGTGTTAAGCCCTTACTTCTTATATTTTATTCTTCATAATTATATAGATATTCTTTACTACATGAATGTAGGTAACTGGAAATATTGAAACAATTTGTGACTAAGCCACATTTTTTTTGTCAAACAAAACTGATGTTACGAAGAGAAGGTGTTCCTACAATAGTTGTTTAAACAGAAATATGGCCCGGTGCAGAGATTCAGATAATTCAAACTTCCAGGGAGTGAGTGAGAGGATGGCATTTCATTGAAAAGCGATCCAGCTAACAAATGCGAGTGTAACATTTCAGCGGTGAGTAGGTTTACATGTAGGTTTATTTATTAGTTTGAATAAGTATGTGTAATTTTATCAACAAATAGTTTCACATGTATTCATGTATTAGTAATGAAAATACAAAAAACAAGAACTGACTCTCTTTATTGATACTTTAAGGAAACGTGCCGTGCCGCAAAATGGTAGAAAATTGTTGTAAAATTATTATGTATTTATTAAATTTTAACTAGTGCATATTAATATACGTAATTTAATATGTATATGCATAATAATGAAACTTATTTTAAATCAAATATTTTGTCATATAAAAAGTGAGGTTATGAATATTCTTGATATTCTTTGTGTGATGGCGTGTTTGGTGTTCGAAACTATATTCGAAGTTTCTCATCTCGCCAAAATGGGTTAATTGCTTTTGGCAATGAAGTGAGATGAGAAAGTGAGTAAGACGAGTCATCTCGCCTCACTCGCGGAAATAGCTGAATCTCGGCACAGTTTTAATTTTTTTCTGTCCAGTCTCTCTAAGAGCGGCTAATCTATTCATGCACGTCAACATACTAATTCAGCAAATTTGTCAGCTACGTTTTTCAAGAGAGTATCAAGATTTCAGTTTCAACTGAATATTGTATTTCCAGTACTTAGTCCAGTACAATTTCCGCATTAGACTAAGAGTATGTGCGTGAAATCCGATGTTTCTGATATTTTGCAAACTTTTTGTTTATGATGTTGGCCTTATGAAAAATTGTTACCTCGAGCGTCGAACGCAATTTTTTCAAAAATCGAAAAAACCGAGAACGTTCCAATTTTTTCAGATTTTGGCTATTATAACTCTATAAAGGACTAGTCTTTGACAGTACCCTCTCAAAACATTTTTAAAGTAAGCTTAATTTGCTACGACAGGCGTTTTTATTTTTTACTTCAGAGCGTTGAGAGCATAAAATTTGTGTTTCATGTTAAATTCAGAGCTCGCTCTGATCATGTTCTGAAATTTGACTGATGAAACATAGAGAAAAAAGTATTCATAAACATATTCTTACCTCAATTATTCAGTCAAAAACAATTAAAATGGCGGAAAGAGCTAGTCGTTATTTTATAAATAATATTTTAAACCAAAGTAATGATAAAAAAATCAACACAAATAAATTTATTTATATTGACGTTAAGCTAAATACTAAAGTGTGCTTCAAAAACAAACCTGAACGCTGAGAGCATGAACTAATAGTTTCCGAAATAAAGCCCTCCAAAGTTTGCAAAAATGATACTTTTTACAAAATTTTAAATTATTTGCAAACTTTGAAGAGTTTTATTTCGGAAACTAATGGGTTTACAGAGACAATTATTTTCTCATATTGTAGCCAATGTAGTCTTTCGTTCTATTAACGTATCTACTAACTAGTCGATAAGGGATAAAAACGCTAAGATCCGAAAAAAAACCGAAACTTTCGCGATTTTTGTCAAAGGAGATGACTTATTTTTGGGCCCAGGGTGTACACTAATGGGACTGGTACCAAATAAAAGCTAACGCTTAGCTCAATCTATCTGCCAAATATTTTCGAATTCGGTTTCGGAGATTTTAAGATAATTGAACTTCGCAAATTTAAAAAAAATCTGGCTTTTTTGCAAACAATTACTTAACAATCCTAAAGTATGGCACGTAGGGTTATTATTTTGATATCAAATGAAAGATCATAAAAATATCTTTCAAATTATGTTAAACACTTTTTTCTACACCTGATATATTTTGAATAAAAGAAAAACTTTTTTAAAAAATATTTTTTGAGTTACTTTCGAAAGCCAATATCTCGAAAAATTCAGTGATGACCGATATTTAATAACCTATATTTTACACCACTGTAATGCCTGATTGATAAGATTCAATTTGATATATAATTAAGTTATCATACACTGGGTAAATTACGTCTATTTAACATTTTTCTTTTAAAAAGTAAAATTCAAATAAAAAAATATGTTAAAAAAAAATTAATGTTTCATTTTAATTTTCCTTAAATACGTATCTTTTTTTACCAAATTATATGATATTTCAAATATATTAATGTTAATAAATTGAAAAAAAAAAAAAGTCTTCGTTCAAAGTGTCAACCGAGAGTCTGCATTCCAACGAGACATTGGCAACAGTAAGCTTTTATTGCGCTCGAACTATTTGGTTTGTTTGTATCGGCATTCACCAGAATGTAAGTAATCTAAACTTTTCTGCTTAAATGCCTGGATTCGATTCGCCCTCATAATAAGAAGTTATTGTTGCCAGTAAGACTTTGCTGTGCAGCAGAAGAAATTCGCATCCGGTCTTCGCAGACTTCGATGGTATAGGTTCCGTTTACCTTTAAATTTTCCCCACAATAAGAGCGAGCCTGGTTTATTCGATAATTCTCTATTGTAGATTTTGAAAGGTAAGTATAGGGAAGTTACTCAGATTCGGGATATTTCCATCGATGCGGCTAAATGAGGCTCTGGTTCTGTTAAGATTGTTTTCTTTCACAAAATCAACTAAATAATTGAGAGTGTTTAATCGACTCAAAGACAATTCTAATAGAATGCTTGCATCTTCTATTAGTGGATGAATTTTGTTCAGAAGTGCAGCTGCAATTTTGAAGTCATTGATCAAATGACTAGCAGCTAAATAAAAAAACTTGTCGATAGAATTTAAAATCCCTCTTAAACCGTCCATTTACGACTTCAACGACCCATCTTACCATAGTAACACATCTGGATCTATTAGCTTGCGCCGTTGTCAATTGAAAGTTGCCTTCATCCACAGATTCAGGCATGTAACCTTATATCCTTGAGATTCTAGACACAGAATTGCATCTCCGAACCTTCTGTCCAAAATAAACACTTTTCATTTTATCGAAAAAATTACCTTAATGTCCCATACTCGTCTCTAAAAATTTTTTTCATTATGTTGGTATTAGAATCAGTTGCGGCATAAGGCCTTGTAACGTCCAAGATATACCCTACCCATCTGAGCATGTGATCATAAAGGGCCTAACCATATTCTGGTACTTATGCAAGCTATATGTTTTTGTCTGAAAACCGTAGTTTGAACTTGATATATATATGTTCAATCGCAAATAACTATGGATGGACGAACGCTTTTTAACAAAGCTGTGGAGTTCCAAGAACTGTCCAGGCCAATAATGATATAAATGAGGATTGATGTTACCTACATCATTAAAATTAATTGTCGTCATAGAAGTATTAGTTGAAAGTGACATCATGTTAACAATCTGTGCTCCAGTAAAGTCAGAAACATTTCATATCAACTGAGGAAACCCAGTCAATGATGGGAATTGCATAATCTGCTATTTTCCGGCACATACAATTTGTGGTCTAATAACAACCTTTCTCTTACCGGTTCTGGAAATCTTAATCTTTCAGATCCCTGACAACCCAAAAAAATTCTTTAGTGTCCGAACTCGCGATTCGGATTAGGGTCATTTGTCGAAGCGATCTTTTCAATAATTCGATAGCAATTTGAACATATTAAATCTGACTTTGATATCTTTAATTTAAATTAGGTATAATAAAAAGGAATACAAAAATGAAACATGGCAATTTACTTGTTCTGGAGATATCCAGTTTCTTAAAATTGACCGCATAGAGATAGAATGATTTTAAATATTACGAACTTGAGTTATGTTATTCAAACAAACTCTACAATTCACACAAGAGCTAACATTACTCATTTTCACAATTTATTTATAAAACGATTCCACTTATTAAAAAATAACTTTTGTCTTATAATGGGTGTTTTTTTAAGAGGTATAGAACTTTAAATTGCAATAAAACAACGATGGAATATTCGATTGACTTGATTTTTTATTTATTCGAAAGATAATCTTGTGGCATTACATTTTAAATATGATTTCTGGCATATGACTGCCACGGCTGGCTCGGATGTAGTCCAATCTGGACGTCCAATTTTCGATGACTTTTTCCAACATTTGTGGCCGTATATCGGCAATTACACTGCGAATGTTGTCTTCCAAATGGTAAAGCGTTTGTGGCTTATCCGCATAGGCCAATGACTTTACATAACCCCACAGAAAATAGTCTAGCGGTGTTAAATCACAAGATCTTGGAGGCCAATTCACAGGTCCAAAACGTGAAATTAGGCGGTCACCAAACGTGTCTTTCAATAAATCGGTTGTGGCACGAGCTGTGTGACATGTTGCGCCGTCTTGTTGGAACCACAGCTCCTGGACATCATGATTGTTCAATTCAGGAATGAAAAAGTTAGTAATCAAGGCTCTATACCGATCACCATTGACTGTGGCCATTATCGTTTTTAAAGAAGTCGGACCAATGATTCCACCAGCCCACAAAGCGCACCAAACAGTCAGTTTTTCTGGATGTAACGGTATTCGACATACACTTGAGGATTAGCTTCACTCCAAATGCGGCAGTTTTGTTTGTTGACGTAGCCAATCAACCTGAAGTGCGTTTCATCGCTAATCAAAATTCGCTTATGAAAATCGGGAACAACGGCCATCTCGTTTTGGGCGCATTCGACACAATTTGCAAGCGTTGTTCAGGCGTGAGTCTATCCGTGATGAATTGCTAAACCAAACTGAGAATAAATCACTTGACAGCTGTTAAATGAAAAGTAATGCCAGCTTAAAGTTCTATACCTCGAAAAAAACACCCTTTACTTAATATTTATATTAATGGTACCTATTCCAAAAAATTCGCGGGAGGGTCAACCCCCAAACACCCCCCCCCCTGTGTTCACCCCTGATTAGAACTAAGGCTTAACCACGATTGTTCAACAGACCCTTAAAAATCCAATCAATTTGGACATTTGCAGATTGTTTAGTGCTAGCGTCATCAGACATCATTTGACATTTTGCAGTTTTATAGATCTGAAATCTTGAGATATGCAAATTATGTACCTATAACCTATTTAGTACAAACCGTCGCCGTCACAAAGCTATATATAAATCGTTAATACGTTTTGGTTTAAAGTATATGCTTAATTTTTGGTTCCACTTAATATTGAACAATAGAATTCAAAAAGAGTGTATCCTCGAGTGAATTCATGAAATAAGTGCAAAACACATAATATATTCTACGAAAATTCAAGTTTTTCGATTTGTTATTACCACATTTTCTTCTACATTTTTCGTTTTAATATGTGTTTTTCTCTTTGAAAATACTTCTTTATGAATTGTTTTTTTTTTTTCATTTCTAAATCTTCAAAAAAAAAATATTTGTTCATGATATGTTATATATTTGTACTCATTTAGTGACAAATATAAAAGTAAACAACCGATCCAGTGCGAGCTATAAATTTTGTACTGTCCCGTTAGATTGTTTCGTCCTGTGATGCGGCTCGTAGCTAGCTGCCTCCAGTTTCGCTCGCCAAGTTGGTTGAGGCCTCTTCCAGTTGCGTGAATTACGTCTCTTAAGAGGAAAATAAAATGTTTACAAATATCTTTAATATAATATCAACTTTTATTTAAAATCTACTCTGGATCAACTTAATATCAACTTAAGACTGAAAACTAATTACAAACGAATATATATCCACCATTGTATAGAAATTATTATATGCGTAAAGAAATGTTTTTATAACATACAAAATTAGGCATTACATTATATTTTAAAGTCTGCAGAGAATTTACAAGAGGACGATTCTCTTCAATTAAAATTCTGCACAAGAATCTTCTGTCGATGCTGTAGTTGGGTTATCGATGATGCTGGTTTTTGGGTAATTGGTGTTGTTGGATTGTTGGGCTATACTTATTTAAATGAGATGCTGTTTATATAATGATGGATTATATGGTAGACTGTTTTCATGTTTTCAGAAGTAGCAATTTTCTGGTTGGCAGCCAGAAATCTATGATGTACATTATGTTCTGTAAATATTCAGATTGATGCCAACATAGCTGTCAGTTAAAAATGTTACGTAACTCTTCCCTTCGTGCCTAGTGAAGTAAACTATACGAGATAACGTGGGTGAGTGAAAGATCTCTATAGCATTATGTAGGTGTATCTAGCTGTAGGTATTCAATGTTTGTTCGTTTTGTGCATATTGGAGTTAAGCCACATGTGTTTTTGAAGGCCAAATACGCATCTGAGAGGATTTATCCACACCCCTGAAACACAACATTGATTCAAATCTAATTTTGACATAACTCGTGTTTTTTTTTGGAAAAGCTATCCGTAGTGAATTTGAATTTTCTATAAAAAAATCTCACTGCGGATCACTAATTCACTACCGATAAAAAAAGAAATCAAATCTCACTGCCGATGTATCTTCGACTTTGATTCGAGTATTCATCAACATTTTTGTTATTGTTGGTACGAATGATGAATTCGTTTATCTCGATAAGGGTTTTTTCGTAAAGTTGTAGTGGCTTTTGAAGCTTGGTCTTGTTTTGTGTTCAATTGCCCACAAACATACCCAAATCTCGAAACAAATTATCAAATTTTTTTAAGGAAAATCAAAGGTTTTTGGAAAATTTATGCATAGGAGGACTGTCAAGTAGGCAACGATTAAGTGAAGACTGAATAGTACTTTATTGAATATAATAATGATATAAAATATAATAATACACAACTGTGTACCTACATGTTATATAAGAGGGAATGCAGTTGTGTGCAGCCTATGTGACATTTCCCTTTTTTTCGAATTTAATACTAATAAATACATTTTTGAAGTTAACTCGTAAAAAATATTTTAAATTCAGAAAGTAATTAGTTTAGTTCAAGAAAATTTAATTCAAAATACGTAATAAAAAGAATGTGTAAACAAAAAAAACTAGTTTAAGAATTCGCAAAGAGTATAATATAAATGATTTATAGAATAACTCCATATAATAATCATAATAAATTTAAGGTTTATTAGTGTAACAGTCAGGTTGTTTTATGACACGTCCATATCTTGTCGTCTTAGCTGGGAAGTTTTTTGAATCTGGTGGTGTGTAAACCTGCGTTGGTAAAGTTCTATCTGGTGTTGGTGTAATTCCATCTGGCGTAGAGGTTGTTCTAGCTGGTGTTTATATACCCGTGTTTGCTGATGATGTGTTTGTTGATTTTGGTCTGGTAGAGTTGCTGATGTTAGAGTCTGATGATAATTCAAGATTCGCATATGGTATACTCGATGTTACTGATTTCGGAGTTTTGATGATCGATTTAGTCGGCTGTATATGAATTGTGTTTCGCCTGAGAAGTTTTCCGTCGTCTGTTCTTATAGCGAGTGACCTTGGAGCATAATTTGGTGAATCTTCCACAACTCCAGATATCCAATCAGGATGGCCCCGTTGTATGCGTACTCTATCTCCAGCATTAAAGGGTTTTGCTTGAATGGTGTTGTTGTCGTAGTTGAATTTGTAGTGTTGTCGCAATTTGGTGATGTTTTCATGTACTTCTGGTATAATCTTTGGTTTGAGTAGTTCTTTAGAAATTGGCAAAGTTGTCCTTGTTAGTCTGCTCATAAGACGTTGGTTGGGAGACTGCAGGCTTTCATTTCGCGGTGAATTTCGATAGTTGAGAAGTGCTTGGTATGGATCTGTTTTGTCTTTGTAGCACTTCTTCAACATTGACTTTGCTGTTTGCACGTAACGTTCAGCCAGGCCGTTAGATCGTGAATAGTAGGGACTTGATGTTTGGTGTTGAATGTCCCATTCCTTAATAAATGTAGCGAATTCTCTAGACATAAATTGTGGTCCGTTGTCTGATTCCATGACAGATGGGATGCCATGTGTTGCAAACCAAATTTTCAGAGCCTTAATAATGTATGTTGATGTTGTTTGTTTTAGTTTTATATAGTCGAAAAAACCGGAGTAGCTATCTGCAATTAATAAAAATTCATTATTATGGAAATGAAATAAATCGATTGCTACTATTTCCCAGGGAAGAGTGGGAATCGTTTTAATAATGAGTGGTTCCTTCGGCTTGGATGGTTGATAAGATTGGCATATGTTGCATTGGTCTACAAATTTTTTCACGTCATTGTTCATTCCCAACCAAAAAACCGTTGCTCGTGCCCGGTGAAGGCATCGTTGTATTCCGAAGTGGCCTTTGTGAATTAGTGTTATTGTTTCAAGTTGCTGGGTTTTTGGAATAACAACTTTGGATGCTTTGTAGACAATGTCATCCTTCAAGGTTAAGTCCTCACGGAAGTTCCAATAGTTTCTTATCTTAAGTGGTAGGTCAGTGATTTTTTCTGGCCATCCCTGTAATATAATTCTTTTATTAGTGACAGTTCAGGATCAATTGCTGTTTCTGTTTTTAATTTATTTTTTGTCATTGTGCTCAATTCTGTTACGACATGTATTTGTATTTCGTCGTCTGGTGTTTTATTAGTTTCATTGTTGCAGTTTCTGCTTAGAGTGTCCGCAAGATTTATTTCCGTTCCTTTTCAGTAAATAACATTCGGTGCGTATGGGAGCACATAAAGAAGTATTTTTTGTAACCGAGGGGAAGCAGAGCACAGAGGTTTTTTAAAAATCGTTTCCAACGGTTTATGGTCGGTCTCAATGGTAAGTTTCTTTCCATAAACGTACTCGTGAAACTTCTCGCAAGCAAAGCGTATCGCGGTGGCCTCTTTTTCAATCTGGGCATAGCCTTTTTGAGTGCTCGTCAGCGCTCGTGAAGAGTAGGCTATCGGCTGATCGTTCTGAAGGAGTGCTGCTCCGAGACTGTGTTGGCTTGCGTCCACTTGTAATTTTACATCGAGGTTAGAATCGTAGTATCGCAGTAATGGAGTTGAAGAGAATGATTTTTGAAGAGCTTGGAATGCTGCTTGTTGATGTTCACTCCAACTCCATAAAACATCTTTTTTAAGAAGCTCTCGAAGAGGTTGAGTGATTTCTGAAAGATTTGTGATGAATTTCGAAAGATATGTCGCCATACCTAGAATTCTCTGCAGTTCAGTTCGATTTTTGGGAACTTGTAATCGCTCAATGGCTACGGTTTTCTCAGGGTCAGCACGAACACCTGTGGATGTGAGGATGTGTCCAAGGTATTTTATTTCCGTTGAGTAAAAAACGCATTTTTCCCTGTTTAATTTAAGGCCAGCATTAGAAAGCACTTTAATCACTTTACCTGTTTGTTGTTGCAGTTCCGCTTTAGTTTTTGCATGAATTAAGATGTCATCAATGGCAACCTCGGTGTTTTGGCATCCTTGTAGGGTTTTTTGCATAAAACTTTGATATACCTATGGTGCACATGCAAGTCCAAATGGAATTCGAGTAAAAGAGAATAATAGCCAAGGAGTTGACATTGTTAAATATTGCTGTGTTCTTTCCGATACCTCTATCTGCCAAAAGCCTCTAGTGCAATCTAATAATGTAAAGAACTTAGATCCCTTGATATTAGCTGTTATCTGTTCAATGGTTAGTAAGGGATGGTAAAGTCTACGTATGTTTTTATTTACGTCAGTTGGATCAATACATACCCTGATTTTATTCTTCTTTCTTACCACAACCATTGGCGAGACTGCAGATGGAAATCCTTTTACTTTGGTTAGAACACCGAGTTTTAGCATATTGTCAATTTCGTTTTTGACATCATCACGAATAGAATGTGGAATTTTTCTTGGTGCGTAATGTTCAAATTTTGGATTTTCGATTAGGTCAATATCGTAAACAAAATCTTTGACCTTTCCGAGTCCTTGAAATATTTCGCTAACCAAATTAATTTCTTGCACACGCAGAATTAAAGAACATCTTTCGCAATCATCTTTGCCAAGTATTGGTTCACAGTCCGGAAAATCTTTCACAATTAGGAATTTTAACTTCTGTATTTTATTTCGCACAACACAGTCCCGATTTAACTCACCACGCACGTCAATTTTTGCTCCACCGAAAGCTATTAGCTGTTGTTTCGTTGGCTTAAGTTTTTCCAAATTCGATTTATTTAAGAAACTGTATGGAAGCACATTGCATTGCGCAGCTGTATCGAGCTTAAATTTAATTGTTTTTTCATCGATTTTAATATCTTCATACCAGTTCTTTGTTTCATCTTTATTTGTTTTTGATTTTGTGAGTGTTAGCACGAACAGACCGCTAGAATCGTCATTACCGTTGTCGCTGTCATTAACAGGTTGTGTGTGTTCTTGTAGTTTGTATACTTTTTGTCTTTTGTCGTACTTTTTTTTTCGCTGGAAACATAATTCGGTAAAATGACCGTTTCTTTTACACTCATGGCATTTGACTTTATAAGCAGGGCATTTATTTCTTTCATGCTCTGTGCCACACCGCTTTTATTTGAAAGTGAGTGTAGATTTTGATGTGGTTGATTTTTTGTGATAGTGTGGGGCATATTTTTTTATTGCATTGATCTGTGTAGTTTCAGGCTTATGTAATTCGCGTATTTGCTGAGATGTTATCTCGCTTGCTCTACATACTTTTATGGCTTGATCTAGTTTTATATCATCTTCTGCTAGCAATTTTTCACGCACACTATCATTTTTTATACCCGTTACTATTTTGTCCCGCAATAATGAGTCTTCTAGGGTTTCAAAAGCACATTTTTTTGACTGATTTTTTATTTTTGTAAAAAATTCTTCAAAACTTTCACCTTCACTTTGGTTAAGTGTGTTGAATGTGTATCTCTCGAAGGTTAGGCTTACCTTAGGAGAAAAATACTCGTCAAACTTAGCGATTATCGCTGATACACTATTTCTTTCAGCTTCTGCAAAGGAAAAAGAATTGTAAATGTTTGCTGCGTCTGCCCCTATGCTTGTCATGAAAGTTGCCACTTGGATTTCTTGTGATTTTCTATTTAATTGAGCTGCAACCTCAAACCATTTGTAAAGTTGAAGCCAATTCTTCCAAGTTAGTGAGAGATTTCCACTTGATATTTGGAGTGGCTTTGGAGGTTTGACAAAATTAGTTGCACCATTATCACTTTCGACATTTGGAATTCCATCATTTGGAACTGACATTATAATTATAATATTGGTATATATTTTTATTTTTAATCTCGCGAAACTGATTTCTATTTATATTTTATACTTCTGACACCATGTCAAGTAGGCAACGATTAAGTGAAGACTGAATAGTACTTTATTGAATATAATAATGATATATAATATAATAATACACAACTGTGTACCTACATGTTATATAAGAGTGAATGCAGTTGTGTGCAGCCTATGTGACATTTCTATCCAAAATTTGCTCGTTTCATTTTTCATGTTTCCTTGAGTAAAAAAAAGTAAACAGTATCTTGTCAAACGTAAAATTTTAAGGTTTTGCTCAGTTTTGCGCTTTGTCACTTTGTGGTTGAACAGATTCGTACGAATTTAATTTTGACATTTGCTAAGCATTCATTATGAACTGTTATCAATAAATGTTTGACACTTACTCTTTTAAAAGATTTTTAAATATGTAAATATTATAACTAAGGCTTAACCACGATTGTTCAACAGGCCTTTAAAAATCCCATTTGGGCATTTGCATTTTGCAGTTTGAAAGATCTGATATCTAGAGATTTGCAAATCACCTATTTGGTTCGATTCGTCGCCGTTGCAAAGCTATATATAAATCGTTCAAACGTTCTGGTTTAGAGTATCTATACAGGGTGATTGGTATAAGGTGCACCAAAAAGCTTGAGCGTGTAGGTGGAGTTAAGAGAAGAAAAAAATCGTATGAGAGGGGGGTCTATTTCCCCCCGTTTAGGCGGGAGGGGCAATTTTCTAAAACATTGACTTAAATCAGAAAAAAAATTATTTAAAAACAACGGTGAATGATACAAAGCCTTGTTATATTTTTTTGGAGAGCCAGAAAACTGCTCTTTTATATAATTTTTAAATTAAGTTGTTTAAGTGAACAGTATTAATTTTTGAACTAAAAATTTTGAAAAAAAAACTAACAAAAAAAATTTTTAAACTAATTTTTTTCAAAATTTTATGTAATTAACTATTATTTTTATTTTCAAAATTCAATGCACTTATTAATTATTAGTCGAAAACAGAAAACCGGATGCCAAATGTATCTTAATTTTTGAGAAATTAAGAAAAACTAGAAGTATTTTTTTCCAAGAAAAACACTTTTTTTTTTTGGTTTTCCCAAATTTGACCTGCTCAGGTCAATTATTAATTAGGAAATTATCCCTTTTTTATTTTTTATTACATACCATCAAATTTTAATCAAATAATAAAAAAAAACGAATTAACTTTTTACTTTACTTACTAGTTTTACTTTTAATTTTTTTTAATTTCTCAAAAACTTAGATACATTTTGGCATCTGGTTTTCTTTTTTTGACTAAAAATTAATAAGAGCATGGAATTTTGAATATAAAAATAATAGTTTAGTACATAAAATTTTCAAAAAAATTAGTTTAAACATTTTTTTTTTAGTTTTTTTTTCAAAATTTTTAGTTTGAAAATTAATTTTTTTAAAACTGTTCACTTAAACAACTTAATTTAAAAATAATATAAAAGAGTAGTTTTCTGGCTTTCAAAAAAAATATACCAAGACTTTGTATCATTCACCGTTGTTTTTAAATAATTTTTTTTCTGATTTGAGTCAATGTTTTAGAAAATTACCCCTCCCGCCTAAACGGGGGGAAATAGAACCCCCCTCCCATACGATTTTTTCTTGTCTTAACTCCACCTACACGCTCAAGCTTTTTGGTGCATCTTATACCAATCACCCTGTATACTTAATTTTTGGTTCCACTTAATATGGAATAATGGAATTTAAAAAGAGAGTACCCTCTAGTCTTATGAAATCATGACATATGTGCAAAATATATCTGTTCTACGAACAAACCCCATTTACTCTTGTGTTCATTTTTGTTGCTTCAAAATAACAAATTTGCAATTAATTCAGTAAGAATGACAATTTACCATGAATATATATGTTTGAAAATTTAAGTTTGAAAATTTAAGTTTTTCGATTTGTTACTACCACATTTTCTTCTAAATTTTCCGTTTTTTTTTTGAAAATACTTCTTTAATAAATAGTTTTTTTTAATTTCATTCTGACAGTTCAGTAGTATATTTCACTACAAAAACGCGGCTGCCGTTGCGGCTGCCAGTGGTGTTTTTGGGAATATCCCACTTCACTATGTATAGATTGTCAAAACAACAAGAGTACACGGTTAAAAAATTTTGGGTAATTTTTAATATTTTTAGGGTTACATATATGACAACCAGAATTTTATTAAAATGTATTGCATTGCCAATATTACAAACATTATGTTGATACCAAATATATTAAAATTTAATATAATCATATCCAACTTTTACTACAAACATAAAAAATAAATTTACTGGCACCGACACATCTGCGAAGAATCAATGCCTAGTACCTAGTACCTTGTCTCAAAACCATGCTTTTGTGTGCTTTGTTCCATTCCACAGCAGTGCATCAACTCTAAGTTAAGATGTCCTCATCGTGACAATAATATTTTCTGAAAAAGACATTAGTTGTGCTCAAGATTCGAACCCAGACCTCCGAAGTGATAGTTATACACACTCATTTTTCATTTTAATTCATTTTTTATTATTTCATTTCCTTATATCTTTCTTAATACTAGACAAAAAAATCTAAAACAACTAGCTAGCTTACATATTAACTTAATAAGAGTGCCCCATGCGGGCACTCTAAATTAAACTATGGCTATACTTAAAAAATGTCTTTCGACGGAAAATAACTTATTATTAGAATTCATGATTACTTAAAACTAACGAGAAAATTATTTAAAAAAAACTCATTTTCTATATCATTTTTGTTTTTTTAATTTTTTATAAAACTTATAGGTACTCTTTACCTACCATTTACTAAATTATGCTTAATAAAACTACCTTTAAGCTACGTTATAACTAAATAAAACTAACTTAAACTACATTATATCTAATTAAAACTACTTAAAATAACTTAAAAACTAGAACAGACACCAGTAATTTTTTTTTGTGCCACCGTCGCTCTGCTCCTTTCCCTGAGCCGACGTCCCGATCGTAAAGGAGTCGCCGATCCACAGTCCTACGGCCGACGTGGTAGATTAACAGAACCGCCAATCTATCCTGTATCAGCCCAAGACTGTCTAAAAAGAGGAATGTCTCGGGTGGGATGAAATCGTTAAGACGTACACTTTCAATATACTCATCATTGTGGTAGTAAGTCCCAAAAATAAGTCCATTGATCGAGGTCATCGCCTTTGCAATGTGACCCCGAATCAGCTTGATTAAAATGTTATCTATCCTGTTTATATTGGCTTTGTTGTATAGAACCTCGTTGGCATAGTAATGTGTGTACTCCGACTCTGGTGTTCTGTGTAATCCAAGGCAGCGTCTAAGACACTGCCTCTCAAACAACTCTGCTGTTAAAGCATGTGCTATAAAACAACCGTCTTGTCAACGCAAGGGCTCCCCTAGCTCTGGCCAGAGCATCATCTATATGTCGATTGATATATAGATACTGATCTAGCCAGATGCCAAGGTACTTCACCACATCTTTACACGCCAGTGGATGTCCACTTGGTCCAACGATCACTAGATTTCTCCAGTTCTTTCTTGTATCCAAAATGCCAAATCTAGTTAATTTCAGATAAAGACCATCTAACCATACGGTGTCGAAAGCCTTCTCTAAATCAACAAGAACGGCACCCGTGCATTGATTTTTCGCTTTGTTCCATTGAACATCAGAAACTAACTTAGACGCGGCATGAATAGTGTCATGTCCCGCCTTAAAGCCAAACTGATTGTCTGGAACAATATTCTTGCCCTCAGCCCACTTGAACAGAGCTCTATTGAGAATCTTTTCGAATACCTTACTGATACTTGGAAGAAGACTTATCGACCGAAGATTTGCCGGATTGGAACTGTCCTTTTCCTTTTTGGGGAGAGGATGGACCACAGCTGTCTTCCAACTCACTGGATAATATGCATTATTCAATGCGTTGTTGAACAGTGTGGTATAAATGTCTATTGCTCTTCAGGAAGATGTCGTAACACAATGTTGGGTATACCATCGACCCCCGCAGACTTCTTTTTCTTTAATTTTTGAAAAATTAACTGAAGTTCTACCTTCGAAATTAACAATGAACTGGGTCCATTTCGCTCGCTGATGGTGGCGTTTGCCAAGTTTTCGTCATTGAACCCGGTGAAACCAGTATTCTCAGATCGCCATTGCGTTATGTTATTTCCAAGATAGAAATTGTGCAGCAAGGCTCTGTTCTCCAGGTCATGATTCGGACGAATGCTAGCATTCACCTTATACACTTGCTGGAAAGCAGCCCCTACAGCTTCTACCTTTTCCTGAGGATCTTCTATCATATAAAAATTATCATCGAAAACGGCACCTCTCGGATCAATTCCCGCAATCGTAAGTACGTCTTCGTTATCTGTTGTCCTCTGGAGTTTAAAACATGGAAGTTCGTTTTGATCATTTCTTCTAAATATCTTATTTATTTGGGGAAACATACTAGGGTCACTAGAATTAACGGCCCGAATTCTGTTATCCCAATATAAATTAATAGATAATTTATAGTTTTGTCTAATCAGAACGTTAATGTTTTTGATCGACGACTTGAATGTCCTAATCTCCAGATCACGTGTGTCCGTGAAACATCTGTACAGAAGTTTCAATCTAGTCAGCAGTCCACTTTTTTGTCGGTGTAGTGCGTCGATTGTCGCGTTCTTGTATAAACCAGTAGGGTCTTGTTCCTTATATTTTGGGATTGTTCTGTCCATTGTTCGTTTTATAGTCGTATCCATTTGAGTCAGGAACCCGTCGATCTCGATGTTCGTCAGGTTTCTGTCATTTGGTGGAGAAATGTCATCGGAACGTATTTCTCTTGCCAAGGCATTGGAGAAGCGTGGCCAGCGCGTCTTACTGAAATTGTAAGAGTGTACAAGCACATACTCATCCAACTCCACAAGTTTGCTCGGAAGCTGTATTACGGTGGCAAGTCCGCAGTGATCACTGTCGTATTCAATCGTTCGTAAACAGTTTCTTGTATGTTGATTTGTTGCGTCAGTTATAACAAGTCGTGTGTCAAGCAGTAAAAGATCCAGAAAACTACCACTTCTCGGAAATGACGGTCTATCTGTAGCCAGAAGGTCGATCCTACACTCAACACTGTATCGACTCATCCAATTAAAAAGATGGTTCCCTCTAGGATTTTTTATTTGGTTTCCCCAATCTTCATGTTTGGCGTTTAAGTACCCTGCCATGAGGTAATAATTCTCATTCAAGTTCAATCTTAAGCATTCGAAAAGTTTTTCGAGCTCTGCGATAAAATAAGCTGGCTGAAGTGCGTCAGGTGCGTACACCGCGATTGCGTACATTCTTTTTCCCTGCTGGAGAAAAATGCAAACGATGCAGGCTTCTAGCAACCCGAATCTTCGCACTTCACTATTATATATAACCTTATGTTTAATGCCCTTTCGTATGAAAATTGCGACGCCACCCCCTTGAGAGGAGTTGGGCCGATCCCTTCTTACGATATTGTAATTTTTATTAGTCAGTTTGTGTTTCTGGTTTAGCTTAGTTTCGCTAGCCATAAACACATCAGGACTTTGGTCTTGCAGCAAATGAAAAAGGTTTGCTCTACGTTCGGTCCTAATCAGCGGATTTACATTCACAGCTGGGATCTCAAAGGGTCGCTCAGGCAGCGTGCCTTTAACCATTTCGCGTTGCCGGCAGAATAGAGTAGAGGTAATCCACCCTAGCCGCCTGCTCCCTTATCTGTTTTTGCACATCGGTTATCTGACCATGAATGGTCAGCAACACCTGCATCAGATCTGCCTCTGGCACAGGAGCCGTAGGCACTTGGACCTGTTTGGCTACCTGTGGTTGAGGCTGTACCGTGTTTCCCTTTCCAGACGCCATTTGGGCGTAAGAAATTGCGGGATTGACGGAAGTTGTTTTCTGGCATACTTCAGGGCGTCTCACCTCAACTGTTTTCTTTTGGGCTTTATCTCCTGAAACTTCGGACATCCCCGATAGTTTGCGGGGTGCCCGGAGCCTCGGCAGAGCGCACATTTTAACTGGGTCATATCTGTGACCTTAACTTGCCCGAGTTTACACTCCCCTGTTTTGTGGGTATCTCCACATTTAACGCAGACTGGGTCCATACCACAGTAAAATGCAACGTGTCCAAACCCTTGGCAGTTCATGCATTGAAGCATGTCTTTCTGCTTGTTTAATTTTTCCCATCGTACAACTTGGTAGTCCAGGACTTTTATATTCCTTAGACCACTCAATTTGCTTTGAGGCGAGAGCTGAACTAGGAAGAATGGTAACTTCCGTTTCTCCCGTCTGGCTTTGACTGTGGTAAAGGGTCTGACCCCGATAAAATCGAGATCGTCGCTCGCTAATTGACGGAGCTCTGCTAAGAGCGCCTGCGGATACCCTTCAGGAGGACTGTTTGAAGCTTGTCTTCCTTTGGGGTGAAACTATAATACTCTGTTTTTGTTTGAGACAGAAGGTCTTTAACTTTTTTGTAGTGCTCTAAAGAAGAGCACTGAATAGAATGCCTGTCTGCGTTTAGCCGCTTGATTGTAAAATTATTGCCTACGACCGACCTACATATTTCATCGTCGCCTTCTTCGTTCTTGTCGTTGTTTTCGTTGTTGTCGTCATCGTCGTTGGAGGAGCTATCCAGCTGCCTCTGTATTTGGCCTCCTATTTGCTGGGCTGCTACAACATCTGCTGTTTTCTTCTTAACAACCAGATTTGGCTTATATCTTATGTAGCGCCTTCTATTTAATGGGTCTTGTTCTTCGGCACTTGCCGGTCCTGTGTTTTTCCCTTTGATAGGGCTAGACGTTTTTGCAGTTGCCATGCTGCTGATTCCGTCCTCGGCACGTGCCGATGACGATGGTGTTGTCGTTGTTGTTGTTACTGCTGCTATCTTGGACGTGGATGGTCCAGTTTCTGCCGTTGTTGTTGCTCTTTGAGCTTTGGATTGCTGTGCAGCAGTTGCCGTAGTTGTTGCTTGGCCTGATGGCCCCGCTACCTGGCTGTCGGATGATACATCACCTGATGCTCCTCCAACTGTCTTCCTTGTTGTTGGGGGACCATCTTTCGATGTCCCCGTTGGTTTTCCCATCTCTCTTTCTAGTTGCTCTCGATTTCTGGTAACCTTTTCCCAGAAATTATTAAAAAAAGCCCGGGCCACAGTGGGACTCGAACCCACGCGCTTCAGATCCGTTGTCTGCCACTCTACCACCTAGGCTTACTTGCCACTTGAAAATGGTAGGTTAAAATATCTACTTTAAGCACTCGTGTCTCTAGTTGAAATGAACACAGTGAAAGTCGCCAACAATGCCAACCGTTCTTTAAATATTTTGACAATAACAATTGCAGTGATTTAAATATTTCATCATCTCCTATAATTGCAGTTACACGCTTGGAATTAAAATAATCTTAAAATATTGAAATCATGGCGTCCTCATTGCTAATGGCGCTCTGCTCAATTGTGTTCTTTTTTTTCCTCATAAAATAAATTTCAAGTTTGGCGGATAGTGACTATTTGCTGGGCTTTTTCTTTAAAATGATTTGGGTCGAAAATTCGTTGATGTAATTGTTATACCATCACCAACATTTTCCAATGCAGAAAGAATGGTTGATAGACTGCCTGAAACTTTCATATGAATATTGTCCCAAACATCAAAATTGTTTGCCATAGACTCGATATCACTATCAATCGCCTCTGACCAAGTTTCAAGTGTCTCATTTGCATGGATTTTGATTCGAGACCAGTATTCCAGTCGGCAGGTTGTTTTAGGTCGAAAAAGGTCAGAATTCAATGAAACTTTCAGATGTTGTTTTGGGATGGATGATTAACATTTTATTAAGTTTTTGACTTTTGGACCCTGTGCTAAAAAGAGGTGGAGGAAAAAACTGCAATATTTTCGATCTTTTCCGGTTTTTCCCCTAAAACTTTTTTTCTTAGGTTCTACTGCAAAAGAGTTCAGAAACATATTTTTAAGAACGAAATTTTCTACAATATTGTTTTTCCTAGCATTTTTTATTTCACATCGTTACTGAGATATGGCCAAATGTTGGACTAATAGGACTATAATAACTCTTTCAAAAACAATGTTTTGTCCCTATTTTTTTTTACGGCAGCAACGAGCCGGGTAACAGATAGTATATTTGTATTCTTAAAATACAAATTATTAAAATACTAGCTGTTGTAGCTCGTTGCTGCCGAAAAAAAAATTTGGGACAAAACATTGTTTTTGAAAGAGTTATTATAGTCCTATTTGTCCAAAATTTTGCCAAAAGCTTTCAAACTCATATATAAGAGTTTCCGAAAAAGCAACCCTAGCAACATCAGCATTCTACAAGAGAAAGTCCAGTCACAATCGGTCCAGTAGTTTCTGATCGGTTCATATATACGAATATGCAAAAAGTAAGCTACCCGTGTTCCAACTAGGGAGTAATTAAAATAGCCTTTGTAACCCACTATAACGTTAGCTATCGGTCAGTGAAAGTCCCGTCAAAATCAGTCCAGCCGTTATCGTGTGTCCATCAGAGTTAATGCAATGTTAATCTAACCCTGGAATAATCTCGCACTGAAAACTTGGTCTAAGAAATAAGTCAGAGGGTGTTAATCACCGCTACCTTCAAGCAATTTTTATTTATTTATTTATTAAAGAATTTGATGAGGCCTCATAACTCAAAATAGGTTTTTAAGGCCCTATAACATTATTTGTACATTGTTTTCTTAAAAGAACATTGTTTTCTTAAAAGTAAGGTTTAATATTATAGGGTAATATAAAATATATTCTTGTTCAATAATGAAATATTTTACAAATGATTAAATTTCTTGAACAATAATGACATATTTAACAATGATTAAATTTATATTAAAGCGTTTTAGACTAAGATAATTAATACAAATGGATAATAAAAAGATGAATTCAGTTTGTTATAGAAGATTTACATGTATATTATATAGAAAAATTGATTTTATTTCATAATAAATTAAATAGGGTTCAATCTAAATTTTATTGTAAAGTCGGATTTGTTTAAGAAAATTAATGCACCTTTTCAAAGAGTCTAAATCATTCTGGTTTAAAATTTGTATATTTGGAATTTCAAAAGTGTTTCTATCTTGTGCTGTTAAGGCACAACTCTCAAAAATATGTCTTATAGATAGAACTTCACTGCAAGCACATCTAGGGAGCTCGTTGGGTTGGTTGAATAAATAATCATGAGTTAGTCTAGTATGTCCTATTCTTATTCTTGTAATTATCGTAGCTTCCTTTCGAGTAAGATAGTCTATTGAATCTAGTGGGTTATCTAATTTATCTTTTATAAAACGGAGTTTGTTTGTTGTTGGTTTCGAGATCCATTCGGTATTCCATTCGATTTTGATTTGTTTTCTAATAAGTTGTTTTAAATCCTTGTATTGAAAAAGAAAATTTGTGTCCAGGGATTGTAGGGTTGATTTTTTCGCTAAACAATCAACCTCTTCATTAAAACCCAATCCTAAATGTCCAGGTATCCAGAAAAATACGAACTTCTTATCTAGCATTTTATGTAATAAGTCTTTTATTTTTATTGCAGTTGAGTTTGTTGTATAAAGTTGTTGAATGGTCTGGAGTGCAGATAATGAGTCCGAACAAATTAATATCTTAGAGATGTCACTTTTTTCAAAATATTCTAATGATTTAAGTATTGCATACAGCTCTGCAGACAAAATGTTTGTATTTTCTAAGAGTTTATATAAGCATTCTACCGAATTAAATTTAAACGCACATCCGGATTGCCCATTTAAAACGGAACCATCAGTATAACATTCTTGAAAATCTGTATATTTTGAGTCTAATTGCTCCAAAAAAGTTGACTTGAACTGCTCTTTAAGGGTTTCTTTTATATTAAATTTGGTAAGAGATAGGTCGAATTTGAAATTTTTGTTTTGCCATAGAGGATATCTCTGAAATTTTGTTTTATCAAAATTGTGGTCTAAGGGAATTTGAAGTCTATTAAGTGTAATTTTTGATCGAGTTATACAGGATTGAAATCTTATTGGTCTCGTTTTAAATTTGTTGAAAATTTCTTCGTCTAAAAGTTTTTCGTTTAGCATATGGTTTTTAAAGGCGAGAACCTTGACCGTGTAAAATGAAATTTGCTTATCACGGCGAAACGCAAGTGAAAACTGTTCGCTCTCGGCTAAAATGCTAGAAATGGGGCTTGTGCGGAAGGCACCTGTACAAATTCGAATTCCAGTATTATGTATAGAATCTAATTTTCTAAGATTTAACTTGTTAGTTGAACTATAAAGAAAACTTCCATAATCTATAATTGGGAGCACAACCATGTTATGGAGTCTTAGAAGAAGTTTTCTGTCTGATCCGTAGTTAGTATTTGCAAGAATTTTGAGAAGATTTAAAGCTCTTGAAGATTTCGTTTTTATATGTGCTGTGTGTTGGTTCCAGTTTAATTTAGAGTCGAAAATCATGCCTAAAAATTTATGTTCTTTAGTATATGTTATCAATTTATGGTTCAAAACTAGGTCAGGATAGTAAATATTTTTAATTTTTCTAGTAAATAGCATGGCTTTTGTCTTGTTTTCTGAAAATTGAAATCCAGTTTCGTTACACCATTTACTTAGTTTATCTAAAGCGTGTTGTAGAGTTCTTTTTAGTTTGTCCAAGTTCTTAGATGTAGCGAAAATCATAAGGTCGTCAGCATACATAGTTACTTTAGCATGAGATTTGATTTTAGAAAAAATGTTATTTACAACGATAAGAAATAAGGTAACACTCAAAACAGATCCTTGGGGGATTCCGTTTTCCATTTTTTGAGTTGATGACATATTCTTTCCTAGGACCGTATAACAAGTACGATCTCGTAGAAAATTATTCACAAAATGAACGAGATTTCCTTTAAGTCCCATTTTCAACAATTCCTCGACAATTTTACGTTTCCATACCATATCATATGCTTTTTTGATATCAAAAAAGATAGATAGGACGAATATATTAGATGCAAAGGCTTCCATAACTTCGGACTCGAGGAAAATCAAATTATCTGATGTAGAACGACCCTGCCTAAAGCCTGATTGAAAACAACTTATTTTGTTATTGCTTTCTAGGAACCATTTCAAACGTTTATTAATCATCCTTTCTAAAATCTTGCATAAGCAATTTGTCAGAGCTATGGGGCGATAGCTTGATGTTAAATTAGGATTTTTCCCTTTTTTGAGAATTGGGATCAGAATTGCTGTTTTCCAATTTGATGGAAAGGTGTTGGTTGAATACATTTTGTTAAAAAAGTTAAGTAAGTGAAACTTATTCAAGAAATCCATATTTTTGATCATATCATAATGAATTTTATCAGGACCCGCAGATGAACCTTTACAATCAAAAAGAGCATGTTCAAGCTCCTCAATTGAAAAGGGTTGATTATAACTGGCCATTTTATCAGGAGGGATTTTAAGACGTTTTGATTCAGACAGGTTTTTATGAATGAGAAAAGTTTGCGTATAATTATCTGAGCTTAAAAATTGGCGGAAGGAGGCGGAAAGTTCTTCGCATATGTCTTGTTGTAAGTTTATTAATTTGTCTCCTACAACAAGTGACGTTATACGGGTGGATTTAGTTTTCCCGTTAAGTGTTCTAAGTTTCTTAAATACTTCGGATACAGAAGTTTTACTAGAAATGCTTCCTACATATTCCTCCCAGGATTTTTTTTTATGGAATCTAATTATCTTTCTTGTTTTGTATTTTGCAGCAATAAAATTTTTGTAGTCAACCATATCCAAAGATCTTTTATATTTGCGAAACAGTCGGTAGTGAGTCTTAATAAGGTTTTTAATTACATCATTATACCACGGGACATATTTTTGATGCTGCAAGTTTTCAGAAAGAGGCATCGATTTATCAGCAGCGGTTAAAATACTACACCTTATAAAAATTTCTAATTCGTCTATTGATACATCTACAGCTTCTGTTTTTAGATTGAGTTCTTTTCTAAATAGATCCCAATTAGCTTTTTTTGTTAAATAGTTTTCTCTGAGATTGTTGTTGACTTCAGAGTTCAGAACTGGCATAATAACAGGAAAATGATCACTGCTATATAAATCTTCCTCAATAAACCATTCAAAATAATTTTGAATAATAGGAGAAACTAATGTGAGGTCGATTGTACTAAAGGTTTTATGAGCAAAACTAAAATGAGTTGGATTACCATTATTTAATATATTAAGGGAATGTTCATGAATTATATTCTCTACCATTTTTCCCCTTACATCACACTTTTCAGAACCCCATAGATAGTTATGAGCATTTAAATCACCGAGTATAATAAATGGGGAATCCAACTGCATTATAAGATTTTCAATATCTGATCTTGAAATATTTTCTGAACCCGGTAAATAAACATTGCAAATTGTAAACTTTATGGGATAAAAAACCTTTACAGCAACTGCTTGTAGATCTGTCCGCAGTGAGAGCTCTTCCGAAACAAAATTTGAGTTAACTAAAGTTGCAACTCCTCCATGAGAGTTCGTAGTAGACTCACAACTTTTATAAAAAACATTATAATTTTTAAATGTAGGTACATAATTTTTTTTAAATCGAGTTTCTTGAATGCAATAAATGAACGAGTTATATTTACTCACTAATAATTTAAATTCTTCGAAATGGCTAAGAAAACCATTGCAATTCCACTGGACTAAATTAAGTTGTTTACTCATGATCGCTAAAATTTTCACTGGATAGGCTACTTACGTCCATCTTATTATTATTATTATTTGCTTTAATTTGATTTTTAAGTTCTTTTTTCTTTCTTGCACTAAGCTTAACTGGAGCAATAGAAATTCTCTCTTTTCCGGTGTCAATGATTTTCATGGGTGGTTGGTCATTCGATGATGATGATGATGCTGATAAAGTGTCTGCTTCTTTCACTCGTTTATTAGTTTCCTTGTCGTTGTGGCGCTCTTGAACAGTAGTATTGCTTTTCGGAGAAACTTCTTTACGTGGTGGTGTTTCTTTCTCTTTTGGTTTACAGGTGCAGGGGCATTGGCAATTGAGTTTTTTGTTGGTTATGGTAGATGGAGAGGTTGAGCATTGTAATCTCTCTCGATGTCTTTTTATAGCTTCTCTAATGTCGACACGTTCTAAAGCTTTGATTTTTTGCACCTCTCTTTCATCTAAATATTTACTGCAAGATTTTGAGAGGGCATGATGGTTTTGTTGGCAATTTATGCAAAAAGGTGGTCTGTTGCATTTCTCCATCTCTCCTTCTTCACTGTTGCTATGGAAAGTTTCGGAACAGTTGGCACATTTTTTTTCGGCAGTGCAATTAACAGTTATATGTCCAAATCTAAGACATGTAGTGCAACGTAGCGGTGCGGGGATGTATGGCCTGATTCTGATTTTATTGTAGCAAACGCAGATTTCATTAGGAAGGTTGTATGATGAAAAATGAAAAATATAAAGACTCCCTTCTTCGTATTTATTGGTGACAGAGTTTTTGGTGGTAATTCTTTTAAAATCAATAACGAGTTGGTCTTTTAAACCATCTAGTATTTCATCTTTTGTCAGTGAGTTAAATTCAGGGCAGTATGCGACACCTTTACTTCCGTTCAGAGTCTCATGCTCTGACATTGAAATTTTTATGAATGGATTTAGTGTTTTGAGTTTTATGAGTTTATTAGCTTGACATAGCGTATTTGTTTTAAGCAAAATTTTTCCATCACGCAGACGAGTACACCGGTCGATGGGGCCACTTACCTTAGCTATAACACGTTGTAATAGGAAAGGAGAAACGTTCTTCATAGATTGACCATCGGATCTCTCCATTAGTAAAAACTTTGGACCGCTCGTTTGGTTTTTTAATGTTTTGGAGTTATCAAAGTAAACGTCTTCAATTTTTGTCAAATTTGAAGAATTTTTGTCACCCATTTTTATAAAATTAATATTTAATCGATTTTTGTCTCACACTTATTTATGAACTTATTTACAAACAAGAGAGGGAGAAATTTACACACTTCACTACACTCTTTTAACACTTTTACTTAAGCTTCAAAAAATTATTGAACCGTTCTGGATGACTTCCAATGATCGACTCGTCAAGCAATTTTTTGAAAATTTGAATAATTACCCTTTTTATAGCGCGATATCTCAGTAAAGAAGTACAAACATGTTTGCACAATCAGTATTGTAGAAAATTTAACGTTCTACACAACGTTGCTGGACGCTTTTGTCGTAAGACGTCAGAAAAAAAAAGAGTAATAAGAGAAGAAAAATGGTAAAAATTAGCATTTTTTTAACAAAATTTGGCAAAATTACGCTTCTTTTGAAGCGCCATATCTCAGTAACGATGTGACATACAAAAATGCTAGGACAAAGAATACTGCAACAAATTTTGTTCTTAAAAACATGTTTCTGAACTCTTTTGCAGTAGAACGTAAGAAAAAAAGTTGTAGAGGAAAACCCGGAAAAGATCGAAAATATTGCAGTTTTTTCCTCCACCTCTTTTTAGCATAGGGTCTCAAGGTCAAAAACTTAATAAAATGTTAATCAACCATCCCAAAACAACATCTGAAAGTTTCATTGACCTCCGAGCAGCTAGTATTTTAATAATTTGTATTTTAATTTTAACTACAAATTTTATTTGGCTACAGATTATGAGGAAGGAAGTGCTGGAAGCGATTCCAATGCTGATGTAGGCGAATCATTTACGGATGAAAGCTGAGACGAGAGCTTTTATCAGTAATTATGTTTCATTCTTACTTCATATATATGTACATCATATAGTGTATTATTTAGCAATAAAGTATTATGTATAATAATATTAATTTTTCTCATTCTTACTCATATAACTTAAAAACGTAGAACTTATATGTAGGTACTAAGTATACAAGATAAATATTTAATTATTAATGTATTTGAAATTTTTCCAATCTGCAAATTGGAGAATGACCTTCTTATGTATTACCAGCTGATTGCGGTATAAATTTTTATAAGATATTACACACTGAAAGTTTTGCTAGAATTAAATTTACTTTCAATTTTCAATTTTAGTATATGGTGGTAAACTGATAATTGGTTGATTTTATAATATATGAATAGTGTTTTAATTAACAAAGAAGGTTATCTGTATGCACTTAATTTAAATACAAAATAAATTTACAAGCTATAATAAAAGCAGTTTTTTTTATTATCAATGTAATTGCTCTGTACTTACTTTAATACCTATACCTCCCTACCTACCTACTTTTTTTCATACCTCATAATCAATAATTATGTTTCAATTTCACTATTTTCACTAAGCAATATGTACATATATTTTTTAGCGATAAAGTAAAAAATATTAAGTAAGAAAAATCGAACGGTTATAAATTAAAAAAAAGTTAACCAGGCGCAGAGAGAGAACACGATTTCTTGCAGCGGTGTCTTTAAAGAGCGCTTAAAGTTGATTGTTGCGCTAATGGATTGTAAGCACACGAAATAAATAATGCCAGAAGGCAAGACCTGGCCAGGGCGGAGCAGTATAGCAAAGGTTTCTTTCTCTATTGGATTCTTACAGCTACGGGAGGAGCTTTTGAGCTATTGAAGGCTATGCGAATTGCGAAGTTTAGCCGCGCATGTTCTCCTAATGGCCAATGGCCAGTACTGATTGCAACTATCCTAGCCGTATCAACTCTGTTTCGCTTTATTAAATCATTTGATCTGTATTTGTCTTAGGTTGGCCATATCTTCTTATATAATCAGTTTGTCACACCTTGCCGACTTTTTATTGATTCTGAAAGGAAATTGTTATATCAACTTACTAATAAGTATAATAATTAATAAAAATACTTAGGAAAAAAAAGTCGAACAATTTAGTAACAAGTACCTTATGAAAAAAATAAAAAAAAATCAGATCAGGTACAATCTACTTATTTGGATAAATTAGAATCTTGGCCTAGTGATAATATTGAATTTGCAGTGTTGTCATTCTAAATAATAAACATTTGCATTCATTAATTAGTAAAATATATAATTTTTTTTGTAACGATCGATGGTAATTTAAGGCATAAATCTGGTTGGTTTAAGAAAAACATCAGGCTGATAACCTAAGCGATGTATATGTAAATTTGTAAAGTATTGGTAAATTTATATGCTCATATTATATTTCTAAGGTATTTGTTTTTGTATTATTAATTTAGTTGTACAGTTCTCACACAAACGGTGTTTCCACGATCTAGATTTCATAGAATGCAAGATAGCATTGTATTAAAATTGCCTATGGAGATCGCAAATAGTATTCTATGAAAAATTTCTTGCAATATATTGCTCAGCTCATAGCATGCTAGATATAGTATTCTATGAGCTGTCATTTTTATATATTCTTCTTTCTTTGTAATTGGACTGAAATAGTATGAAATAGTAAGCAATATTTCTTTCTATGGAAAGTGACAGAAGGTAATCTATGAAATCTTGCTCGTGGAGACACCGTGTAAGATAAAAAAGATAACATAAAAAACGGGTTTTAGCAAAAAAAAAAAAGAGAACAAAAGGATGTTGGTACCTTTCATTTATTTTTGATATTTCTAAAACTAAAAAACATATTAGCACTAATTTTTTTATATTTCATTGAAAATATTGTTAAAATATTTCAGTAAACAATTAAAAATTTTGGAAAAAATATTTTTTTTTATTTAAAGTTTTGAACTTGATTTTTTTTCGAAAACCCTTTGCTGAAACAAATTGATTCAAACTTAAAAACAATCATGGGGTATTAGCTTAAAAAAAAAAGTTATATAAAATCAGCGTATGTGCTTTAGTTGATTTTTAATATTTTTTTTTCTATTTTAAGTAAAAAAATGTCCCCCCATCCAAACGGGGGGAGATAAATCCCCTCCAATTTAATTAATTTTTTGATTAACCTTACCTTTCATTCGATTACACATTTTTTCTTAAATCCTTAAATGACACGAAAAAATTATTTTTAACGAAAAACACTAAAAACCCAAAATCAGGCTGAGTGAAATAACTGCCAAGCTTTGACGAGGAAGAGTTCAAAATTCTAAAAGGAAATGTTATTACCTTTAATTTGACACCAAATTCATCCAAACAACCAAATTTAAACAAATTATAGCATGGGTAAAAATAAAATAAAGGGATACCTATACCTGGCAGCCCGTGTTAGTTTGTGTACAATCATTTTTTTTTCGCTTACAATTCGGCCTTCCTGACCTTACAATCGCCCCCGATTGAACACCATAATAATTCACTAAAATTCATTTATCTCACATTTACATTTCATTAAGTAACATTAAGTTACATTTCATTTATCTAAAATGTCATCAAAATTTCATTTACATATCTAAATTTTATCAACATTTAATTTACATTTAACTATTTTTTTGATTCATCTACATTTTCATTTTCATTTACATTTCATTAGCTTTTCATTTTCAATTCATAAAAATATTCATTCAACACCTAACTTTTCATTTATCTACATTTCATTAAAATTGCATCACTAAATTTGGTTTACATATAACTTCTAATTAATCAAACCTTTAAATTCATTTTTGTTTTACTCATCATTTGTTTTCATCAGTTTCTTTTTTTTTATATCTACTTCTATTAACATTCATTTTTATATATCTACACATAATTTTCATTTGTATCTATCATTTGTTTTATTTGCTGTATCATATCTTTATGTTTTTTTTAAATAAATACAAATAAGAAAGTCGGGATATTCGTTGCTGCTTTTGATGAATCTCCTTTTCCATCTCGTTTAATTATTTTATATTCTTTCTTCACACGGGTGGGACACTCGTATTTTTTCGCGAGGGCCAGATATAAATATAAATGAACACGAATATTCTTTTTTTTTTTTTTCATGTAGCTACAGTATGCGCACACACGATATTTTGTCTACTTTTCGATAGTTGGGTGTTTTTTTTTCGCGAAGGGCCAGACAATCTTTTTTGTTTTTCTTTTTTTGTTTGTTTGTACAATATGCGCACACACGATATAAGGGCCAGACAATCTTTTTCTTCTCTTTTTTCTACAGCGTCTTTTTTTTTGCGCGTTTCGTTTTAAACCTAAATTATTAACGTTTTTTAAAACAGGTCAGAATAACGGGAAATCCCACTTCTAAATTTTAAGATGGTGGAGTCTTATCTTCTCGATTCAAAATAAATGAACACTCGATTTGATTATTTAATAATTAGGCATATCTTTATTTATAACAACAGCGGAACACGTCTTTATACAAGCGAGGTAGATGAATGACTGACTCTTCTTTCGTGTTATTCGATGAACACAGAGTGTCACATACAAGATAGTTATACATTTAAACAAATTATAACATGGGTACAAATATAATTAAGGGATACAATAATTTTTTTTCGCTTACACTACCTACCTAATTGCACAATGGATTGTCAGGTCAGGTTTTCAGATGCTTAAGAAATCGCTATACTTTCCAAGCATCTTAGGTAGGTAAGATGGCGGTTTCGCAGAACAACTGTTACGAAGAAACCCAATTAGCGCGGAAAAGCGCCGTTTTGATACCATAACTGGTTTGACCTAATTTTTTGTGATATAGTGGTAGTGACTGTTAAGCTGAGGGGACTAGTTTTTGGTCTGTGCCCGCAGTCACAAGGGAAGAACCTAGCTCACACTGTGTGCTGGGTGGTTCCATTTGGACTGAGAGACGACCAATTAACTTTACACCAGATCAATATGAGGCTAGGCCCGTTCAAAGGCGGTACACCAGCCAGGTGTAAATCCGTGTTTTGATGCTTTCGCCGCAAGATAGAGTAAGTGCTAGTCCGAAAAGCTATTCCTAAAGGTAAGTTCTAGAAACTTAAAAGGTGAAAGTTGAAATGGAAAGTGAGTGAGTGCTTTGAAAAGCTAAGGGGACCAGTTTTTGGTCTGTGCCCGCAGTCCCAAAGGAAGAAATTAGCTCACACTGTGTGCTTGGTGGTTCCATGCGGACTGAGAGCTTGCCCAATAACTTTACACTAGATCTATATGAGGCTAAGCCCGTTCAAAGACAGTTTGCCTACCAGGTATTAATCAGTACTCTGATGCTATTGCCAAAGATAGAGTAAGTGCTAGTCCGAATAGCCAGTCCTAAACGGAAGTTCCAAAAACTTCCAAGGTGAAAGTTGAAATAGAGATATTGCTTGGTTTGTTAAAGCCAACTGGTGCTGTTGAGAAAAGCTGTAAAATCATTTATCCTTTCGTTCGACAGCACGTTTAGGTTGTCGAGAAACAGGCTACCAAATGCCTGGAGGCGAGATCTAGCCAGGGCCGGACAGTGGCAGAGGAAATGCTCAATAGTTTCCTTCTCCAGCGGATTTCTACAACTACGGCAGTAGCTGTTAAAAGGTATGCGCAGTTAAGTTGCGTGTTCGCCTATTGGCCAATGGCCAGTGACGATTGCAACGACCCTGGCCGTGTCTATTCTGTTTCGTTTTATTAAATCATTCGATCTGTTTTTGTCATAGGTTGGCCATATCTTTCTAGTTATTTTACAGGTTGCCAAACCTTGCCACCTCTTCGTTGATTCTGAAAGGAAATGGTCATATATTTTGCCCTTCACGAAGCCCAGTGGAAGATCTACTGATTCCGCCTGAGAGACGAGAAGGGCTGATCCTTGCCTAGCAAGTTCATCTGCTCGCTCATTGCCTTGGATGTCGCTATGGCCTGGGACCCATACGAGAGAAATTTTTATACTATCACTGAAACCTGAGAGCTCAGCTCTGCATTGATGAACTAACTTTGAAGACACCAGGCAGCTGTTAATTGCCTTAATTGCAGCATCTTAGGTATTTATTGTTATGATATACTTTATCAAAACCAATTAGGTACCTACTACCTACATAAACCAAGTACCTATCCTACCTAATAAATAGCGGTGAGTTAACTATTGTGTTACGATTTGTTTTTGAAAAAAATATATTTTTATTGATTACACAAAAGTTATTACATCAAGTAAAATATATGAAATATTTTAAAACTTAATGGAGACCGAGAGGCATGCGAAGGTTTGTCTAAACTGCTCGAGGGCACAAGTCGTTCTGCATGCTTGTAGATGTTATTGTTTTAACGAATCCTCGGTTGATCCTTGGATGCTGCTCTACACATTCGGGAAGTTACGTACGCCTTTTTGGTCAAGTGGCTTCTTCGTCGGTTGTTTTAATCTTATCTTCTATGCGAGGGTAATTAAAGGTTTTAATAGACTCCAGATGTCATGCACACATTTTGTACAATGTGCATTCATCTATTGTATCTTTGTGTGATGGCTATTTTAGGGTTTTATGTTTTCCAGATGTCGTTGGCCACTTTCTCTTTCCTATCTAGCCGTGTGACATATTCTCTGGAAAATTCCCAAGTTGAGTGGAATTAACTCCTCCCTCCGCCAGTAGACGTTTGTCCCGAACGTTCAAGTTTGAGCTCCTCTAAATTCTTTCGGACGTTTTCTTTTGTTTCCGCCAAGGATAGCTATTTCTATTTCGACCTGATTATTCTTGCTGTTGTTGATTTTGAAGATGATTAATTTATATATAGAAAAGGATACAAGTACAACTATTATATTTATTCTAAGTCCACATATTATTGGGTGATCTTTTACATTTTTGACGTATGGTTGTAAATAATCGGTATTTGTAAATTTCAATAATTCATTACTTTATTCTAGATATTCAATAACTCTTATTTCCGACACCTTATTTATCTTAATATGTCTATTTAAGTTTACTTCAAAATTCTTAAATTCTTTACCATTAATAATTACAGCGTCGGAAAACTGTACCAATTGTGTACCGTGATATACATTATCGTTTATAATTACTTCTCAATTCAATTCATAATAATAATTACTTCTCCTGTAGTTACAATGTGATTATGGTTTATATTACTTATTTTTTCATTCTTTTCTAAAATTATTTCACATTTTGATGTATCTTTATTTAAAATTTCTGTTAGACAATTAGGTTTAAGATCTTGTTTGCAGATTTTAATATTTAATTCTTGTGTACAATGATCTGAACTATAAATGTTTTCAAAGAGTGGTATTTCACTCGGTATAATTAGTTTCCCTTCTGATTTTTGCACACTTAATGTTTTAAAATGTTTACCTATTCCTTTAATAATAGGATACTTAATATAAATTACAATTATTTCCTTATTTTCTAACACATGGAACTCTGAAGCGTCTAATACATCTATTACCATGATTTCTTTAGGTTCAATCTGAATAACTTCTCTTATTTCATTTTCGTTAAAGATAATAGTGTTCAAAATTTTATTCTTACTTAAATTTATGGTATTTATTACTTCCATGAGTTTAATGATTATATGCTCGATCAACAAGTAGCTACGTTCTTCTTTATCTTTATGTTTAAAGTTGGAAAGTTCTTTAATGGCTCTAAATATCTGCGAGTTAACTTCATACTGTTTATTATTTGAATTAATTAATTCTATCAACTTTGTTTCTACATTGACCTGATCATCGTGGTCTGGTGACCCAGATATTTACTTCCAAACCTTCCCTATTTCATTAATTGCTCTCTTACTACGAGATATGGAGAGTTGGTTGACTAACTTGAGTGCATAATTATATTTAAATTTTAGCGTTTTGGTACTGTGCTTGGTATCTATAGTATTAAGAACCTCCCTATAATAACTTTTGTTGGTGGTATGAAATATTTCACCCGTGCTTTTATAAATTGCCACGTTTCCGTCATCTATCAGAATGTAGTCCTCTGACGAGTAATTTGTTATATGAACTTCTGCGTCTATAGTAACTGTCCAAAGTATTGCTGTTAGTATCGTTAATATAATCATCTGCAAACAAAAGAAAAATTAGCTTCTTAAGTTATCCTTGTGTATAACCTTATTTTTAGAGTCGATTACTGTGTTTTTATTATTTTGTTTAACTTTTCTCTTAACGTATATAGGTTTCCCTTTTGTCTGTCTTCTGTCGGATTTTTCGAATAGTATGTCGTTTTCCTTGTACAATTTGTTGTGTCTGTCTTTATTTCTAACGTGGAGTGTCATACCTTGTTTTTCCTTAATAAGGTCAGGTATATAGGAGTATTTCTCATAGTTGTGAAAAATTTCATTTGGTTTTTCATTCGTTATTGAATGTATTGTTTTGTTATATTGTTTGATTGCGTGTGGCATAAGCTGCTCTATTGTTTGGTGTGGGTTATTGTAAGTATCCAGTCTTATCAGTTCTGTAAGTGTACTGTGTACTTTCTCTATTATACCGTTTGTAGTACTATGGTTAACAGGTGTGTTGAATAGTTTTATGCCTAATCGTGTGAGATCTAATTTGGTTGCTTCAGAGCAAAAAGTTTTTTCGTTATCTGTGACAACAGTCTCAACTGCACCAAAAATAGGCAGGATGATTTTTAGTGTTTCTTTTGCGTGAATTTTGTTTTCTACCTGGAGTGCAATTAAATACTTTGAAAAACTATCTACCGCTGTAAGAAACATTTTATTGTGTGTATAGTAGATGTCAGCGTGGATGCGTTCTCCCCCTCGCCGTGGAATTGGTGTCTCGCCAATCTCTTGTTTCTTGGGATGACGGTCATATTTGTTTAGTTTGCAATTTTCGCATAATTTAACATATTCTTGAACTTGTGGTAATATTAATAGCCAAAAATACTCTCTAGTTATATGATTGTAGTTTTCAAATGCTTCCCTATGGGCTCTACTGTGTGTTTCTTTTATGATCTTAATCTGTTCTTCCTTATCCTCCATATCTTTAACTAGTAGTAAGTCTTTTTTAATTTTAAATAATGTCTCCTCTGAACAATAAATAGCATTCACATTTGAGTGGATTATTTCCTTCATATCTTTGACTATATTCGAGTCTTTGAATTCTACTTGGTGCCTCCAAAACTTACCGTGTAATTGTGTTGACTTAATATTATTTATATTGGATTCCAGAAAATGAATTTGATTCTTAAATTGACTTAATTTCTTGTTTACTCTTGGGATATCTATGGCTTAACTGGATTCTGCACTATGACAGGTACCTACCTATGTCTGAGTTCGGTAAATGATTTAAGTTCTGACGACTTAGGGCGTCGGCAACTACATTTTCCTTCCCCGGTTTATAGATTATTTCAGGAGAGAATTCTTCTATAAAGGCTCTCCATCGTTTTAGTTTCACGTTGGAATTCTTATTACTTATGTAAGGGGCTGGTGATCTGTATAGATCTTAATTCCAGCATGCCCGTACAGGTAATTCCTAAGGTCGCTCAGTGCCCAAACTATGGCCAAAAGCTCTTTTTCGTTGGTGGCGTAACCTTTTTCCGTTTCGCTTAATGTTCTGCTTATGAACGTTATTGGTTTCCCCTCTTGACTTAGTACTGCGCCTATGGCTGAGTTACTTGCGTCTGTAGTGAGTTCGAATCCTTTCCTAAAGTCTGGTTTAACAAGAATTGTTCTAATAGTTTCTTTTTAATTTGTTCAAATGCCTTCTTTGCTTCCGATGTAAATTCTATGTTTATAGTCTTACGTTTATTATTTTCTATGCTTCTTAGGAACTGTGTGAGCGGTTTAGCAATATGTGCATAGTTCTGTATGAATTTCCTGTAGTAACCTGACATATCCAAGAAGCTTCTAAGTTGTCGAATTGTTCGGTTCAGGATATTCGTTGATTGTTTTGACCTTGTCTGGGTCAGTTTTCATACAATTATGGCTGATAAAATAGCCCAAAAATTTAACCTCTTCCTTAAAATAAATGGATTTTTCATTACTTATGGTCATACATATGTGCCGCACTTAGTGCTTTGACGATTGTCTCGATGTGTGTTAAATGTTCTTCAGCTGATTCTGAGAATATTATCACATCATCAATATAGACATAGCAGAATTTGCCAACATATGGTCTCAGTATGTCATCCATTGCTGCTTGAAAAATAGCAGGGGCGTTTTTGAGCCCAAATGGTACGGATATTTTCCATTATTTACAGAAAATGCGGTCTTTTTAATGTCTTCCTCTTTCATCTTTATTTGATGAAATCCACTCTGAAGATCAATTGTTGTAAAGTATTTTCCTCTGCCGAGGTTACTTAGTATAATGGATGTTTCTGCCATAGGATATTTAATTGTTTTTGTTTCAGAGTTCAGTTTTTTTAAATCTATAACTAAGCGGATTTTTTTTGATCCGTCTGGATTAATTCCTTTCTTGTCCACCACCCATATTGGATTATTATATGGACTCCTACTAGGACGAATTATACCGTTCTCTAGTAGTGTTTTAATTTCAGAATTAATGAAAGTGTTTGCGCTTTGCGGATATGGATATTGTTTGCTCCATATAGCGTCATCATGTGACGTGGGTATGTCACATTCAACGTGGATGTTGAATGGTAGATAATTGGGTTGAGGGGTAAATATTCCTTGATATTGTCCAAGAGTTTCTCTTAACTTAACTACATATTCATTCTCACTACTTTCCATATTGATGTGGTTCAGAAATTTATCGTCGAATTTCAGAGGTACTATGCCTGTCGCGAATTCTAACGAGTTCTGTCCAATATTAATTATTCCATTAACCTTCTTTGATAATTTCATTCCTATGATCGCGTCATACTCGGTTAACTCTGGTAGAACGTAAAATCTTTCCTTAACACCTAAAATATTTAAATCTTGATATTTATCGATAATTGTTGTGCCATGGACACTATTAACTCTAGACCTAACTTCTAATTGTTTTGTTGATATCTCATTGTTTGGTTCAACATAATTATGTGTTGCCCCTGTGTCAATAAGAATATTGAATAAACGACCTGACTTTGTGTGTGTTCGCTGGATACAAGGCAGGTCGTGCCTTACTCTAAAAAATCGTCGTTTTCATTTAAATGATGTAGCCTAGGAGCTTTGGTAGGAATTTGATCACTTTTTGCCCTTTCTCGTTTAAAGGGGTTGTATTGATTCTGGGTATTGAAATTCCTGGGAGGATGATTAAACGTGTTTCGATTTTGATTTTGGGAATGACTCAGTGCGTTATGCTGAGTTGGCCTTCTAAATTGTCTACTCCTTGGAATATCCATTCTTTGATGACTATTTTGGGTAAAATATTGTCTATGAATGTTGTTATTACAAATATTAATAGCTGGTACTACCTGTCTGGGTTGGCTCGTATAGTTGAACCTTGGTGGGAGGGAGGTTATTCTATGTGCGGAATGCTGATTATCTTTATAATGGTACATATTTGACTCTATCTCTTGGGCCCTGGCTAGTGCATTAGGAAGATCAAGTGGATTTAAAGAGAACACTATTTGAGATATTGGTTGATTTAAACCAAGTATGAATGTTCTTAATGCGTTATCCCTGGCTACGTTTAAGAGTCAGCTTGTTTCAGCTTTTTGTGGCCCGTAGGTCATTATTGTTTTGTTCGTAATTAATGTGAGTGTTTTACTAACGTGATCGTAAAATTGTTGTAAGGACTGTTTTCCCTGTCTTAAATTAGAAAGATCACTTTGTAGCATATGAATAGGCCTTTTGTCTTCGTATGTAATATCTAATCTACCTATAATCGCATCAACATTTAATGGCGTTCCGTGTGAATTTAAAATGTCGTTTGCTGTTCCTATCACTTTATTCCTTATTATGTTTGTGACTGCGTAGTACCTACTCCCCCCCCTTAACTGGCTCATATATTTTCACGCAGTTTTGGATTGCAGTTCTCCAACTAACATAATTACTACCGTCAAAAGTGGGAAGACATTTCACTACATCTAAAGGTTCTCCTCCTGTTATTAAAGGGTCTATTTCTATGTCGGTGTATGGTATTATTGAATCACCTGAAGTTAAATTAGCTAAACTTAGTGCTAGTTCATCTATCTGTGCTTTAAGACTACTAGTAGTCTCACTTACTGTCTGAGTAATTAGATCGGCTACTTGTTGCGCGTTCATACTGACACTTTTAACTGAATTATTTCTTAATTAAATAATAATAATAATATATTCACTTTCACTTAAAAACAAAAAATTATTATAGTTAGTTTTCTTACTTTATATACTATAGTAGTTGTTGTTCTGGATTGTTGTTAGTTTTCTTCTTTTTGAACTCCTGCTGGATTCTTCTTAGATTTTTGACTTCCTATGTGTCTACTTCTCCTGATGCTTTGGCTTTTGCAGTTCCCGCAACGTAAGGTGCTTTACGTCCTACGATTTTTGTTGAATTATCTTTATGATAATTATTCCAAAGGTGATAGATTTTTATTTAATCTATTTTAATTTTTTTTTCTGGTTCAGCAACTTTTGATTTCACTTTGTGTATCACTTTTACATTGCTGTCCCTGCTCGGGCGCCAGTTAACTATTGTGTTACGATTTGTTTTAAAAAAAATATATATTTTTATTGATAACACAAAAGATATTACATCAAGTACAATATATGAAATATTTTAAAACTTAATGGAGACCGAGAGGCACGCGAAGGTTTGTCTAAACTGCTTGTTGCCAAACCTGGTAGCACTACCAAGCTAAAGGATAGACGTCAAAATGAATGGACATAATTTGTCGTCCATCTTTAACTTGCCGTCCATCTTTAACTTGATTTCCATCTTTAAATTGCCGTCCATCTTTAATTGTTTGTCTATGCTAATTTACAAAGAGAGTCCTCCATCTTGCAAAGATTTATTTTTTATTAGTTGAACGCCATACGTTAAAACATAAAGTTTAAGTTATTTTATTTCCGATTTCTAAATTTCGAGAATCGAATTAATTTAAAAGTAATTTTAAAGTAATTCAAAAGTTAATACAAAGAACAAAATTCTTTATTAAAATTATAAATTAAACATTCAAAGCCCTGTAGAACATAAACTAAACGTAAGTGTTTCTAAAAATACAAAGTGTAAAATAATTAAATTTCTTATTATATTAGGAAATTAAAGACCCGTGTGAATTAAAAACAACTAAAGTGTTTTATTCACACATTCCTTATATTCGGAGAAAGCTACAGGTGCCAGAGAACCAACACTGCTCGAGGGCACAAGTCGTTCTGGCTGCTTGTAGATGTTATTGGTTTAACGAATCCTCGGTTGATCCTTGGATGCTGCTCTACACATTCGGGAAGTCTGTTGTTTCAATCTTATCTTCTATGCGAGGGTAATTTAAGGTTTTAATAGACTCCAGATGTCATGCACACATTTTGTACAATGTGCATTCATCTATTGTATCTTTGTGTGATGGCTATTTTAGGGTTTTTATGTTTTCCAGATGTCGTTGGCCACTTTCTCTTTCTTATGTCGCCGTGTGATATATTCTCTGGAAAATTCCCAAGTTGAGTGGAATTAACTCGGTGGTAGAATTCAATTACTTAATTTAAAGAATTTTCGAAAAATTTTCCCAATTTCCTTTTTAAACCAACTGAACACTTATGGAAAATTTTCTGACCTATGCTTACTTTGAAATATGAATTGACTTTTATTTATGTATAATAAGAGTCTTAATTGAATTGAGAAAATGATTAACAATAGTTTAACTATAACGATCAAACAGGTTAGACTGTAGAACATAAGTAGATATATGAAAATACAACAATATTAACTTTCCAAGTAAGGCAAAAAACAAATCATGAAAGTGAACGAATGCATTTTTTATCCACACGTCGCCAATGATAATAGCAAGTTTAATGTTCTACAAAACATATCTATACGCTTTTGCCGTAAAACGTTAGAAAAAAGGATAATAAAAGAAGAACAATTGTGAAAAACTGGATTTTTTTAGCTTTATTTAAAAATATACCCTTTTTTTGGAGCAATATATCTCGAAAAGGACGTTACAATTTGTAGCAAATTTAACGCTAAACACTCATGAACGCTTTTGCCATAAAACGTAAGAAAAAAAGTTAAAGAGGAAAAATCGGTAAAGGGTTAAACATTTTGCAGTTCTCCGCCCCTCCCCCTTAAGCAAATGGTCTTCAAGGTCCCAAACTTGAGAAAATGTTAATAAGTCATCCCTGAACATTAACAACACCTTAAAATTACCTTGACCTCCGACCTTTTTCCATCAAACCCAAATTTTTCCTACCAACCAACTGGACTAAAGGAATAAGCATTAATATAGTTTTTCCTTTCAAGGCCATATCACATGGTTAATGAATTCACTGACCACTGACATGCTGTGACGTCAAAATCACATCACAACCTTGTCAGTGAAATCATCTGTAGTGTGATGGTAAGGTTTTGAGACGTCATTCAGTGAGGGAGATATTGACGTACCGAAAATATTAAATCTTGCTTCCAAATTGAGATTCAAGCTTAATCGTTTTTAGATCAAACAATTTTATTTTCCCTCAAAAAGTATGGAATTTGTGAGATTTTTTTTATACAAAATCTATTTTTTTGGTAAAAGGAATTCGACTCGAATTAGTGGTTCAGATTCGACGAAAAATTTTACGTCCGCTCCAATCATTTAGAACTTACAACGCACACAAATGTTGTCGGTGCCACTTAAAAAAATAATCTAACGTTGCAGACACGAGATCTTATAAGGCTTTGCAGACAACTTTTAGAACGTCAATAAGAAAGTGTGTACGAGTTTCGAGCTTATTATCTCTCATTTCCAGGGTGAACCCTTATTTTGACTAAAATGAGTGTACTAGGTATATAAGCTGACTTTGAAATGTAAAAAGAATTACAAGGCTTTTATTTAAAATTATTCGTTCTTAAATTTGTGTGAGTTTATGAAAAAGTTTGTTCCTCTTTTTTGCCTTTGAAAAAATGATCACCGTACTCATGCATGAGTTTATGGTGGTACCATTACTAATTTCATGAAAACTTTTACGTTTGAAAAGATAATTTAATGGAACGAATTGTTTTATTTAGTCCATAAATATTTCTTTGAATGCACTTAATAAAATTTTTAATTAAAATATTATTGTGACTCTGAGAAGGTTACAATCGATATTTTTTTATTTTTCAGGAGGGCATTCATACAAACAGAAAAAAAAAATATTGTTATTATTATTGACGCCTTTAAAAAAAAATGTGTTCACAAAATGTGAATCTATTTATTGTATTTTTCTTTGTACTAACAGCCGTATTTTTTTTTTAATTTTTCTATATCAACAAAAATTCTAAAAATATAAAGTACAAGTGTTCGACCATGTCTCTATGGCGCATAATGTATTTTTATATAAATAAATACACTTTTTTTAACTTAGGCCGTTTGCGAACAGCGTTAAAATTTTATCCATTGGCTAAATTATGACACTAGTGTGGTGAATATAAACTTCAAAAATTTAGCCAGTGGATAAAGGAGTGGATAAAGGAGTAAGAGAGACAGTCAGAGTAGTGTGTATGTTTTTATTTGCATTTATTTTTGTTTGTTTTATATTAATCATTAATGTCAAATTATCCGTTTGTGTTTTTGTAAATTATGTTTAATTTAACTTCGTTACGTAGAATTACGAAGAATTACTAAAATTAACCGATATACTCTTTTGTACATTAATATTCATTGTGAACCAAATTTTTTTGTAAAGATCAGCTGCCAAACCAGTGTTCTGTACCGCGTTAAAACTTCCCATAATTTTAATTATTTTACAAAGTAGTTCAATTTTTTTTCTTTAACAAAATAAAATAAATCTGTACACATAAATAAAAATGGAGTGTCTGTTTGTAATTTCAAAATAACAGTATTTTACTACACGCATATGAGAGCATACACAGCCCTTAAATCAAAACAAACATTTTTAAAATGTTTGTCTGTCTGTTTGTCCTGGCTAATCTCGAGAACGGCTAGACCGATTTTGACGAAATTTTCACTTACCGATAGATAATGTCGATTTTTTTTGCATTTTCGTAAATATAAACCGATCAGAATCTACAGGACCGATTTTGACGGGACCTTCGGTGCCAGATGGCTGATAATATAGGAAGTAACTTATGATGCAAATTATCCCCTAGGTGGCGCTATGGAAAATTTTATTTTTCAACTGACGAACGCGACGACGGGAAACGGATGTACCGATTTTGAAGGGGCTTTATCTCGTGGATAGCTCATGTGCTACGAAATGACTAAGGCTATTTCAAATAACCGAATAGATGGGGCTGGGGTCGCTTTTGCGAAAACTCTTATATTATGAGTTTAAAAGCTTTTGGCAAAATCTTGAACCAATAGGTTTATAATAACTCTTTCAAAAACAATGTTTTATCCTTTATTATTTCTGCGGTATACATATAATATAAAATGCTGCGTTTTAAGTTTTGTGTTTAATATCAGAACAGAACAGCAGCGATAGCGGTTGAAAATATTAAATGGGACCATATTTTCTAAACCACTGAACTGATCTGGATGGTTGATATAATTCCAGACACATATTTGAACCGAGCTACTTTCTGCATAGTCAGTTTTTTATTTGGTTCAAAATCAAAAACAATTCATAGGATTTACAAAATGTAGGTATACGTTGAAAATGCTAAATGGGGCAATACCTTCTAAGCTACTAAACAGAATTGGATGGTTGCTACCATTTGAGAATCAGCTAAGAACTTTCCTATATACTGCGTTCTTTTTTTCTTTTTTTCCAAAACAAATTTTTACATTTCCCCGTACCAAGAAATAGAAGGGGACATTTTTCAATTCTTGTAGGGAAATTTAAAAAAATATATTAGTGTTAAAAATCCCATTTAGTCCAGTTCGCACACCAAAAAGCTAAACATTTATTCACCTCAACTCAAACGTCAAAAATTAGCCAGAGGATAAAATTTTAACGCTTTTCGCACACGGCCTAAGTTACGCGTATTTTTTTTTTTTTTTTCAATTTGTTTGATTGAAAAAATGCCGGAGATCAATGCACCCGTAATGAAAATCGCGAAATTAAAAGAGAGAGAAAACTATGATACGAGGAAACAGGCGGCAGATGCATATTTAAGAATTCGTTCGCTATGGAAATATGTTGCATCGGCTGCAGCATCAGGCGAAGAAAGAGATACTATTGCAAAGGCGGAAATTTTGCTCCTTGTCGATGAAATTAATTATTCATACGTTGGTCCGGCTGTATCAGCGCATGTAGCTTGGGCAAATTTGGGGACTGCATTTGAAGATAGCAGAGTCACACGCAAGGTAGCTGTTCTTCAAGCACTCGTTTCATTGAAATTGGTCGATTGTGAATCAATTGAAGACTACGTAAACCGCATGATGATTTTGTGGCCCAAAGTAAAAAAGGTTGGCTTCAATATCGATGACAAAATCGTTGGCTCGTTGATGCTTGGTGGTCTTCCGGACACCTACAGACCATTGGTAATGGCAGTGGAAAATTCTGAAAAAAAATTGTCAGCAGACAAGGTAAAGACCACGTTGCTTCAACATGCATCGTTCGAGCGTGCAAATCATATCCAAAATGCATTATACATCAACAGCAAAAAAAAATGTAAGCCAAGGGTAAAAGGTGACAAGAATGCTATCAAGTGCTACGAGTGCGGTGAGTATGGCCATTTTACAAAAAAAAAATGCAAAAACAAAGATAAAAATAAACCGAGTGTATTATTTTCGTCGTTAATTGCGAAAAATACGAGCGAAGATTGGTTTGTTGAACCGGCGCATCGGCTCACATGACGATGAAACGTAACGCACTAGAACATGAAAAATTGTTGAACGATGGCGATGTTATAGTTGCAAACAATGGGAAGATGCCGATAGTCAGCAGTGGGATGTGCATATGGTAACTGACAACGGTAAACCACTCATCATGAAAGACGTATTATTTGTGCCAAATTTATGCACAAATCTAGTTTCTGTTTCCAGATGATAAAAAATGGAAATAAAGTTGTGTTTGGTGACAGAAAATGTGTCGTTTAAAAAAAATTACATTGTGATTGCAACAGCAACATTGGTGAATGACATGTTCAAGTTAGATTGCAAGCCTATCATGCCTATATCCACTTTACTGCAGCGAAAGGAAAATTGTGCATTTGTTCGAGAAAAAAGTGTCTCATGTGTGATGCGTGAAGAAGCAAATGGTATTCGTATCAAAAATTAAAACTGAAATTTGGCATCGTCAGATTGGTTATGAGCATCGACAAATTGACGAAGTTGTGAGTGGTCGCGAATGGAGTTAGTGTAGCGAAAAATAAACTGGATTCAGTGTGTGCGACATGCGCTAAGGGCAAACAGACTCGACGACCATTTTCAAAAAGCGAATCCAGAGCTTCAGCGCGATTGGAAATCGTGCATTCAGATGTCAGTGGACCGAAAGAAATGCAATCCTTGTTTGCAAATATCAGTGATTTAGAGACACATCCTTTTCGTGGGGTACGATTTTACATCACATTTATCGATGACTTGAGTCACATGTGCTTCGTTTATTTAATGAAGCATAAATCACAAGCATTCGCTAAATTTGTTGAATTTCAAAATTTTGTTGAAAATCAGAGGGGACTGCTGATAAAATGCTTTCGTACGGATAACGGCACCGAATACTGCAACGATAAATTCAACTTATAAAAAACAGCTCCGTATACACAAGGGCAAAACGGTGTTGCGGGACGGTTCAATCGAACCTTTACCGAAAAATGCGCTGTATGCTGGTAGATGCCAGTTTGCCAAATACTTTTTGGGCAGGATCTGTTTCAACTGCTGTCTACATCATAAATCGGTTACCGTGCGGAAGTAACAACAACAAGACACCATTCGAATTGTGCTCAAATGAGAAGCCAAATTTGACATTTATGCGTGTCTTGGATGCTCGGCAATGGTTCATGTGCCGAAGGAGAAGAGACGTAAGCTGGACGTGAAGTCGATTGAATGTATTTTCGATGGGTATTGTTCTGCATCTAAGGCGTATCGATTGTTCGAGAAGACTACGAAGAAGATTCATATTAGTCGAGGTGTCATTTTCATCGAGGAAAAATCCAATCTGGAGTTCTTGGTGTTCAAAAAAGCAACTGTTCAAAAAAGCAACTGTTGCTATATCCACAACCAAAGCTGAATTAATGGCAGCGGTTTCCACGTCTTAAAAGGCACTATAGCTGAAGCGACTCGAAGGCGAAATTTTTCACGGTGCAACGAAAAGCATCACCATATTGCGACAATAAGAGTACGATTCATGTGGCAGTTAATAATGGGTGCTCACAGCAAACAAAGCACAGAGCGAAGTTTATGTGCGAGAAGAGTAAGGAGAAGCTGATTAAATTGGTATAGATGCATTCAATCCAAAGATAATTTGGCCGATATACAGACGAAACCGATGACCAGCGACGGGCAATGCAAATTCACCAACTTGCTCGGGCTGAAGATAAATGTATAGTACTGTAAATTAATCTTTATTTAAATTCTTTCAGTAACTTCACATAATTTTTGCTATTCCATAATGTCATTCGCCATCTGCATAAACTTTTGTCATTAATCAAATGTATTTGTTTAAGGTTGAATTTACCTTAATACTTATTAATTTTTTAATCTCACACATTTTTTACAATTTTGATATTTAGAAGGAGTGTGGAAATAAAATGAATTGCCAAACTGTTAACAACCCAACAGTGCTCTTTTAGCAACGGTAGAGTATTATCGAAGGCTATTTAAGGCCGCACGCAATAATAAATTATTTCTTCTTGCCTGAGACGTCATCTATACATCGTGTGTTTTCTGAAATTCTGGAATTAATTTGAAAGCAAAAGATCTATCTAGTTTTGGGGGCATATTTAATGATTTGTTGGGAGTAGAATGAGAGGAAGGAGAATTATTGGAAAAAGAGTCAGTGACTGTATCGGAGTCTGTATCGGACGGGTTTAGATCTGAATAAGATTCCTCAATTAAATAATGTTGAATTTTCGTGACCTTGGTATCGTTATCGATTATTATGTGTATTTTAGTGGGCTATAGGTCATTGACCTATAGCCCACTAAAATACACATAATTCCTCAATTAAATTAATTTCGTTTTCAGACATATGAATGTATATACATTCATTAGTTATAAATATCGGACATAAAATGGTTTGATATGGAAACAAAATTTACTTAAAAATTAAAAAAAAGTAACGATAATAATTATAACAAACTAGGTATTTTAAATAGTAAAACTATGTGACTGTATTTAATACACAAATTTAAAAAATTTTCAGTCACATAATATTTATGTTTTTTTTTTTTTTTAAATATATTTAAAAAAAAAATTCTTGCCTCTGTAGGAATTATGGTGGTGGCTAAAGATGAAAGATGTTGATGGTTGATGGTTGGATTAAAGATGATAGTTGGTTGGTTTAAAGATGATAATTTTTCACTGAATTTCAGTTTTCCTTTTCCTTTTTTTTTTTTTTGAGTTTTTGTGTATATTTTTACTGGTTTTGCACTTGTTATTTTTGCTGTTGTATTTTTTTTCTTTTGTTAACACTTGCACTTTTCACTTTTCAGGCAGACCCCACATCTGACACCAATTTTTTGTTGTGCTATTTTTTATTTTTTCTTCTAGAAGCACGATTCTAGAAAGGGGATCTTCCCTTTTTTTACGTGTCTGTTTTTAGTGTGTGTTTTAATAAAAGTCGTTTATTTTGTTAATTTGTTCCTTTTATTAATTAACTTAAATTTTCTTATACAATTTTATACACTAATATAAATATTCAATTATTCAAAAGAGTTCGATCTTAGTATAGTACGAAATAGCAAAGAAATAGTAGCGAACCATCCGACGTCAGAAACCAGTAGTGGGATTCTCTAACGATTTAGAGTTTAGAGTTTAGAGACACTCTAAATGTCCCTCTGTTCTCTAACTTAGAGCAAATTGGTATTCTGTAATTCCATGTAATAAACTTAGACAGAAGTACTAGATTTTTTGTAATTCTACGAATTGACACTTGTCATTGTGCGCGTTTGGGTGCACATAATTTATTTTATTATTAAATAAGAGTAGAGAAAATAAACAATTGTGAAAGATATTCTAAAATGGCATTTATATACGCATTTCTGGCCGTAGATGAAGAAATAAGTTTCCGAAATGAGAGAAGAAGGAACTCTTGGTTAATAATTACTAGTCTCTCCGAGATGCTAGTGACCCACTTTGTATTCCAGAAGAAAGGTAAATTATTTGTTTTTCTCAGCATTATATTATAAAGTGAATAATATTTTAATCCATTTATAGATTTAGAGAATTATTTCGAGTTTCTAAGGAAGTTTTCAATTTTTTGAAAGAGAAGCTAGATCCAACTTTATGTGTTCAACAACGCGCTACAAAATTACCTGTGCACCTGAAAATTATTGCTGCGCTAAGATTTTATGCAACTGGATGTTATCAGCGAAGCGTTGGACAAGATTTTTTCATTAAGTATGTCCCAAACATCAATTAGTCGCGTCGTTGAAGAAGTAACTATTGCAATTCAAAATTGCTTGTGCAACAAATGGATAAAATTTCCACAAACAGAGGAAGAACTTGCTGAAATCAAGCGTCGATTTTATGATTATTGTGCATTTCCAGGAATTATAGGTGCTATAGATTGTACACATGTGGCAATTTTGAAGCCAATTGAAAGTGAGCACTTATATCTGAATCGTAAAGGCACGCATTCAATTAACACTCAAATAATTTGTGATTTAAATCTTAAGATTCTAAGTGTGAATGCAAGATATCCAGGTGCAACTAACGATTCAGCTATTTGGGAAATTTCACCAGAGAAAGCATTTCTTCAAAATAAGTGGAGCAGTGAAAATTCCTTCCATTTAATTGGTGACTCAGGGTATCCCTTACAACCATGGCTGATAACACCATTTCGTTCTGCTGCAGAAGATAGTATGCAGTTACGCTTTAACAAGCGACATTGTTCTGCCCGTAATTGTGTTGAAAGATGCAATGGAGTTTTGAAAAATAGATTTAGGTGTTTGCTGGAAGAACGAATGTTAAGGTACGAACCAAAAAAAGTATCTAACATAATTAATGCATGTTGCGCCCTTCACAACATCTGCATTTTTTATAATGTTGTACAGCCAGAGTTAAGTGAAATTTTAGAACCAACAAATGACAATGTTCAACTTGAAACTGAACTAAACTCTTCAAGACAGCGACAAGTGGCTCAGCGTATTCGTCGTGATTTAATGCTAAATTTTGAAAGAACAACTTAAGGAAATCAATTCTGTAAAAAAAATATGAAAATAAAAACTCTTAATAACATATTTGTGTTTTTAATTTAATTTATTTAATATTTTTGTCAAAATCAGGTTTTTTTCCTCCATTAATTGAAGTTTTTTTTTCCTATATATACCATTTTCTTCGGCAGTCTTTTCCATAACAGAAATTTGCTTTCTCAGCAGCTCATTGTTTTCTGCTAATAACTTTGAGCTTTTGGCAGCTGAACTTTGAAGTGGCTTCTCTTTGGGCGCGACTGGGGGTGAAATGTTCAAAACATTTTGGTCTTCGCATATGTTAGCTTCCAAAGGCTCAATTTCTTCATATTGTTGTTCCCTTGTCGATATGCCAAAACTGGACGTGCCTGGAATGCCCTCAAATGCCAATAACGATAACAAGTGAGACATCACAATAACAACTGCAGAGTGTCTCATCTCTTCTCCTCGTCAACCGACTCGAAAAAACGAAAAGGAAAATCTTGCTACATCAGCAAAAGTGTGCCAGTGTGTAGATAATTGGGATCAATGCACGTTTAATGGATTTGGTAAAGGGAGTGCATTGATTGGAAAAATGAAAATGATGGTTTGGGAATTTGGGTTTTATTTCAATGGGCAATGAAATTGAAGAAGTTTCATTTAAATGGAGCGATCGTCGATCGCAAGGTTGGTGACTTTGGAGTTGAATGGAATTTGTATAGGCTATTAAAGGGAAATGATGATATTAAATGGTTTTGGGTTGAATGAAAGGAAATTAGGTGATAGGGTAATGGACGCAGGAGGTTGTAGAGTGCGTACTTTACAACAGTAGAAAGACAGTGTTTTTGTATTGTTATTGTTATTGTATTAATTTAAATTACTTTTTATCATTTTATTGACTTTTAAAATCATGGGCAACTAAAAAATACACTTAATAATAATATAAAAGTAATTTAATTCTGAAAGCTCATTAGATATTGTTTTCCATTATGTTAAGTGGAAGTAAAAAGTGGAAGTAAAAGTCCATGGCCTCTTCAGACATACATTGCATTACTTTCTTAATGTCTTGTATTTTTATTTATTCATTTATAGGAACTGGTTCTTGATAATATGACCTTGCAGTTCGAAAATGCAAAATTACTTTTGGTTTAAGTAATTTAAAACTGTGTGACAAGAAGGCTATGTTACAACAATCGGTTGTTGTAACATAGCCAGGAGATTCAATAGTATATTGGAACTGATTATAATGTGTAACTTCAAAATTTATTTTTTGTTGGTCTGTTGATTTGGTCGTCTTTATATAGAAACTAGGCTACCAGTTTTTAAAGTATATAGTGTCCTTGTAGTTCATTTCCGTAACAGTGAAAGGGCTTTTTTTTCGGTATAAGTACCGTATTTGTATTGTTATAACACTCAATCAAGGAGGAGGGTCGCTTAATTTTGTATGAATTTGACTCAAAAATGTACTGTTATTTTGTTCATTGATAGGTTTACAAACGTAGAGCATTTTTGCATTTGAACATCCAAATTGAATTTTGTGCACTTGTACTGTTCTTACACTCACCGATACAATTGTATTTCACTTTAAAAGTGGTAAGTGTGTGTAATATCTTTAGCCGTGTAGGCGGGCTACGGCGACTGCGGGAACCACGTTTGTCTTTCGAATTGAGTGATCTCACAGGCGAACTGGCCCTAGCCTAAGCCATTCAGCAACCTGCATATAAGGGTTTCTTAGCGAAGACAGCTATAATTGGAGCTAACAGCCTTGGTATAAAGCCTGGGGGGGGGAATGAGCCACTAGCCATTGGCAAGGCATCCAAAGATCTCTTGTTTTCTTATGGAACTTGGAAACAAGGGACTAACTCCCAAGTAACATATACATATACCCGAACCTTGAATAACATACCCGTTCACATCCTTCTCAGACTGACAAACAGATCAAAGAACCATGTGAACTCCCGTCGCAACCAGCATCAAAGCCGTGCAGGCAGACTATGGTCGCTTCGTGAACCACATCGTTTTTTAAAATCGGATACCCTAGATGGGAGGCCGACATGCCCTCAGCCATCCAGTACCATGTCCAGATAGGCACCAAGCGAAGCCAGACATAGCGGAGCTAACTGCCGGATTTACCAACTGGCTGGGACACGAACGGTCTTTCTCAGCTAGGAATCCCATGATCTCTCGTTCCGTTTTGGGTCGGATGTCATTAAAGGGACACACTCCTAATATCACACCCTAGCAAACCCATATACTTAATAGGTCTCATGAGATGTTGGCATCAAAACGGCGCACCTAGCGCTAGTTGGGTTTATTCTAGTTTTTAGAATAAACAGCCATTTTTACCTACCTACCTACCTTAAAAGTGTGGTATTCTTTCCCACCTCAATGCAGAAAAATGATGTTATAAATGCAAAAAAAAAAAAAAACGATGGATCTACTTTACTTCCCGGTAGTATACAAAAATAAATTAGAAACTTTGCATACCCAAAATTGAACCCACCCAAACTCATACACATCCCAAATCCTATAGTGAGCCAAGCAGGGGGTACCTATCTGTACTGTCGGGGATACAATTAGTCCGCCCAGGTACTATTCAATGAAAGTTAAATTATATCTCACAGTCAGTGGGAAACAACTCCACTTAAGAAAGTGAACTTCTTTCTCACTTAAAAGTGCAATAAATTTTCATCTTCAGTGGGAAATTAATCCACTTTGAAAAGTGAAGCAGATACTCAATAAAAGTGGAAAAAATTCGCATGTGGAGCACTTTCCCGTCAAAATCGATCCAGCCGTTCTCGAGATTCGATAGGACAAACAGACAGACAGACAAAAATTTTAAAAATGCGTGTTTTGTTATAAGGGCTGTGCATGCTCTCATGTGCGTGTAGTAAAATACTGTTATTTTGACATTAAAAACAGACACTCCATTTTTATTTATGTTTATAGATTATAGATTATAGATTAAAGGTGTATAGAAGAATAGTTATATCAACTCCCGACTTTAACCAGTCGAACAAAGATTTAATCCAACAGACCAACACTGACAATAAACAGCAACAGATCAATTTTGCACGTTGTTTTTATCTAACAGCTGTGACGAACAAACAGGACATTGCAATACATGATACAAAATAAAATACATATACAAATGCCTGCGGCGCGCGTCTACACAAATCCAGACAAAATATAAACGAAGGGATGCGCAGTGGCAGTATGCCGTAAACGGACAATCACATATAGCCCAGGAATCGTTTTTAGCTTGGAATATATTTTAAATGACTGAAAATAAAATATTTTATTGCTTAGCATATATATATATTTTTTTCAATTATACCGTTAAGTAAGTGAAAATTCGGACCAAATTTGAAAAAATGATTTTTTTTCTTAAGTTCTTGTTTGTTTAATTTTTTTATTTATTAATTTTTTTATTTCATCAATTAGAGCTACAAAAACTCAAATAGACTAAAGAATATTATTGGACAAATTAAAAAGGATATATATGTACAAATTTATAATAGGTAATCATATATAGTGATCTAATTCTAGCATATAATATTCAATTCGTTAAAAAATATAAGTTAACATATTTTTTAATGTGTTGCGACCCAAATGAAAGTTAAAATCAATGTTGTTTGATACTATATTAACCTCCCTGGCACTGCGAGTTATAGGCTCATTAAAGGCATAATTTACCCCTTGATTGATTTTTCTGAATAACGTACGAGTTCTCAGTTCAATATTACTTACAAAGTTGAGTTTGTAGTAAAAAATTACTCCAAGATCTTTTTTCATCGAAACTCTGTCGAGAACATAATTTTGAATGTTATACCTATAAGAAATATGTAACAAATGACGAGTGAATGAAAAACATTGACATTTAGAAATGTTAAGGCTTAATTGGTTTATTTTGCACCAATCGTTGAGGTTGGCGATATCGTTTTGGAGAAGGGTACAGTCAGTTAAATCTTTAATACATCTGAAAAATTTTAAACCATCTGCAAACATAAGTCGCATTAAGTTTGTTAGGATATTCTGTAAATCATTTATAAATATAAGGAACAATAAAGGATCTAAATGGCTTCCTTGCGGAACACCTGAAGTAACTAGAAAAGGATCAGAGATGTTCGAATCTACGGAAACATGTTGACAACGCTCTGTAAGATAGGTCTTCAATCACTTATACATGTTTGAATGGAATCCTAAACTTTAAAATTTTTTTAATAGTTTTTTTTTTGATGCAACCTATCGAAGGCTTTAGCAAAGTCCGTATAGATAACGTCAACTTGGTTACCTTTTTCTAATGAGTTGAGAATAAAATTTGTGAAAATTACAAGGTTAGATAAAGTCGACCTGCCTGATACAAAACCGTGTTGTAAAGGTGATATTGTTTCATTAAGCATGAAATTAAGCTTATCACAATTTTCTCAAATAACTTAGGTATTGGTGATAATTTACTAATTGGTTGGTAGTTTGATATATCTTGTTTTGAGCCATTTTTGTGAATTAGAGTTACAAAGGATGTTTTTCATTCTGGGAGAAATTCAGCATGAATTAGTGAACTGTTAAATACAAAACATAAAACTCTAGACAGAGCGGTCGAACATTTTTTTTAGTAAAATTGGCGGAATTCCATCTGGGCCAGCATTCTTGTCTTCATTGAGACCAGAGAGCGCCATTTCAACTTCCGATATGGATACATTTAAATATCCTATATTTACACTATTTACTGATGGAGTAAACGATGTGTTATTAAAACTGTCTGAATCAATATAATTTGATTTAAAAAATTCAGCAAAAGCACCACATACATATATCCGGTATACTTGTATAAGTCGAACCTAAATATTGCATACTTTTAGGTATTCCGGTCGATTTCCTTTTATTTTTGATGAAAAATGTAAAAATGTAAACAGTAAATATTTTTAGAGTGTTTTTTAACTTGGATTCCATTGAAAAAATATAGTTCTTGTATAAAAAACTATTGAGAACATTGAAATTTCTTTCCAAATCAATATAACGTTTACGCAAATTAGAATCAGATGAAGACTTACGCAAAGATTTATAAGCTTTGTTTTTTTATTGCTTAAATTAATCAGTTGCCTATTATACCAAAAAGGCTTAGAATGATTTTTACTTTTATAGAAATTGTATTTATAATTTCATATTATTTTTCATTTGAAAAAGTTCAGTATTTTAAGATTATAAATCGAAGCAATGTGATGTATAGAGTTAGAAAAGATAGGAAAAAGAGAATAATTTACAGACAAACATAGGTCTTTATCAACAAATAATAAATCGAGTATTCTATCTAAATTATTTTTACAATTTTTCATTTGAATTAAATTAACAGTTGTCGTCAAATCAATAAACATGGAATAACATTCATTGTTTATATTAAAGAGCACAAGATAGCCCTCATCTGAATCAAATATCCAATTAATATTCGGCAAATTAAAAGCACCTACTAAAATGACATGTTGGTTTTCATTTAGTTTAGAAATATAATGAATACAATTATTTATATGATCTTTATACAAATCTAACGGGCTTCTTGGTGGAATATAGCTTACTATAATAAAAATATCCTTACAACATTCAAGAGATATCTTAATTATTATCTGATCTATGTCACAAGATGTATTATTTGATGATGGCAACAATAATTCTGTGCACGCATATATAGATCGCACTGCAAGAATAACTCCTCCTCCCCTTTCTAGACCAGTTGACAAAGAACATATGTCTTTACGAAAAACAGACTATTGTTTGCAATTAAACATCTCGGCATTGTTGTGATTTTCGGTTTGCCATGTCTCTGTGAAAGCTAAGAGATCATATTGCTCAGACGATGACGTTAAAAGCAGTTGTTGCATTTTTGTGTGCATTTCCCCAGTCATCATCATCATCGGCTCGACAACCGGGGTCCGGTCCTGGCCTCCTTCAACAAGTCTCTCCACCTATCCCGGTCTCGAGCCGACACCACGCCATCTCTCCAGCGCAAGCATGGTCTACCACGCTGTCGTCTGCCATAGAATGTACCACAAAGAACTTTCCGAGCAGGTTCCTCTTCGCTCATGCGAAGTCTACCGAGCCTAATTTTTGTCACGATATCTGCTTCAAGGTAGATTGCGTACAATTCATGATTGTACCGTCTCCGGAATCGTCCTTCCTCACATATCGGGCCAACAATTCTCCTTAAGACTTTTCTCTCGAACGCGGCTAAGAGGTCAGAGTGCCTTTTGCTAAGCACCCAAGTCTCGGATCCATATGTGAGTACTGGCAGGGCCATGGTCCTGTACAGCAGTAGTTTTGAAGTTATGGTGAGATTTCTGGATTTGAAGAGCTTTGACAGACTGTAGTAGGCTCTGTTGGATTTGAGAAGCCGCCCGCATATTTCTTCTTCTATATTGTTATCGGCTGCTACTATTGACCCAAGGTATTTAAAGGATTGCACCACTTCAAATTCGTGCTCCGCTACCTTGATTGTTTGACCAACTGTTCCTCTCGCATTCGACGCCACCATGTACTTTGTTTTACCTTCACTAATGTGCAGCCCCAGATTTTGTGCCGCCTGCTGGATCTGGATGAAGGAATCGTGTATAGCTTGCTCGGTTCTTCCGATGATGTCGATGTCGTCTGCGTAAGCCAGTATCTGGCTGGACCTGTGGACGATGGTCCCTCTTGTTGTCGTGCCAGAGTCACGGATTGCTTTCTCCAACGCCAGGTTGAAGAGGAGGCAGGCCAAACCATCCCCTTGTCGGAGTCCATTAAAGATGTTGATTGGTCTGGATAGCAATCCGGCTATTTTTACTTGGCTTGTTACGTTGGTCATGGTCAACCTACATAGTCATGTCAATTTATTTGGGATGCCGAATTCTCTCATGGCTTTGTAAAGTTCTTACCTGGCTATGCTATCATAGGCGGTCTTAAAGTCTATAAACAGGTGGTATGTTGGGATGTTAAATTCTAGACATTTTTCCATCGCCTGCCTAAGGGTAAAGATCTGATCAGTTGTTGATTTGCCTGGAATGAAACCACACTGATATTGTCCGATGATGGTTTTAGCGTATGGGGTTATCCGGTCTTGTAGGATAGAGGAGAGTATCTTATAGGCGGTACTCAGCAACGTGATACCTCTATAGCTGCTGCACGTTGTGACATCTCCTTTCTTATGTATGGGGCATATTATACCTTTTCGCCAGTCTTCTGGCATTTCTTCATGCTCCCACACGTGCACTATAATATCATGAATTGCCTGACGTAGAGCTGGCCCACCGTGTTGAAATAATTCGGCTGGTATACCATCAGCTCCCGGGGCTTTGTTTTTCTTTAGCCGGTCTATAGCCTTCTCAACCTCTTCTTTGCTTGATGACGGCAACATAGGGTATTCGTCTTGAATCAGTGGAGCCTCCACTTCTGCAGTGAGTTGACCATTCAGCAATCCACTAAAGTACACTTCCCATCGCTCCAGTATGCTTTGTGGATCGGTGATCAGATTTCCCTCTCCGTCCTTGCAGTATGTGCAGCGTGGTGTGTACTGCGTCATGTTTCGGACGGATTGGTAGAACTTCCGCGCCTGGTGCGGACCTCGCTCTCGGCTTTTTTCTATTTCACAGATTAAGTTCTTCTCCCAGGCTGATTTTTTCTGTCTGTGAAGCCGTTTTTATATTTTGTCTCATTTACATACGAAACCTTCATGAAATGCGCTTAATCTGATATGATCGCAAACATTTAAAAAAGAAATAATATTTGCTTTTTAGTTTATGACGTTATTGCATCCCTATAATAAATTGGGGTCGAGTCTATGCCTCGATATATTAAGTTCAACGAGCTCAATAAATCGAGAATGTCCGGATAGATAAGTAATTAATACTAATTGAACCCATAGTTTTCTGAATTCCACATATAAGACACTTTGGTTTTGAATTTCTGAAAACTGAACTATTTCATCTCGAAGATCAATATTGGCACAGCATATTTTCTTTCGAGAACAAGTGCATTTCCGTGTGAAATAACAATGTCTTATGTTCTGTACCCAAATCTTCACATAGGGCTGTAAATATCCGCGTATTTAATGCTTTCTTTTTAACATAATTTACAATCTCGATGCACAATTTTAAGAGATCGACAATTCGACATCGTGGTTTGTGTTTAAATATAGTTCAGGAATAATGCGTGGTGTGCGTATGAATGTTTGATACAAAATCAATACTTACAAATATCGACATTTGTTCTGTCGATTCCTAATATCGATACTTGTATACTAAGATCAAATATTTTTTTTCAAAGTATCAAACATCTCTAGGTGTGCCTGACGACTCCCAAGTAGCATTTTGTACCTTTTATGTTACAAATTTATTGTATGTCGTTTACAATTCATATACAGTTGCTGAAAAAATGTTTTGTATTTTTACATTAACTAATTGGATGATTGGTAAACAAATTGTAACACACAAAATGTTGCTGAAACAACACATCTTCAAACGTTAACGTACTGTAAACGAAATTTCGAGAGTGTAAAACCAATATCACAAAACATTTACATTTGTAGCAGTTTTGTAAAGCCATTATCAAAACTTTACTCTTACAAAACGTTTACAGTGTACAGTCACATCACATCTTCAAACGTAAACGTACTGTAAATCAAATATCGTTAATGTAAATTCAATATCACGAAACGTTTACATTTGTAGCAGTTTTGTAAAACCATTATCAAAACTTTACTCTTACAAAACGTTTACAGTGTATAGTCACATCACATCTTCAAACGTAAGCATACTGTAAAACATTTCATTTACAGATAATAAAACACGTATAGCGTTGATCGGCCATTATAATGTTTCCATTTTTTATCAAATTAGAAAACCAAAAACATTGAAAATCTATTTTTATTGATATTTAGTAAAAACAAAGAATGTTACGGATTTGATTAAAATAGGACTTTGAAATTTATCTTACAAAATATTGAAAAATATGGTTTTTGTGGGAAAAAAAATTGTCTCAAATATTTTTATAAGAAATCATTTCTAAAATAAGAAAGTTTTTACAGGCCCCTTATTTTTATCGACCTGTTTTACAAAACTGGTAGAAAATATTTCTCGCGTTCGATATTTTGCCTTTACTTGCACAAAAAATATAATTATTGATTATTTTTATACCTCCCATATTATAATAATAATGTCAAGAACAAGATGGAAATTGTTTAAGTTTTGGTTTGTATCCATATAGTTATATGATCCCAAATGGCATTACGTATTTACCTATACAGTTTAATATTTTTCTGTAAACGATTTGTACCTAAGTTAGTTTTTATGTTATTTATTTCGAAGTGTATTTGAACGTTTACATTTGTAAACGTTCATATACCTATTCCAGGAATAATATCTGTAAACGATTTGTTACTAAAAAGTAGTTTGTCTTGTATGTGTTTTGAAGAGTTTTTGAACGTTTACATTTGTAAATGTACAATTCAAGTACATCAAATAGAATTCGTTCATATACTGTCAACACGACATTTCATTCCCCAAAACCGTTTACATTTTGGGTACAGTGAGTAAACATTTCATATACGCCTGAAACATTACAGCTACGATGTAAACGTTCAGTAAATGTTCTGTAGCTCTAAAATGCTCCTTGGGCTAACCGGCCTGCACCTCCCACTTTGGAAATCAATGTATAAAAGCATTGAAATACGAGATACGAACTAGAATCGGAAAGTGAAAAGCGCAAAGAACCGGTTAAAAATAATAATCGGTTTATCTCGAATGATCATTTGATTATTTAAATTATTCGAGTACTAATGTCTCAATTTTGTATCATTCGATTATTCCCATCACTAGGCCAAGGGCGAAAATTGGAGTTTCTTGGCCAAATTCATAATTCAGAATCTAGTCTCCCTTATGTTTATATATACGTGCAAAGGCAAGTCAATTTATGCATATTTAGTTACTTTTTAGTTGCAAAGGGTACAGGGCTGCAAATGCTGCGACCAGGAAGTGTAGCATATCGTCCAAAAAAACGAAGTAGATTTGAAAAAAGTGTAGTAGAAATAAGAAAAACATATTCAAAACGTAGGTACATACACGCGCGCTTCGACTGAATAATCATAACACATTTTTGCGGAAAAATTAAAATAGAAGGGCGGTATTTTTGGATGAGGTTTAACAGTCCTAAGAGTAACCAACATACATTTTCAAAAGAAACCACCACTCTATGTGCAAATGCAAACGTTTAGAATTTTCTAACTCTATAATGAGCTGGACAAATGAAAGGTTTCACGTGGTCTCTTTCCGAAATTTTATAATTATGCTAAGAAACATAGATTCGTCTTATTCGAAAAAGCTTATAAAGCTGAGGCGTATTTGCATTGCATTATTGTTTGGGATTACAAACAATAAAGCAATGCAAATACACTGCACCTTTATGAAATAAAAAAAAATGCAATCTACTGCAAAATCATGTTTTTTCACATAATTGTGAACTTATTGATAATATTAACATAATTGTGAACTTATTAATAATATCAACAAGAATTAGCTGGACATTTCTTTAAGTGTGGCTGCGAATTTCAAAAATTGATGAACGTATTCGATTTAACTATGTAACACTTTAAAAGTAAAGCGTGGAACTTTGATATTTTATTTTGGATAAATAGCTTGTTGCAATTCAAATTCACATTGAACCCATTTCAAAACCAACAAAAGTTGTTTTCAATGTCAAAACGACAACGGCTCACTTTAAAACTACATTGACTTTATTCAATTTAATATTTCGTTGTAAAATCAACATGTATGTAGCATTGTACGAGAATTCGAATATGTTTAAGATACTATTTTACAACGTAAGATCGAAAACGATCTATTAGATTTTGTTTCCGTTTTTCCTTCAGTGTAGCATATTATATACAAAAGAACCTTACATTGAAATAAACTTTTAAAATAAAAAGCCGCTTTTGGTTTTATTAAATTCTATCATATAAATAATAAAACAGATTCTCACAATATTACAAAACAAAATAAATGTTAATATTAAATAAAAAAAAAATTGCAGGTTTTTGCGATGTGCGCACAGAAAAATTAATCAATTGCACACACATTATATGAAATTTCGATCGTTATATAAAAATGAAAACGAAGTAGAAACAAGTAGCAGACGCATATACAAAAATAAATGAAGTAGATCTACTACATTTGAAGTAGATTAGCAGCTCTGACAGGGTAGAGCCATCAACTCCCGGTTGGGATAGTTTTTTCTGACAGAGAGAGATACTTTTGCCATATAAACGATATAAAAAGGCTTATTTTTCTATGACATGAAAAGATTGAATAGTTTTTTTTATTAATTTTTTTCTTTTTTCTTAAATTTTGTTCGTGTCCTTTTATTTTTGCAGCTCATATTTTTTCGATAATTCTGAATTTTTTGATAGAGTAATCTATCTCGTTAACGCTTCTTTACTTATCGCTTTTCACGTGCTGACTTTTAAGTTAGTTTTGGTTAGTGTTTAGTAGATATCTTGTCAGGGGAAATACGGCAGGGGAGATACGTTTTTGTGACAAATTGAATTTTTTTTACAAAATAAGTTAATATTTTGTCAAACATTATATCACACTTTATACAAACTATTAAGTAAAAGCAATCAAATAAAATTTATTTGTTGATCTTACAGTGAGAGACACAATCACCTGACCAAACCACTGAACTGCACCTTCGCCTCGCACCAACTAATAAATAACAGATCCTGTATTAATATTACAAACGATGGTAAGCATCTTTGGGCGCTGTTTTAAATATGGCAGAATTATGTTTCTATTTGTATTGACAGGGTAGATACGCTCAAAAGGCGGGAACAAAAATAAAGTTCAAAAATTATTGAAAATTAACAAATATTTTTTGATTTTTCTTTACTGTGCTAAAGTGTACTTTTTTGAGGTTATGCTAAATAAAATATTATTTTGCAACATTAATAACGAAAGTGTGTAGTGACTGAGTTTTTAACTAAAAACGTGAAGGGAACAGGCAAGGGTAGAGGCTTTTCAGGCGTAAAAATTTAATTTCAGAAAAATTTACTTCATATCGGCAACTAATGATAACGCTATTTATAGAATACATTAAGGTGATCTATTTAAAAAATTACAACTCTTGATACAAAAAAATTAAATTATAATTACATTACCTCTTATAATAGAATAACCCATATATAAAATATATAGCAGCAAACAGTGAGACAGTTTGGCCTTCTGCAACAATTTAACTCATGGTTTAGTTATTTTTTTATCTATGCAGTAAACTTTCAATAGTAAAGTGCAGGAGAAATGTGTCTTAATAATCCAAGAAAAATCATTTTAAAAGCTCAAATGAGTTCGTGGGTATCACTATTTGAAAAAAATTGTCTTACTGTTCCAACTTTTCTCCTAAGCTAATTTTATATAAAAAATCTCAATGGCCTTTTTTCAGCATAGACCGGTGTCTCTGTCCGGAGCCCCGTATCTTTGATACGGCTGATACGGCAGTAGCTACGCCCCTGCTTATTAAACTTTTTGAATGCGACATAGGGCCAAATTTCGATAGTGTTATTTAACTTGGCGATGCAGACGCACGGTTCATGTGCTTAAAATAGATTTCTGCATCTTTCTTTATTTGGAATGACTATCCCAATTTATAACACTAAAACTGTACGAAATAAATTGTATTTTATCGTTCGTTTCGGCCCGGAAGACATCGGATTATTGCCAGATTTAGAAAATAAACTGGTTCTTGTTTTGTTGTTGTATGTAAGTTTTAATTATTTTGGTTGAATCGTATAATATATACAAAAATAGAAGTACATCTATATTAATTTTCAATTAAACAATTTCGACCTATCAATATAAAATTAAAATAACCAGCATTTTTTTTCTTTTATTTACAGTTTTCTTCTTTGTAATAAAAAATTCTTCGTAAAATAAATTTCTTACTATTTAAAACTAAAAAAAGACTAGTGCACCAAGTGTCCTATGGTTTTCACAAATTTACGTACTTTTGTTAACATATCTATGCTCCCGAAAAGATAGTACAGAACCCCATTTTTCAGTCGAAAAATTCACAAGTCAAACTAATTTGTTTATAGTTGAATACAGAAATAATAAAATCGTCTAGCCGTTACATTAAAGCGAAAGTAGACGAAAATGGTTAAATATTTTATCACACTTGTTCTTTTGGCATGCGTGGCATTAGAATGTACGAACATTAACAACCGAATATTTGCGAAGTCCGAAGCTTATAAACATCCTCCTCATCATCTGCGGCACCAGAAGTATAGTTCCACTGAAACTAGTGATCACAACACTCATCGCGAACATCAGCACAGCAACCAGAGGCAATATTCCCATTCACACCACCAATATCATAATTCCCATCAGCAGCACCTGCAACCGGAACGTGAAGAATTTCGCTCCATGAGAACAGAAGAAGACGAAGAAACAAAGCTTAAGTATAATAATCAATATTTCATGCTGCTCAAAAAGCTTTATACGCCTCTTGTAAGCGATGATTATTATGATGTCACTGCCAAAGATATTCCCTCATACAACAATGAGAGTAGCAGAGAGGAAGATGAGACTGAAAACTTAAGAGCTCGAAAAATTGATATCAAGAATGACTTCGACACTAAACAAGATTCTCAACATAACCATAAGGAACTGACAACATCTCTGACGATAAAGTGTCCTAAGTGTGAATCTAATAGACACAATGTTCGTGTCAGTGAGGAGGAACTTACTCGTCTCCGCATCGAGTTTGTGAAAAGACAGATTTTGGAAAAACTGCGCTTAAAAAATAAACCCAATGTTTCGGCAATTGGAATGCCCAAACCCATTTACGAGGAAACAACAATACAGCAAGATGAGCCAAGAAGTTCCAAAGATTTAGATGACTACTATGCAAGGGCAAGCAAAAAATTTATTTTCTTAGAGAGGGGTGAGTATTTCCAAAACGTAATTTTATTTTCGAAGGTAGCTTTTCAAACCATATGCTGCGAGTAGCAGCATATGGTTTTTCCTCGAAGATAGTATTTCGACTAAAGGTTAAGAAGACAATTTGACTTTTAGAATAGTGTTTCGTGTTTCGGCGTCAAGTGATCAGCCAGCTCAGTACAATTTTACAAAACCACCACAAGTCAAAAAAGTGTATAAATAATTCAGCAATCAGAAGTGAACATTAAGTGGATATGAATGGTTAAGTCCAGTCAAAGCGTAGTTCAAATGCCATCATGTTACAAAAAAAATAGTCAAATGGATTTTTTTCGGATTCTATGTTTTTTGGGTCGCTGAATCTGAGTCTGAAGAAAACCAACAAAATTTCCCGGTGCGTTTTGAGATATCCGAGAAAAACCGTGGTTTTGGTTTATATTTGTAGGAAATTTAATAGTCTTTCATTTAAGTGTGGGTAAAATTTCAGTTAAGACGCATAGTTTCCGGGATATAAGCAAAAAACCGTTACCTAATTTATGAAAATAAACCTAACATTTAGGAGTTTCTTCATGCGTATTAACTCCTTTTTTTGTATGGGAAATGTTAAAATTTATTTCGCTTATTTTGTGAGGACTTAATACGTTAGGTGCTATTGCATGGAGTCCAGAATAGGCCGTTACAATGAAAAATTAGAGCAAAATAGCAAAATTTGGATATGCCGCTCTAGTGCGTTTGGTGCAAAAAAGTGGCATTTGCCTGCCGTAATTTGCAAAAAAAAAAACCAGTCTGCCGCATATTTGAATATAGTTAAGGTCACATTGAAACTGTTTCAGTACGTAAGTTATAGTAAGACTTGGCTCCATTTTGCTGCAAGTTCTTCAATAACCGTTCAATCAAGCTGATGTATACATACAGCTACGGAGAAGACGTATATTTTATTCGAATGTTTGAACAACAACAACAACTTAAAGGTGCTACCACCAATTTTTAAACGAATTTTATTGACTCGTTTTTAAGAATTTTATTATTGTTTTTTTCCATTCCTGGCTGGAGATATACCTATTTCAAGGAGTGCCAATTCCTATCATCAGTCTCCTTATTGGTGTCGAGCTTTAATCCAATTTTATCATGAAAAACTTTTTCACATGCACACCATGAGATTTGTTTCCGGCAATCTTGTTTAAAATCTCGAGTGAATTGAAAGATCAAGAATTATAAAAGACTAACCTAAAAGTTGTTAATATACACATTGAGGTTTTTGAAAGTTTTAAGTTAAAAAAGTGTTACGAAATTAACCACAAAACTAACTTCAAAAATTAAAAATTAAATAAAATTCAGTGTTCTGTTTTCATTTGTTTTTATATAATGCCTCAGTCAACGACACGTCTCGGAAGTAAATAAAGACACAAACACTAAAACAGCAGACTCTCCCGCTAAACCCGTTTCGACCCCTCTTAAGCATATAGACACACAATCTAGTGAAGAGTGCAAAAAAACGGATCAACGGTGTAAAGAGCAGTCCGACTACATTATTAACCTTATTTCTAAACAAATTACCGCTTCAGAAAAAATAATTTCTGATAAAATTAGCAATCAAATACAAGAATTGCAAAATACCAATGAAAACACTAAAGTCAAAGCTAACGAACTTGAATCAAACCTTTCAAGCTCTAAAAATAACATCATTTTGTAATGAAACAAATGTAGACAGAAGCCAACGTCACACCTAACAGCGCTCTAACAGAGACGGACATTCCAAAAAATCAAAGAGACTATAGTTCGAAAATTTCGACCTTGCAAAAATTTCCGCACATTTCCGAAAATTTCGCATCCCTCTCCTCGAGCACTATTACTGCAACGAAATAAAACACAGACTGACTAAGAATTACTATAAGAATACCTACTTCGCATGTCCACGCGACCATAGGGACCGAAACTTTCCTCTTCATGACATGCTCAATGGTAGAAAGTTTGTTGTCAAAAGTGGCAATGTAACTTCTACCACAACATTTGATATTAAAAACGGTCTACAGCAAGGAGCTGTGAACTCGCCGATTCTTTTTAGTATTTACACCAGCGATCTGATAGGTAGTCTCACTCATGCAATTGCGTATGCCGATGACCTTGTAGCGTACAGGACCGGTCCAAAAGTTGAAGTCATCAAAAATCTCTTGCAGCGTGACTTCGACCAGATTCAGCGATATTGTGATGACTGGAAGTTAAAAATTAATTTTCAGAAATCAGAAACTATCCTGTTTAGAACCCCTTTATCTAAGGCTTCTAGGGATACAAGAAAGAACTGGAGAAATCTAGTGATCGTTGGACCAAGTGGACATCCACTGGCGAGTAAAGATGTAGTAAAGTACCTTGGTATCTGGCTAGATCAGTATCTATATTTCAATCGACATATAGATGCTGCTCTGGCCAGAGCTAGGGGAGCGTTTGCTCTGACAAGACGGTTGTTTTATAGCAGCCGCCTTGAAAACAGGGTAAAGGTGATTTGCTACATGGCCCTCATCCGGCCGATGATTGCCTATGGATGCCCTGTGTGGTTTAACGTTGCCCCATCTCAAATGGAAAAGATTCGGGTGTTTGAGAGGCAGTGTCTTAGGACCTGTCTTGGATTACACAGAACACCAGAGTCGGAGTACAAACATTATTATGCCAACGAGGTCTTATACAACGGGGCCAATATAAACAGGATAGATAACTTTTTAATTAAGCTGATTCGGGGTCACATTGCAAGAGCGATGACCTCAGCCAATGGACTTATTTTCGGGGCTTACTACCCTAATGATGAATATAGTGAGAGCGTTCGTCTTAACGGTTTCATCCCGCCCGAGACATTCCTCTATTTAGACAGTCGGGGGCTGATACAGGATAGATTGGCAGTTCCGCTAATCTACCACGTCGGCCGTAGAACTGTGGATCGTCGACCCTTGTATGATCGAGACGTCGGCTCTGGGAACGGAGCAGAGCGTCTGCGGTTCAGTAGAGCTGTGCCCCTTCGGAACAGAAAGGACTTGGTTAAGCAAGTAAAACAATTCTGGTGGTTGGGGGACCACTTTGAGTTTGATATTGATGGTTGACCAAAGTTGTTGCCTAGGCCGACCTACGTATTTTTAGGTATCAATAGGTATATTTAAGTAGGACAGTGGTGGCACCAAAAAAATTATAAAAACAAAAAACTGCATTGCTCTTGTGGATATGTGCATTTGGCACTAATAAATATGTATATATATTCATATATGCATTTGTATAGGTGTGTGTGCATTTGCATAAGCTGCTGCGGGAAAAAAAAAAAAAAAAAAAAAAAAAAAAAAATGCTGCGGGTGGCTGTTCTAGTTTTAAGTTATTTTAAGTATTTTTAAGTAGTTTTAAAATATTTACGTATATTCATTACGTATACTTTCGTTTTATTTAGGTTAATTTAGTGTTATTTAGGTAAAGGGTAGTTTTAAGTTTTATATAAAAATGTCAAAGGAAAACGAGTTTTAAAGAATTTCTCGTTTAGTTTTAAATAATATTGAATTTTAATATAAGTTAGTCTTTACGCCGAAAGGCATTTTTTTTAATAAAGTTATAGTATAATTTAGAGCGCCCGCATGGGGCCAGTAAGTTAGTTAAGTTATTCTGTAAGCTAGTTTTTAAGGTTTTTGTCTAGCATTTAAGTAGTTATAAGTTAAATTGAAAATAAAAATTGAATTTAAAAAAAAAAACAGAAACTTTCCTAACAGGCTAAAAAACTATGTTGAGGAGATTTCGTCCTCGCGACGAAATTCGCATTTGAGACTTTGCACGGTTCCACTTTAGGCGCCATTTATGTAATGAAATATACAAGAGAAACCTTATATAATCAATGCGTCTATAAGACCAAGAACCGAAATATTCACAACAATTAAAATTCCGAGGTTCTGTTCTTGAGAAGTTATTTAGATAAGCGGAATTTCGTTGCCTCTTAAATATCCAGTCTTTGTGTAATAGAATAAGAACAAAGACTGTTCTAATTCAACAAATCAACCAAAAAAAATAAATTTGGATCTGAAAATTAACCACTGCTGAATAACACACATAAAAATTTATAGATACCATTATTCAAAGAATCAAGTTAGAAACGGCTTCTATCCCCTCTAAGTAAGCATAAGGTCACTTAGAGGGGGCAGGTTCTTCAAACAATCGTATCTTGTGCACTTAGGTGTTATGTACACACGTTACTAAAACCTCGTAAGTTGCCTTGGACTTCAAAAATGTATTCACTTGATCATGGTAAATAAACTACTATCGTCACCTACTGACTTGATCATCATTTAAGAAAGTATAATCTGCACAAGAATTCATTTCAGGAAGGTATTTAATCCCCCTGACCTTAATAGGGATTAAAGCTATCAGACAGCCACGTACTTAAATGAGATCCGTAAATAAAAATCAGAAAATCCATTAAAAAAAAATCCTTTGGCTCCGAACATATTACCTACCCCATCTCCACAAGCTTTTCATCTAAGTAATATAAAGAATTTAGATGGTTAACTCGGAGGAATAGGGTACTACCGCTCGACTGCTGCCACAGGTCCTAAAAAAATTTGCTTCGACTGGCTCAGTCATCAGGGAAGTGAGTGGGTGCTGCAGAAGCGTGTAGTGGGTTTACATATTATTGGACCTGGAATCTAGTTGTTGGTTGACTCAGATAATTTAAAATGCTAAGCTGAAAAGCTAAGGGCCGGAGGGTAATTTCAGAGAAAAAGTTGAGTTAGATTGGAAACTGATGTTGTAAACAAAAACAAAAAAAAAACAATGAAAATGATTTTGATAAGACAAGATGTTGACAGCCTATCTCGGATTACGTTACCCCATAACCCATCCATACGTTCCATATCATCCGATGAAGTTTATACCCTTTTTAAAACGGGAGAAACAGGTGTATTCGTTTCCCCCTTTATCGCCTAACTTCCCGACCGAAAGATGCGAAAGGATATTTAACTCTCCTTGCAACTCTCCCAATGATGTACTTAGTGGTGTAGATTTAATTAAGCACATCGCTAAAAAATGGAAAAATCACGTAACAGTACTGCAAAAAAATACTCTAATCCATAGGACCACACGTAGTTGTTGTTGTTGTTGTTGACTCAGTCGTTGTTGTTGAGGAGAAAAGACTCACATCATCGAACGCAAATTGTCAGTCACGACCCCCATCCTTATGGACCTAAGTTTCCATATTACCTGAAACACTTAAAGAAATTTCCAGAAAGGAATCTTCCCAGAGATTATTCAGAAATCTCATGTCAAACAAACTAAACTCCTCATATCAAAAGACCAAAAAGTTTAAATCAAAGAAAAGCTTAAACAATTTTTATTAAAATAAAGTCTTATTGCTAACAAAAGTATATGAAGATAAAAGAAAAAATTTCTATCAAAAAAAGAATAAAATCATCTGAATGTATTACAAAAAAAAACAAATGTAAAAATTACTTAGTTTATTAATAATCTACTAAATCCCTTTTTTTTATTACGTTTTTATTTATAGATAAACTTCAAAATAAGTGAACTTCTATAACCGTTTAAGTATTCAAGAAAAAGGTTCAAAATTCAAACAAATTAATTTGACCGAAATTTAGTAAAGTCGTATTCAGACTACTTATAATTTTCGAGGTTAGAAGTTTTCACCTCCCATCTTTCGCGTTATTTCAAAGGTACTACGTTTAGTATCCTTTTTTTTATTGACTTAATAAATTAACTCGATAAGCAATCGTATTAACTCGAACTAGAATTCGGTTGGACTTGTTTATCGGCTGCTTAACTCTGCCAGGTAAAGTTCAAGGCCAGTTAAGGAAGACGCAAAAGGTGCCTTTAGTCCAAACGAAGACGTTCAGACCCTACTGATTGTAATAATCAGTTTATAATTTAACGCGAATAAAAATTCTAAAAAAGGTTGCTTATAGCAAACATACACAAAAGTTCAAAAGAAATTTAAACGTATGAAATTTCTTGCACGACAAAAAGATAAAACAAATGAAAGACGACATGCGTCTGTTTAAAGAAAATCTCACCACAAAAGTAATAGATATAAGATTTCAGAATGAGAATTCATTCAGTTAATTTTGTGAAAATTTTAAAATTATTAATATTATTTGTCAAAAGATACCGCTGTAAAATTTTCATGTAAATATCATTTATAAGAGTAAAAAGCATTAATATAGTTAAATGTTATGCAATATAGTTACGAAATATAATATCAGACAATAAAATACATAAGGGTTCGCAGTAAGGAAAAGTGCACTCTGCCCCTGGGAATCACCTATATTAAATTAAAAAAAAAAAGAAATTTCGTTTGACCCCGAGATAATATTTTTCATGACCCTTGATCACTTTAGTATATAAATCTTTCTTTCCTTTATTTTCTGGGAGAAAAATAGTCATGTAAACAGATGATGATAAAGTACGCGTATGTAGGTACTCACGTAGGTACTTTTCGTCGTAGCATGTACTTTAATATCAAGAGTATGTCTTATGATACTCTTTTATTTTCTTTTTTTTGACCGAGTTTTAAAACGATGTGTTCTTCGTATATGATGGTGATCACTATGAACACTGATGCAAAGTAGGTACTCGAAAATACCTTGAATTTAATTTAAATGTTTTGAAACCTTTTTATCTTTAGTTTTATGTTTTGATCAAAATCGAACTGAATTTTATCTAGGACGAAGTTCGCTTAATTGTCCGTTACTCTTTACAAGATGGTGAGTACTTTATAAAAAACAGCTTTGTGTAACAAAGAAATCGAAAAAGATGTCTTAAGGACTTGTTTTGTTTTTTTTATCACTTTTATGTTAATAGGATTCTCATGATCCAAATTTGTCGTTGGCCGTATGGGCTCTAAATGATTTTTATAAATAAAATCTCTTTTTTTGAAGCTATGAATTGTATCGTTTCTTTCTATCTTTGGCTGGAGATATAGCTATTTCAAGGATTGCCAATTCCTTTCATCAGTCTCCTTTTAGTGGTATTGAGCTTTAATCCAATTTTATTATGAAAAACTTTTTCACATGCACCTCGTGAGATTTGAACCCACGCCTTCAGATTTACTCAGTCTTCGAAGTCGTATGCACTACGCATTCCACCGCTTATGACCACTGACGACACAGGTCGAGATGTTATGTTTGTTTGTTTTTTCAAACGCATTTGGAGCTTCAACATTTTTCTAAGCGCCTCTAAGTATGTTGTTTTGTTCCGCCTCCATTTTCTCCTAACCTTATTTGATAGACTACAATTCGTAGCACATATCAAAGGGGGAGAGGTTGGAAGATTTGGTACGACCATACTATTTGAGTTGTTATTGTTGTTATATTGTACTATTTGTACTGTAGAATGTCAGTTTTTATTACTTGACCATTCTGTTAATTTTTCATTGAATGTGTTTGAACAACAACAACAACTTAAAGGCGCTACCACCAATTTTAAACGAATTTTATTTACTCGTTTACGAATATTATTATTCGTTTCTTTCTATCTTTGGCTGGAGATATAGCTATTTCAAGGATTGCCAATTCCTTTCATCAGTCTCCTTTTAGTGGTATTGAGCTTTAATCCAATTTTATTATGAAAAACTTTTTCACATGCACCTCGTGAGATTTGAACCCACGCCTTCAGATTTACTCAGTCTTCGAAGTCGTATGCACTACGCATTCCACCGCTTATGAACACTGACGACACAGGTCGAGATGTTATGTTTGTTTGTTTTTTCAAACGCATTTGGAGCTTCAACATTTTTCTAAGCGCCTCTAAGTATGTTGTTTTGTTCCGCCTCCATTTTCTCCTAACCTTATTTGATAGACTACAATTCGTAGCACATATCAAAGGGGGAGAGGTTGGAAGATTTGGTACGACCATACTATTTGAGTTGTTATTGTTGTTATATTGTACTATTTGTACTGTAGAATGTCAGTTTTTATTACTTGACCATTCTGTTAATTTTTCGTTGAATGTGTTTGAACAACAACAACAACTTAAAGGCGCTACCACCAATTTTAAACGAATTTTATTTACTCGTTTACGAATATTATTATTCGTTTCTTTCTATCTTTGGCTGGAGATATAGCTATTTCAAGGATTGCCAATTCCTTTCATCAGTCTCCTTTTAGTGGTATTGAGCTTTAATCCAATTTTATTATGAAAAACTTTTTCACATGCACCTCGTGAGATTTGAACCCACGCCTTCAGATTTACTCAGTCTTCGAAGTCGTATGCACTACGCATTCCACCGCTTATGACCACTGACGACACAGGTCGAGATGTTATGTTTGTTTGTTTTTTCAAACGCATTTGGAGCTTCAACATTTTTCTAAGCGCCTCTAAGTATGTTGTTTTGTTCCGCCTCCATTTTCTCCTAACCTTATTTGATAGACTACAATTCGTAGCACATATCAAAGGGGGAGAGGTTGGAAGATTTGGTACGACCATACTATTTGAGTTGTTATTGTTGTTATATTGTACTATTTGTACTGTAGAATGTCAGTTTTTATTACTTGACCATTCTGTTAATTTTTCATTGAATGTGTTTGAACAACAACAACAACTTAAAGGCGCTACCACCAATTTTAAACGAATTTTATTTACTCGTTTACGAATATTATTATTCGTTTCTTTCTATCTTTGGCTGGAGATATAGCTATTTCAAGGATTGCCAATTCCTTTCATCAGTCTCCTTTTAGTGGTATTGAGCTTTAATCCAATTTTATTATGAAAAACTTAAGTTGTTGTTGTTGTTCAAACACATTCAATGAAAAATTAACAGAATGGTCAAGTAATAAAAACTGACATTCTACAGTACAAATAGTACAATATAACAACAATAACAGCTATGAATTATAGATACAAATATAAACGACGTAAAGTAATTCGATTTCAGTACTCTGGAGTATTTAAATATTTTTATTTATTTTAAAATCTTATCCCTTTTAGATTTATCACCTATATACCTAGATATAATAAGAACATTAAAGGCAACTCTAGACGAGTGTCGCAAATTTATTCGTTTTCAAAGAAAAATTGCCGCAAAGGGGGCTTTTGTTTTATAAAATATTTAAAGATAATAAAAATATTCAGTAAAATTCCATACCTTTGTCCACAGAAATAGTTTTAGACAATATTTTTGTGAACTTAGTTTTTATTGACCGATTCCAAAGGACACTGATCTTCACATCACCAAGTGTATATGTTTTGTAGGCTGCTGGATCCCACGTTGAATAATTAGATAGCCGCATATCTTTTTTTCACGTTGTTATATATATAGCCATAGGCACAAGCAAGTGGTCTTCAAGATCGTATTGAAATAATGTATTTATGTACGTACATTCATATGGACGAATTTATGAACGTATTCAAATATATACAAAAAAAACCAGGCAGACTGCCTTTGCGGAGTTGGTTGGACTTGTGGTCGTGAAATGGTCTAGGGAGTGGACACCTTTTGAGATGACGCATGTCACACTCCACCTCTGGATAACCACGAGGTCCTCTGCCACCCCTCCGATTTGATTCTGCCTACGTAGAAAAGTAGGTATTAGTTTGTTATATTATGCAATATGGATATTTATTTCTAGCAAATCTACTTATACTCAAAGCCATAAAAATTTATCTGATGTATTATATGTTCTAATAAAAAGTTTCTAAACGACAAAAATGTGATTTTCTTTTTATACGTTTTTTTTTTGTATATTCACCCTTTTTTATCATTATGTTTCAGGCAAGGATTTTGGCGCGTTTCAATGAATGACACATGACGACACGTGCATTCATTTTTTTGGCCGTTTAATTTTCACTCAATTTACCACGTTTTCACCTGGAATTTGTTTCTATCTTTTTGACTATAACTAGCACCTTAATTACCTGGTTTTTTTTTTTCTCTTTTTGGATTTTTCCAATTAGTTCCAGCTGGTAATAGTACTTCTATAGACACAATTTTTCCCTGATTAGATTTTAGTTTTTATATTCCTTGGTTGCTTTTTCAACTTAAGTCGTCTCGACTGTACTTTCGAAGGGTGGATTGTTCACTAATTCTCACAAAATTAAAAAAAAAATTTCTTTTACTACTGAAGATTTGTACGTGAATAATTTAATACTTGAGATGACAATAATTCTTAGCAATTTTACCTATTCACTGCCTAATGAATAAAAGTTTTTCTCACCTATAATAATTCGTACTCCTTTTTTCTTTAGATTTCTCGTTTTTCTGATGGAATTATTTTCCCAATCCCTTCTTGGCACTCCGATCTTTTGACTTTTTTTGACTTTTTCTTTCGTTGTCACTTGAATTTAATAAGGTTCTTTGCTTTACTTTTATTATAATTTAAGTTTTAACTAGGCTTATTGGCGGGTGAAATTAAAAAGAACTTACCAAAAATGTTGTCCGTCTTTAAGAGTTACTTTTTTTTGTCAAATTAGAAATCGTTTCTTTACAATTCGTCAGGTGCGAACTTAGCTATAGCCACAGAGGAGCTAACAGAGAGGGGTAAGTAATTAACCTCCATTGAAATATTAGTACCTAATATTTAGAAGGTTGAATCATATACAACAAAAACACTAAAAGCAAAACTTAAGGATGTAGTACACAGAATGTAAAAAACCACATGCGAATGTGTCTCTGACGTCCCGTACCAATGGTGTATTTGTGTTACTAGCGCAACATTTAGCGATGTTGTTATATCCACGAATATTTCGGTAATAGGTACACCGCATGTTTACCCAAAAAGACACATGTGCAAATGTAACCAGAAGGATTACATTCGATGTGGTTACATAAGAATGCACATATATTTAGTGCTTACGTTTGGCTAGTATACTGCATGTAGTCAAATGTTTCGCTGCACACTATTTGACATTTAAATGTGGTTTCCTAGTACACGATATGCAAACATTCATGCAGCGCTATCATTTTTAAAACATTATTTTTGGTGTTGTGTTCTAGTTCAATATAAATTATACAAGAATATACAAGAAATAATTTAAATAATTTGTTTACAAAAACTGAAAAAAATTTAAATTTCATTACAACTCGTAATATTAAGAAATTATCAAACAGTTATTTGCACAAAAAGCCAATGGGGCATATTCATAGACACTGTTTAAGTTGTTTTTAGAAAAACTTTAGTTTATCCTATTTAAATTACATTGCTTAAACCCAGACTAAGCAAAACTGTAGTTTAAAATTTTGTTTAGATTATATTTAGACACAACTTTATTTCCCATTTACGTAATACATACAAACAAATTTTTAAAGCATTTTAAAGGATCCCGAACCCAAAAATATATGAAAAAAAACTAAAATATTCTTTGAAAAAACACGAAATAAAAATATATTTCCAATAAATACATATATATATAAGTTACGATTTTGCTTCTATTACGAGAATGGTGTGCTAAAATAGAGTACCAGCTGAAAATACAAGTGTGATCATAGCTTAGCGTGCATTTATGAACATATCCTTATTCGGGAGAATTCTACCTCATTTCATGAACGAAATCCACCACAGCTCATGAGTATAAGGGGAAACGTGAAACTTAAAAAAAATCATGAACTGATTGCCGTGTTTCATATTGGAATTTTATTTAATAAAACAATCTGTAATATTTACAATATGTTTAAAAACATTCAGAAACATTTATTAAAATAAATCTGATGCCGCAAATATTGGTTAAATCAATATGCATTTTATATTTACACTTCTAGAGTTTTTAAACAAGATTCAAACTTTTTGGGTCTGTTCATAAACTTGTTTATTTGTTGGTTAGGCTGTTTCTACACTGGTGACTCACAAGTTAAAGTTAGGCTTATAATGAGAAATACTATATTTGTATTTGCATTTTCGTTTGTTTGTTTGTTTCTATATAAAAAGAAAAGAAGGTAACGAATTCCCTTCAATTGAACTATCAGTTCATAACCTACTTGCAAAAGAAAACGAAAAACAGTTCTTTTTTGGCACCATTGAAATCGACATTAGTCGCTTTTATATTATTTGATGCAAAATATGGAAGTGAATCGATGACAATAATAACTTAGAATATTTTTTTCGTTTTTTAATTGTTTCAAACACATCAGTAAACATTTTACTTAAGCAATTTGAATCCAGAAAATAAGTTTAAAAGGTATACAGTCTCTTTTTACTACTGATGCTATAAACGCGCAAATGTAAAAAAAAATATTTTTAATTGTTTTCATAATTTAGAGATTGTTTTTGCTAATAACTATAACCATTGGCGCAACATTATAATTATATTATAAAGCAATTTAATGTGAAACTTGGTTAAAAATACGTTTTTCCGTATTATAAACGACATAAAGTAAACATTTTCTTAATGAAGTTGTCTAACTTTAAAAACAGCAAACCTTAGCATTATAGTTTTAATGCAGCACAATAAAATCTCTGATAGATTGACAGCTCACTCTCTTGAAATCGCTTTTGTGGAATGTAACTACGCACAAATACTGCATAAATTTATCAACAACCCCTTTCAGTGGAATAAATAACTGGAAGTTAAAAAAGTGTTTATTCTTGAGTAAAAGTTAGACAACTGTTCTAAAATTGAAATAATGTTAAGTGGTGTGACGTTAATTCCTTAAATATAGATTGACTATAATTTTGCGCCATTGAGTTTATAACATAGAGAAATCATGTGGAAGTTTCAAACTTTGCTCGTAGGATGTCGTTACTATCGACTTGTGTTTTTTTACTCGAGTAGCAATTATTCTTGAGTTAAAAGGCAAGAGAAATAAAGAAAAACAAATACAAATGTATACAGAAAAAATTTGTTCGGTTGGGGTTGAGGGATGTTCGTTACATGGAATTATTGCAATAACAATTACTCGATATGATCAATAAGCGACATCTAATTCGGTGAGTTTGAAACCATCTTGATTTCTCTATGTTTATAAACTCAATGCTATAACCTAGCTATAGTCCGGGAATGCTCAAAGCTGTATCTGATCATGCACTTGTGGCGTGTCTTAAAAAGCTTAGATACGTAAATAAAAAACAAGGATATCCGACATTGAAAAATAAAAATTTAAATTGAAAAAAAACGAAATAAAAAATACAAGTTGCTCTTTTGCTTCTATTACCAGATATGCGGGCTAAAATAGTACCAGCCGAAAATACAAGTGTGATCTTAGCTAAGCGTACATTTATGAACACACCCTTATTCGGAAGAATCCTACCTCCATTCATGATCGAAATCCACCACAGCTCATGATTTTAAGGGGAAACGTAAAATAATCATGAACTATAATGTTGCGTATTGCGTATTGAAAAACAATCTGTAATATTTGGAAGACATTTAAAAACCTCCAGAAACATTTATAAAAACACAAATAATACAGCAAATATGGATAAATCAATATGCATTCTATATTTTAAAAAAGATTCTTGACACTCGAGTGGCATCAAGCGTAGCGATTCCTTTTGATTTCTGAGGAAAATCATTTTGTTGTTTAAAGGGAAATTAATTTATAAAAACGATTCAGACTTGTTTTTAAAAATTTTATTTCAAATATTGATAGCATGTGTTATTATTATTTTGTTGCTAAATATTACAAAAAGACAAATGAAATTTACTAAAATAATAAAAGAGAAAAATTGAACTGTCAAAACAACAAAATCTACCTCGATTTGTTATTGGTCCACGTCACCAACTTCACACGTATTCATAGACGCGAAATGCAAAAAATTTAAACATTGGGTAACCGGAGGGACGGACGTAACGACAGATTTTTATCTTTATTAGATAATCTTTGGCTATACTAAGTTGCGTTCTATTACTAGCGTATTCAGTATCAGAGTGAATTTATATGCTGACTCATGAAATGGTTCATGGTTGTTGCTTGAAGTGATTGAATTAGATTTCACTTACTTTCGAAGTTTTCCTTAATAGATAGTGAACATTTAAATCAAGATTTAATATAGGTAGGTAAATTTTTATTTTCCACGGCAGGTTGTATTTTTTTTTTGTTTTTTAAATGTTTAATAAGATTTCTTATATTTTCTGTTTCCAGAGTGAGTTGCAAAGAAGTTTTTAAGTTAAACTCAGATTAAGTATAGTGAGACAAACAGAAAGTTTTCACAAATAAAATTGAACCATGGTTCAGAATATTTTCCACTATAAGACACTTAATTAGATGTGATGTTATTACTTTATGGGTCTGTCACTTTCTTTTGGACTTCTGATAAGAATATTATAAAAAATAATTTTATTTCGTGACTTCTAAAATTATTGTAGGTACTAGCTCAAGAAAGATCAACTTTATTTTGACCAATTCTAAGTTTTTTTTTTCTTTGCCTACTTGATTATCAAAACATTATATTTTCAGATTCTGTTACTAGTTAGTACTCTATTGACTGTCAAAAAAAATTTTTTTATGTTAAATTTATTTCGTTCACAATTATACCAGTATTATAGATTAAAGAAGAAGTGTTATAAATTTTTTTAAATTGGTCGAGTTTTTAAGTATGTTCAATGTATTAACTATAAAGAATTTATGTTATCTACCATTTCGAGGTAGATGAGATAGCTTTTCCTACAAAACATCTTAGTTGCATGAAGTGTTCACTCGTACAACGACGATGGAAAAGAAAAGTAGATTTAGTAATAAAGCTGTTATATAAAAAAAAATTTCGGAATTTGTACTATACACCCACGACCCTTTGTCTCATGTACAGCTGAACTAGCCGATTGTGATAACGTATTATCAATTGACTGTCACATTATTTCCTCAGGTCTTTGGTATGTACTACCATTTCGAATCCCTTTTGATCTTTAACACGATATAAATTGTTACCAATGATTGTTGTCACATAGGCCTTCACGAATTTGGGGACTTAGTTTAGCGTTTGTGTTTGGCAGCGCTGCTAAGAGTGAAATTCCTCCTGAATACTTACCCACTTACCCACTTGGTATGTTACTGTTCTGCTTCGTAGATTATAGGTATGTTCGCAGTTCTCATGGGCTTGGCTTAACGCAGTTTTCAAATATGAGTGCAATATACCCATCTTTGCCGCTTTGGGTAACCAATTTAATTCAGACTGGTTAAGTCCTTCTAATTTCCTCAGTAAACGATAATCTGCCCCGTGTTCAATCATTTGTTGACCAAACAAAGCCTCATATGGAGACATACCTATGCCGCTATTGATAGATGTTCGTAGCGCACTACTAATTCCTACTAAGTGTACGTCCCAATTGGTCTGCTTAGGGTCTATACATATAAGCGCGTATAGCACTTAGAATGGATCGGTTGACCCTCTCGCTAGCGTTAGCCTGTGGCGAGTATGAATCAGTCTTGATATGTAAAATATCAAAATTATCTAAACAGTTTTTAAAATCTTTGCTTATGAACTGAGAACCATTGTCGGATAAAAGAGTTTCAAGAACTCCAAACATTAAAAATATCTCCTCTGTGAGAAACTTAATCAACTCATTCGAATTCGCTTTCTTCAACGGTTTTATTAACACAAACTTGGTTAACTGGTCGAGAGCAATGACTATAAATGTATTCCCTCTTCTGGATCTGGGATAAGGTCCCAAGAAATCTACATATAAATGTTGGAATGGTCGGTCCACCGTGAAGGCTTTCCCCATCTCAGTACGTAAAGTACAATTCGGTGCTTTGGTGGTCTTGCACGTGTCACAATTATTTATATATAGTTTAACCTGGCTACTCATGGCTGGCCAATAGAATTCCTGTCGAAGGCGATATAATGTCTTGGCAATACCCCCATGCGACGATCTAGGTGGACGATGAGCTTGCTCTACCAACTTTCCAGTCAACTGTGATGGAACCCAAAGCTTCCATGACAAATCTTCTTGAAGCGGATTCCCAGTTAAATGCTTGACTCGTTTATATACAAAATTGTCGGATATTTGCAGATCCAGTAAACGATCTTTATTATCATGGATGTGCGCAATGATCTGGCTGTATTCTTCTGATTTAAAAGCTGGATGTTCTAAGTCAATATGCAACACATTAAATATACTCGGCGTCGTAGTCATCGAAATGGGTTTCTCAACCTCCAGTGCGTCTACCTCATAGACCCTCGACAAAGCGTCTGGCACATGGTGTTGAGAACCACGTCTATGAACTACTTCGAACTCGAAACTTTGAAGCTTTAGGCTCCATCGAGCTAACCTTCCCGTTGGATCCTTCAAGTTCATTAACCACCGTAGACTCGCATGGTCGGTTATTAGCAGGAATTTATATCCCTCGACATATGGTCGGAATTTATAAATCCCTTGGACAGCCGCCAAACATTCTCTCTCAGTCACGGTGTAATTTCGTTGTGCAGAATTCAGTTTTTGTGAGTAGAACTAGATTGGTTTCTCATTCCCCTCCTCATCTAACTGACATAAAACGCACCCTATCCCTGTGGAAGAGGCGTCACAACAGATTATGAATTGCTTATTAAAGTCAGGATTGATTAATACTGGTGCTGACGTTAACGCTTTTTTAACAACTTCTAAGGCTGATATTGCTTCTGGGCTAAATACGAATTTATTTTTCTTCTTTAAAGTGTCAGATATTGGAGCTGTTATGGTAGAGAAATTCTCTATAAACCTCCTGTACCAGCCTGCCATTCCTAGAAAACGACGGACTTGTCTGATTGTGGTTGGTACCGGAAACTCTGCTATTGCAGCCACTTTATTCGGATTGGTTTTCAAGCAACCTTGCCCAACAATAAACCCTAGGTATTGCAATTCTTTGAAACAAAATTTTGATTTTTCAACATTAATAGTTAAGCCAGCATCTGTTAAATGCTTCGCTACTTTAGACAAAATAGAAATGTGCTCGTGAAAATCCTTAGAAATGACTAACAAGTCATCAAGATAAATGAACACTTGGTCTCTCAACTCGCGAGGAATAACCTTGTCCATTAAGCACGTCAAACTTTGCGCAGCATTCGAAAGTCCGAACGGCATTACTTTGAACCGATACAGGGGCCTACCTGGTACTGTAAAAGCTGTCTTCTCCCGTGATTCTTTCTCCAGGGGCACTTGCTAGTAAGCATCTTTCAAATCCACGCTAGAAATATAACGTGTTCCGGAAAGGCGTGCTAGCAAACCTTCTATGTGCGCAATTGGATTCGCATTTTTCTTACACAACGCATTTTCTCCGTGTACACAAGGCTTTGTACTGCTGGCGATATGAGATAGTGACGTTGCTTTATAGGCTCTGCGTCACTCGTATCTATCGAATGTTCCATCAAATGTGTCCGTCCGAGACCTCGAACGGCGAATGACGGAAATAGCTTAGTAGTGTTTTGAAGAATTGTTGATTCCTCTACGGATAGGAGACATTCCGGCTTATTTGCCCGTCCGGTCGTTGTCTCGGTAACCGTGTCTAATGAAGATATAACTTGGGGAGCTATTTTAAATAACTTCCAAAAATCTATGCCTAAATATAAGTCTTGAGCTAAGGAGAGTACTATGTACAATTCGATCGAAAGAACTAGATCTTTGTACTTTATGTCCGTAGTAACCACTTCAGCTATACGCTGTTTTGCACCATCAGCAGTAAATATATTAGAATCGAATTTTCTGTATGGAATGTTAGAATCTTCAATATATTTAGCAGCACCGTTACCGAGGCAACTAATGCTCGCTTCGGAGTCGAGTAAACCAAGCCATTTGTTATTAAATAATTCTACTTTTAAATAGGCTCTAGGATCGTCTTTGAGACATTCTATTTCGGCTATGTTTACCGCTCTATATAGTTTGCGTTTTAGGGTAAATCTGTTTCTTAACTTTGTAATTTTGTTTATATGTTTCGGGTAAGTATAGATGCGTTTACGCGCTTCAGCGTAATCAATTTGCCTCTGATGAAGAGATTTAAGAGGTTTAGAGTTTCTGAATTCTTTAAGATGGTAATTTTTTATCAGCTACAGGCAAAGATTTTAGTGGGGACTTCCCGAGTTGCCCATCATGGTCAGCTCCCTCTCGGACGATCGCTGACTAAGTGATTGGTTTCCCTTACACTTCAGACAATTAGGTGACAATATGTCTGGTTGCCCACACCGATAACAAAATATTTTGTGTTTGGGTTCAGTACAATCAAGAAAAATGTGCCCTGCTTTGTGGCAGTTCCAACAGATGGCTTTGTCGGAATTAATTTTTGCTTCTTTAATTCTGTTTCTTCGGAAAGCTTCTACAGCCAACGACATATCTTCTAGTTCAGGTTCAGTCTGTATCTCAATTTCATTTACCTGCTTCCTCACTTGGTTGTTATAGACAGGTGGCATCCTAGATCTTATCGGTTCGTGTTGAGTAAGACAACGCTCCATCTCCCTGCAAGTGTACACTAAGTCCACTAGTTTCGTCGTCCTAAAAGTAAGCTAAAGTTCACCCATCCATAATTATTTCGGCTAATTCTTCGTTGGGCCGTGGATTCTTCATCTTCGAGTTCAATTTTAACAAGGCATCATAAAAAGTATCAAAACCCTCACCTGGAGCTTCTTTTCTTTCCGTTATTTGTCTTGAAATCTCCGAATCAGCTTCAAGGCTGCCATAGTGGTCTAAGAGAGCTAGCTTTAGTGCAATCCAAGATGTTTGTGGATTATTTTTCAAATAAATCCAATACCAGGCCTCTGCTGGTCCACTGACAACGTGATGAAAATTGGAGACAATCTCATCCCACGAAGCACCATAGCTGTCTTTAACTTTGTCCAGCCTGAACAAAAATTCATCAAACGTCATATTCTTTGAATTAAAGGAAATTCCCCATTTTTGGTAATGAGGTGAACGGTAAATCGATGCCGCAGGTGAAGTCATAGGTATTCTCGCGTCTCTATTGGCGGAAGTGTTACTGAACTGAATCCTTTTGAATTGTTCGTAAAAATCAGGTTCGACGTTGCGGTGGGCTTCTCTTCGAGTCGTTGATGCAGCTCTATCAGGCCATATCCTCGGAAATTCCGGAATATTTGGTCTCCCATTCGCAGTTGGTTCTCTTTGGGTGGCATTAGTCTGTCGGTTTGGCGTTGGTTGATCGCAGAGAGGCACCGTAGGTGCTGCGGTTTGTCTTTACAGATTGAATTGAGCCAAAGCGTTACGCATAATCTAATTAATTTTTTCTAACAGTATCGCTTGACTTTGAGCGAGTGTATCTTGTAATGCTTTGCCGTCCTCTGCTCTGTTGAGACCAACTGCTGCCAAAGCGACTTCTTTTATATAGGCTTCATAGTCTTCATTTAGCCTTAATGGAGTTCTTCCTGCGAAAAATTGTCCCTCTGGTGTTCTTAGAGTTTCGTTCGCTAGTATCCGTACTCTTTCCGCTCCGATTCTTTCGTAGTTCGATGGACCTGCCTCCTCCATCTGACTCTCATCCACTGCTTCGCCTGCTTCCATTGTCATGTTGAGCATCGAGTCTTGATTTTTACGGAACCTGGTGTTGTGTAGTTCTGGAGTTGCTGCTCTGTGACCTTTAGGTGATTCGGGGTCGGATTGCCTTCGACTCCCTTTTCCGTCTGATGATAGTCCTTTTTTTCTTCCCATTGGAAACAGTATATTTTGTAACTTACTCTGTATTATATATTGGAATTAGGTGATTGTCGAAATAGATTATAATATTCAATTCAGATGATTTTTAATAAAAATTATTTTCTATTCCTAACAACTACCTACTATTATGACTAAAATGATACCTACTATAGCTTATTAACTAACCCTACAATAACTTACTATCTAACCTTAACCTACTTTTTTTTTACGGGTTAACCCCTTGAATTCAAAACCAAAAAAAACTACTAAATCTAAACTAAATTTTTCTTTAAAAATTATTTAAAGAAATTTATCTCAATCAAATATTTTTAAAATTTAAACCCAATAACCAATATAAAACTGAAAAAAATATAAATTGAATCAAAAAGTATCTAAACTAAATTTTCAAAAATATTGAAAAAAACTCAAAACTTAATAAATGTGCTACCAGCAAAACTTAATAAATGAAATGTGCTACCAGCAAAACTTAATGAAATAATGTGCTACCAGCAAAACTTAATGAAATAATGTGCTACCAGCAAAACTTATGTTCAAAAATTTTATTTCAAAAAATTTTTTTTCAAAATCTAATACTTATAAAAAATTTGTCTTCTACTTATAACTCAGGTTAGGAGTCGTGACTGGAGTTCTTTACATCACCTGAGTGATCTCCTCAACAACAAGAAAAATATACAGACTACGTGAATTTTCATTGTTTTCCAAATACTCGTAAACTCTTCCTATTCTCCCCTTTTACTTATGGAATCCCTCTGTCGCTACAGACCTATTGAAAAATAGTAACCTTAGCGGACAACAGACCGGAAAAATTTTGCAAAAGTGAATTGTCGGAAAAGTTACTAATATACTCTTTCGAGTGCTAATGATGATATAAAAAAGTAATTTGTTTGTGTTGATTTATCTTCTCTTGTATTTAAGCCTTTTGGTTTTTGCAGCTGACGTGGATAGGATACAAGTTGAACATTCACCGGTCGAAAGAACAAACGGTAAAAAGAAAAGACTTCATAAAAGTTAGAAATAATTCTTATTAGAAGCTACGGCTGCTGGACGAAATTACATCCAGTACGGACATCTACCTTCGAAAAATTTCTTATATTTCCATGAGGGTTTTCCAGAGAGTGGAGGAGCAGTTGATCTGGTTATCGCTACTGACGTAATTAGGAATTATATCACCAATCACCGGCCGACACATAAGTCGACTACCCTCCGATGTTAAATCTCTGAGAAATTTATCTAATCAAAAACTAACTTGATGTTTTCCAGCGTGAAAACTGGAACGAAAACTTTAACACTTAAAAAATTTTCTATCTAACTTCAAAATTCTTCTGAAATTTTGCAAAACGAAAATTCTCTCGGGCCTCACACGTATGGGCGCCATTTATGTACTGAAAAAAATGTAGACAGAAGCCAACGTCACACCTAACAGCGCTCTAACAGAGACGGACATTCCAAAAAATCAAAGAGACTATAGTTCTAAAATTTCGACCTTGCAAAAATTTCCGCACACGCGAAAATTTCGCATCCCTCTCCTCGAGCACTATTACTGCAACGAAATAAAACACAGACTGACTAAGAATTACTATAAGAATACCTACTTCGCATGTCCACGCGACCATAGGGACCGAAACTTTCCTAACAGGCTAAAAAACTATGTTGAGGAGATTTCGTCCTGGCGACGAAATTCGCATTTGAGACTTTGCACGGTTCCACTTTAGGCGCCATTTATGTAATGAAATATACAAGAGAAACCTTATATAATCAATGCGTCTATAAGACCTAGAACCGAAATATTCACAACAATTAAAATTCCGAGGTTCTGTTCTTGAGAAGTTATTTAGATAAGCGGAATTTCGTTGCCTCTTTATCCAGTCTTTGTGTAATAGAATAAGAACAAAGACTGTTCTAATTCAACAAATCAACCAAAAAAAATAAATTTGGATCTGAAAATTAACCACTGCTGAATAACACACATAAAAATTTATATATACCATTATTCAAAGAATCAAGTTGGAAACGGCTTCTATCCCCTCTAAGTAAGCATTAGGTCACTTAGAGGGGGCAGGTTCTTCAAACAATCGTATCTTGTGCACTTAGGTGTTATGTACACACGTTACTAAAACCTCGTAAGTTGCCTTGGACTTCAATAATTTATTCACTTGATCATGGTAAATAAACTACTATCGTCACCTACTGACTTGATCATCATTTAAGAAAGTATAATCTGCACAAGAATTCATTTCAGGAAGGTATTTAATCCCCCTGACCTTAATAGGGATTAAAGCTATCAGACAGCCACGTACTTAAATGAGATCCGTAAATAAAAATCAGAAAATCCATTAAAAAAAATCCTTTGGCTCCGAACATATTACCTACCCCATCTCCACAAGCTTTTCATCTAAGTAATATTAAGAATGATTTAGATGGTTAACTCGGAGGAATAGGGTACTACCGCTCGACTGCTGCCACAGGTCCTAAAAAAATTTGCTTCGACTGGCTCAGTCATCAGGGAAGTGAGTGGGTGCTGCAGAAGCGTGTAGTGGGTTTACATATTATTGGACCTGGAATCTAGTTGTTGGTTGACTCAGATAATTTAAAATGCTAAGCTGAAAAGCTAAGGGCCGGAGGGAAATTTCAGAGAAAAAGTTGAGTTAGATTGGAAACTGATGTTGTAAACAAAAAAAAAAAAAAAAAAACAATGAAAATGATTTTGATAAGACAAGATGTTGACAGCCTATCTCGGATTACGTTACCCCATAACCCATCCATACGTTCCATATCATCCGATGAAGTTTATAGGAACCCTTTTTAAAACGGGAGAAACAGGTGTATTCGTTTCCCCCTTTATCGCCTAACTTCCCGACCGAAAGTTGCGAAAGGATATTTAACTCTCCTTGCAACTCTCCCAATGATGTACTTAGTGGTGTAGATTTAATTAAGCACATCGCTAAAAAATGGAAAAATCACGTAACAGTACTGCAAAAAAATACTCTAATCCATAGGACCACACGTAGTTGTTGTTGTTGTTGTTGACTCAGTCGTTGTTGTTGAGGAGAAAAGACTCACATCATCGAACGCAAATTGTCAGTCACGACCCCCATCCTTATGGACCTAAGTTTCCATATTACCTGAAACACTTAAAGAAATTTCCAGAAAGGAATCTTCCCAGAGATTATTCAGAAATCTCATGTCAAACAAACTAAACTCCTCATATCAAAAGGCCAAAAAGTTTAAATCAAAGAAAAGCTTAAACAATTTTTATTAAAATAAAGTCTTATTGCTAACAAAAGTATATGAAGATAAAAGAAAAAATTTCTATCAAAAAAAGAATAAAATCATCTGAATGTATTACAAAAAAAAAAAACAAATGTAAAAATTACTTAGTTTATTAATAATCTACTAAATCCCTTTTTTTTATTACGTTTTTATTTATAGATAAACTTCAAAATAAGTGAACTTCTATAACCGTTTAAGTATTCAAGAAAAAGGTTCAAAATTCAAAAAAATTAATTTGACCGAAATTTAGTAAAGTCGTATTCAGACTACTTATAATTTTCGAGGTTAGAAGTTTTCACCTCCCATCTTTCGCGTTATTTCAAAGGTACTACGTTTAGTATCCTTTTTTTTATTGACTTAATAAATTAACTCGATAAGCAATCGTATTAACTCGAACTAGAATTCGGTTGGACTTGTTTATCGGCTGCTTAACTCTGCCAGGTAAAGTTCAAGGCCAGTTAAGGAAGACGCAAAAGGTGCCTTAAGTCCAAACGAAGACGTTCAGACCCTACTGATTGTAATAATCAGTTTATAATTTAACGCGAATAAAAATTCTAAAAAAGGTTGCTTATAGCAAACATACACAAAAGTTCAAAAGAAATTTAAACGTATGAAATTTCTTGCACGACAAAAAGATAAAACAAATGAAAGACGACATGCGTCTGTTTAAAGAAAATCTCACCACAAAAGTAATAGATATAAGATTTCAGAATGAGAATTCATTCAGTTAATTTTGTGAAAATTTTAAAATTATTAATATTATTTGTCAAAAGATACCGCTGTAAAATTTTCATGTAAATATCATTTATAAGAGTAAAAAGCATTAATATAGTTAAATGTTATGCAATATAGTTACGAAATATAATATCAGACAATAAAATACATAAGGGTTCGCAGTAAGATAAAAGTGCACTCTGCCCCTGGGAATCACCTATATTAAATTAAAAAAAAAAAAGAAATTTCGTTTGACCCCGAGATAATATTTTTCATGACCCTTGATCACTTTAGTATATAAATCTTTCTTTCCTTTATTTTCTGGGAGAAAAAAAGTCATCCAAACAGATGATGATAAAGTACGCGTATGTAGGTACTCACGTAGGTACTTTTCGTCGTAGCATGTACTTTAATATCAAGAGTATGTCTTATGACACTATTTTCTTTTCTTTTTTTTGACCGAGTTTTAAAACGATGTGTTCTTCGTATATGATGGTGATCACTATGAACACTGATGCAAAGTAGGTACTCGAAAATACATTGAATTTAATTTAAATGTTTTGAAACCTTTTTATCTTTAGTTTTATGTTTTGATCAAAATCGAACTGAATTTTATCTAGGATGAAGTTCGCTTAATTGTCCGTTACTCTTTACAAGATGGTGAGTACTTTATAAAAAACAGCTTTGTGTAACAAAGAAATCGAAAAAGATGTCTTAAGGACTTGTTTTGTTTTTTTTATCACTTTTATGTTAATAGGATTCTCATGATCCAAATTTGTCGTTGGCCGTATGGGCTCTAAATGATTTTGAAACATTTATAAATAAAATCTTTTTTTTGAAGCTATGAATTATAGATACAAATATAAACGACGTAAAGTAGTTCGATTTCAGTACTCTGGAGTATTTAAATATTTTTATTTATTTTAAAATCTTATCCCTTTTAGATTTATCACCTATATACCTAGATATAATAAGAACATTAAAGGCAACCCTAGACGAGTGTCGCAAATTTATTCGTTTTCAAAGAAAAATTGCCGCAAAGGGGGCTTTTGTTTTATAAAATATTTAAAGATAATAAAAATATTCAGTAAAAATCCATACCTTTGTCCACAGAAATAGTTTTAGGCAATATTTTTGTGTACTTAGTTTTTATTGACCGATTCCAAAGGACACTGATCTTCACATCACCAAGTGTATATGTTTTGTAGGCTGCTGGATCCCACGTTGAATAATTAGATAAAAAAAAACCCAGGCAGACTGCCTTTGCGGAGTTGGTTGCACTTGTGGTCGTGAAATGGTCTAGGGAGTGGACACCTTTTGATGTGACGCATGTCACACTCCACCTCTGGATCACCACGAGGTCCTCTGCCACTCCTCCGATTTGATTCTGCCTGCGTAGAAAAGTAGGTATTAGTATGTTATATTATGCAATATGCATATTTATTTCTAGCAAATCTACTTATACTCAAAGCCATAAAAAATTATCTGATGTATTATATGTTCTAATAAAAAGTTTCTGAACGACAAAAATGTGATTTTCTTTTTAAACGTCTTTTTTTTTTGTATATTTACCCTTTTTTATCATTATGTTTCAGGCAAGGATTTTTGCGCGTTTCAATGAATGACACATGACGACACGTGCATTCATTTTTTTGGCCGTATAATTTTCACTCAATTTACCACGTTTTCACCTGGAATTTGTTTCTATCTTTTTGACTATAACTAGCACCTTAATTACCTGGTTTTTTTCTCTTTTTGGATTTTTCCAATTAGTTCCAGCTGGTAATAGTACTTCTATAGACACAATTTTTCCCTAATTAGATTTTAGTTTTTATATTCCTTGGTTGCTTTTTCCACTTAAGTCGTCTCGACTGTACTTTCGAAGGGTGGATTGTTCACTAATTCTCACAAAATTAAAAAAAAAATTTTTTTTACCACTGAAGATTTGTACGTGAATAATTTAATACTTGAGATGACGATAATTCTTAGCAATTTTACCTATTCACTGCCTAATGAATAAAAGTTTTTCTCACCTGTAATAATTCGTACTCCTTTTTTTTCTTTAGATTTCTCGTTTTTCTGATGGAATTATTTTCACAATTCCTTCTTGGCACTCCGATCTTTTGACTTTTTTTGACTTTTTCTTTCGTTGTCACTTGAATTTAATTAGGTTCTTTGCTTTACTTTTATTATAATTTAAGTTTTAACTAGGCTTATTGGCGGGTGAAATTAAAAAGAACTTACCAAAAATTGTCCGTCTTTAAGAGTTACTTTTTTTTTCTCAAATTAGAAATCGTTTCTTTACGAATCGTCAGGTGCGAACTTAGCTATAGTTAAGTTGCGTTATATTAGTCGTGTTTTGTTGGTAAGTGTTTAGTCACTTTAGCAAAATTTTGTATGGGATACGAAAAGTGGCGATAAATTGGTCAGTAATTAAAGTGAACATAAAAGTGAAGATAAAATCTTGGAATGAATGGAAATTTTTGGCGCGAAACATAATGTCAATACATTTTTTGCTTAAGGGTTGGTGGCACCTACGACAGCTTAAGACATGGACTCCATATACAAAGATTATTAATGGTTGTGTTCATTGTGTTTTCCTTTAGGGCGGCGTGTTGCGGAAGAAGTAAGAAGCTTTTAACCGACGAAAGTTGCAAAAAAGGTTTGATGATTTTGAACTTTTCGCTTAAAAACATGTAGGAAAATTACCTACACACCCCGGCAGTGACTAACACTCAAAACAATATGAATAAACTTTCAATTCACCTAGACTGGGGAACCAAGTCGAAAAATTTCATCGAACGCATTTTAAAAGAACTTTTTGCTCTTAGTATCCAAATAGTACAGACACGCTCACAACATTTCTTAGTACATATCGCAACCTTTTTCGCATTCGAACACGTCTTGAATTAATGCATCCCTGTTCGATCAGCTGTGCAAATATGTGGAGTGGAACGTATGTATAAATAAAGGGGCAAGGTAGAACGCGCCAAAAATATCTCCCACCCTACAGCTGAAAGAATGAAGTGAAGATAGAACTAGAAGCGTGGGGGCAACGATTTGAGAAGTAGAACGAAATATGAAATGGAGGCCACGTAGCGACACCTCATCTAACAACATGAAAGCGTTCAGAAATATAAAAAAAAAATAGAGATATATTTAGTAGACGATTAACAGAAATAAATTTATGTCAATGACCAATAATCATAAACATTTGCCAAAATGATGCAGAATCATAAATGACAAGAAGTAGTAAAGAGTTTGACATTTATTAGAAAGTTCGAGAAGAATTTATTGAGGAAACTATTTGACAAGCGATGGTACTCATTAGGCCGTAACAACGAAAGTCAGATAAATTAGTGGTCTGTCAAAATCTCTTTTGCATCTTAAGTTCGTATTCTGAAAGTTAGAGTTCGCTTGATCGAATAAACGAAATCGATTTATATTTTTTAGCACGCTCCAATAATTTAACGTAAAGAAATATTATTCTGATCAGAAAAAATGTATGTTCAAATAAGGTCAGCTAGAAAAAGGAATTAGAAAAATTCAGAAAATACTACTTGAAAGTAGTCAAAACACTTAATACATTTTCCTTATAAAGGTTAGGCACATTTACTTAGTCCTAAACGGATCAAATCTAACAACCTGTTGTAGTTTCTACGCATAAAAATATTATGTACACCAAAATAAATGATCATACATTATCGAGACATAAATATTCTGTCAATATTAATTGAGGACAAAAGAACTCACCTTCACCATAAGTAATTCACTCGAACCTACACGAGAAAATAAATGATGATAAACAAAAAAATCATTCGTGAAGATGAATAAATAAATTCCCACGGTCTAGACAACCTAAATCAACTTGTTGCGTAAAATTATTCTTACAAAACTTGTTAAACACATTCATTATGTAAATGTAATAATATATGAACGCTCCCCTGCCTAAGCAATCGAAGCATAGGAATAATATGGAAAGGGAAACGTTAATAGAAGGGTAGCGCAACGAACCCACCCGAAAAGTTTCTATTCATTCATTCGTCGTCAGCTTAAACGTTTAAAACAAAATCTTTCTAGTGAATTATCAAAAGTATCATTAAAGTATAAGTCAATAAAAAAAGACACTGTGAAAACCGCGTGATATATTGCTAAAGTACGGGAAAAATTTCACCGCAAGGATTAGCGGCATTGGACATCATTTTCAAGCTAGGTAAGACAATTTAGCTAAGGGTTGAAGTACGATTCAGAATCGGAAGCAACCAAGCAATTTTAATATTCTTATTTTAGTCATAAAAACATCCGACAAATTCATTAGGAACTAATGGTAGGCAGTTTTACTTTTTTTTGACCAATTTAAAGGGATTTGGATAAGCGATATCACTCTGATATAAATGGGGGCAGACATCATTTTCTTCGACCACGTATCGAATTCCTGTTCGACCGAATATACCGCTTGAACACGAGTGTCGATCTTGGTCAAGAAAATGTGGGATTACCAGAGCGACTGGTAATCATCCCCCAAGAACAGCATCATCCAAATCATCCCAGAGAAAATTCGGATTATTTAGTTGGAAAAGCAGGCGATTCAGCGGAACTCCCACTAAGAAATCCGATTCTAGAAAATTCGATTTCCTACTGGGAATTCAGAAAACAATTAGGAATACCTATTTCCACATCTCAAGCAAACCAGGTAATCCCAAATTACTTCCTACATATTTTTTTTACATACTTAAAATAAATAAAAAGAAATTTAAAAAAAAAAATATCATACATTGGCGTAAGAAAGAATTTCCACATGTTTTTTTTTTGCGTCGATCGAAACCAAGGTAGTAGGCAACAAAAATTTTAATTCTTATTTCATACAATGAAAATATATAGGTATTATTTTTGCTCTGTCGAGGTCATTTTACTAAAGTCATTCTTTTGTTTAATTAGGCAGAAATTCGACGCGTATCAAAGTCGAAGCAAACGACCAAAATCGATTGGTTGCAGCTGTCGATAAAGCGATCTTTTTAGTCGCTTCGTCACGAAATCGACTTGTGCTCGTTAACGCCAGAAATCTTGCCTGGTTTAAGTTACCAGATACTACAAGGAATTAAGAAATTTTTATCGTCAAAAATTAAATAAAACATTTTTGATTTTTGGGCACTATAAAGACCAATTGGACGAAATGGTATACAATTTAATGCAGATTATAGTGGATGTATTGTGCGGCCAGTACAGTCACCATAAAAAGTATTAAACTACTTGCGTCGTTGGACCCCGCTACATAACGGCTAGCGGAATCTATTCACCGTTCGTTTACCGAGAATAAAAATCCTGTTGGAGTCACCTATAGGCAGGGCAGAATAAGTACAAATCATATGTATCAGTGCTATGAGGTATGGCAGTAAAAATTATTTCTTTATATAGTAGGTAGATTTCATTTCTAGTAATATACTGTAAAACTTATGTCTGGTTAGAAAACTGATAACCACCCCCACATGCAAAGAGGTGAATTATACACTATCCAAAAAAAATACGTACCTTGAGTTGTTAAGAATAAAAAAAATAAAAAGAGTAATAATTTTGGCTGGTCCATACAAAAATGTTTATTGCAAAAAAAAAAATACTGTGAAATTACATAGGTTCTTTTTATAACGTACGATAAGTCAATATTATTAAATCGTTCAATCAAAAAAAAAAAAAAAATAAGAAGGTTTATTAATGATAAAATTATTTTTGAAATTTCTATAGTCTCTTGGATCGTAAATTATAATATGCATTTACAATAACTAAAAGTCTGTCCGTGTGAGAATCTTGACTTAGTCTTATAAGCCAAACTCTATCATCTAAAAAAAAAAAAAAAAAAAAAAAAAATTATAAAATTATTAAGTTCTGAAATCAGAATACTTACTTGGTTACTACCTACATCCGCGCTAAAAATTTCTTTTTGTTGAAATCTGAAAAGAAAAGAATAAAAGTTAAAAATAAAGAAATTACTATTCGGTCGTGTCGGTTAAAATAATAATAAAGTAAAATTCGGTGATTTAGTTTTTTCTGTTAATTTAAACAAACTAAGTGTACTTACTTGAAGTGGTTAAGTGTACAAAGGATGCAAATAGCCTTCTGCTAACAATAAAAAGTGAATATTTGTGAGTGAAATTACTTCAAGTCTACTTTAGAGGTTTTGATACTGAACTTTAAGTTGCCTATTGAAGACTTGAACCAATTTCTAATAAAAATATTGTTGAATTGTGCCAGTAAATGAAAGTGGCTTAAAGTAAAAAATAGTTTTTGTGCTGAGTGTGTAAGTGATTTTAACTATTTCATTCGGTCTTGATCCTTCTGTGAGAGAATACGAAAGTTAAGGTCAAATACAAACTCATGAAAGATAATATGAGTACTTACCACTGATGGTTATTTTGCTGAAGTTTTCCGTTTGTTTGTTAAAGTACGTAAATTTTTTTTTGAATTGTAAAGACGGAAATTCAATTCGTTCGGTATCGGTCCATAAAAAACTTAATGCTGTAAAATTCTTGGAATTTAAAAATAAATTACAAGAGTCGATTTGAAATCGGACTCCTGTACATCATTCATTGGTCCCATCCCTGAGTTTTTCTGAACATTCTGAAATTGGGGAAAAAGAAAATTAACATTGAATACTATTGAAAAATAAACAAAAGTTAACGTACCTTATGAATTTTGTCTTTCATATGGTTTCACGTCAGTATGGTGCACCCTCCCTTCGTCGAACCCCTCTCTATATATTTTTGTAGAATATTTTTTTTATATTGATATTTTTATTTAAAATTTTTGATATTGAATAAATTTTATAAAATTAACCAAACGTTTGTTCCAGCTAAGGTAAGGTTTGGATGTACCTACCGAACTCTCAATGATCCTTCAGATCCACACATTTTAAATTAGTAACACTAAATAAATAAGAGTTTTAAACTTTCTTTTTTACCATTTCGGGTGGGAATATAAAACAGTGGAGACGTCCTACGTAAATTTTGTCGTAATTTTGTAAATGTTTTTGGCCTACTTGGTCCTAAATTTTGAAAAGACATCTTTAAGATCGCGAAAAATAGGTACCTACCTATCGTAATTAGCTCGTGTGTCCTCATACTAATTCGAATATTAGTCGCGAACTTCAGAATCTTTTGTCCATTTGATCTTGGCGAAATAGAACGACTACTTTATCTAATATTAAGAAATTAATATAGAGATAAACTGCCATTCTAAGATTAAACGGAGATTGATGATTCATTTTAACGATTTGTCAATTCGTGTTAGGCTTTTGTGTGTCATAACGATTGCTCGCCGGAATAAATCGTTACGGTCGTGACAGAGGGGAGGTAATTCGTTACTCCAATCCTCAAATAGAGATTCGTTTGAACAAAAGCAAGACAAAAGTAAATTTTTCTTTTCTTTTATTTTTGTTCATAAACATTTATCTCAAGGTTAAGAAGAAATTTGGTTCGAGAACAAAAACTTCATTTTTGTGTCTTTCTAATTAGGTTTCGTTGTTTTAATGAGTAGGTTCTCACACCGTATTCAACCAGATGCAGCAATAAAAACCGTAGAGATTATATTTTTTTTTGAGATTAAATCGTATCTGAGATACAAATGTAGTTTTGGATTTTATGGAAATAAAAGTATCTGATTAGAAATTGTAATAAGTAGTTTAGATAGAGATACAAATATAAAATAATGTTAGTTTTCTTTTTGAAGTTCAAATAATAATTTAAATTTGCTATTGTATTAGATTTATATACTTTAGTTAAGGAACAGAGTATAAATACTTATATTTTTGTTAGTTTAAGTACTGTAAATAAAATTTATAAGAATTTTTATGAAATTTTCCTGCTTTAGAATTGATTACCGTCAGTTCTTTTCATTTCGAGATGGATGAAAGTTAAGGGAAGATGTTTCTTGTTCGTCTTGGAGTTAATTTCAGGAAACATGAGTAGGTAGCCGACTTAAGTGGAGGGGCGTGGCTGGAGCCATCCCAAAGTGAAGGACAACTACAACAACCAACGAGACTCATATATCATGTGAAGGTAAAAAAAATCGCAACTCATTCCATCCATTCTTTTGTATTAGCACGATCGCGGGATATTTCTACTTTAAATTCAGTGCCGGTAGAGATGTCAATGGGTGGTGTCTTTAATGGACTAGTCTCCATTAGAGTCACTCAGGTAGGGAAGTTAGGCACCAGGGGGAATCATTGTCATCCGATTCTCCCGTCACAATAGGGTCCTAGTAAAATACAAGGATGAGATAGGACATAGGAGGGTAGGGTTAGGTAATCCTTCGAGATAATAACATCGTCATCTCGACATTTCTGCCAACATTCGTTTACCACCTCTTATTTTATCTTTTCTTCAAACTCTTTCAACTGACTCACTATTCATTATCGGCCCCTTTGCTTTTCAGCATAGCTCTTTTCAACATTTACTGAGTCAACAAACAGCTAGACTCCAGGTCTAACAGATGTGACACCGACTATCACTCCTGCAGCACCACCCACTTCCCTGTACCGACGTGTTCGGCCCCGGCGAAATTTGCAGACCTGAAGCAGCGGTGTGGTGGTAGTCACCCTATCCATCCAGGCTTGGACGTGCCCTATCGTAAGAAAAGGTACTATAAGTTGATAGGATGGGTAGGTTTCGGATCCTACTAAGGCAAAGTAATTCTGGGCGGACGATTTTCCGAGTTGTTTCATTTAGTCTATCGTGGATAATAGATTGAGGAATTAAAGACTCTTCTTCACCATTATTTTTTTTTCTCGGGAAATTTTCTCCTCGTGAATTCTCATGCTTCAGAAGTCAGATCAACTAATTCTCAGGGCAGGATAAAATGGGTGGAGATCCGTTTTAGATCCCTTGGAGATCATCTGACTGCGCCAGATTATAAGTCAGACGTAAGATTTACTAATCCGTGGTGTCTTCAAAATAAGTATATACCATCTACATACTTAGAGAGATATTCTATTGGGGGGGAAAAGGATGAAGGGATCCTCTGGAACATCGTCTGCTAAGCAGTAGGTGATGATCTACAGCATCGTTTCATGCCTCGCCTTCCTCTGTCGACTATTTTCTCTCTCTTTTTTATGAAATAGGATCCGTTTTGGATTTTTCCGTCCGCTACAACAACATAAAAGGTAATAATGGGATAAAGTTAATTATAAAGGTTTGTGTGACATGAACCAGTCTTTTCCAACGTTTGGGTTTTCTTTTCCATCCTCTTTTAGATTTCAATGTTTACATCGACTTACCCTCTTAACCATTCCCAATCTCCATCTTTAAGGTTAAACAATTATTTTTAATTCATATTCAGGATTTAACACCTGAATCATATCATCTCTCTCTATGATTTCTTATCATATTTAAAATTCAACATAATCTTGAATATGGATTGAAAATTATTTTTTCCCTTTTTGTAGCGGGACCATCCAATCCCTCCCGTTACATAATGGCGCCCATACGTGTGGGGCCCGAGTAATGATAGTGTTGATAGTGTTTGAAGAAAAATTTGATAGAATTTGTTTTAGCAACTTTCGAAGTGTAATATTATGATGATGTAACAAATTCATTCGAACGTCAGTTTGAATCAATCAATTTTGATTTTTTATGGAGTTGGTGATGTTAATGAGATTCAACATCGGATGGTTTTTGACTTAAGTGTCGACCGGTAATTAGTCGAACCAGTTCCTGATCACGTCTGTAGCGACAACCTGTCAAAATTCCACTCCACTCTCTTAACATTTGATGAAGAGATTTCAGTAAGGTTAGCTTACATAGGGATGTCCGTATTGGACGGGTATTCAGTCCAATAGTCTGTCGCTTCTCATGAAAGCCAATCTCAATTCTGAAACTTATGTCTTTTTTGAAAACTGTTTAGTTGTTTGCAACTACGTCCGGTGAATAGTTGAACACATTCCTGTTCACGTCTGCAGCGCAAGCCAAATAACGACGGCTAAACGAAAGATTTACCAATTTCAAACTACAAAACATTCAAAAGATTTTAATTTTTTTTACTACACATCGAAAGTATAATTCAGAAGTTTATTGGACAGAACAAATTAGTTAGTTTCGTTAAATGTTTCTGGTCTGATGTCCGCTAGGGGATGTTATCTACTTCCTTAGGACCGTAGCAGCAGAGAGAAGTCAGAGTCAAACCAAATTAATTAGAGAAGCTTAATAGATTTTTAGGAATGTTGGATGCAAAAATTTTTTTTGTCTGATATGGAGAAAATGGAATGAGTCATATGAGTTGTGGTGGAGTTGGTCCTGAAACATTGGGAAGTTTCAGTCACGTCTCCGAAACTACCATGAATTGAGAAAACAATTAAGAAATTTAAGTGAAAAATTTAAGCAAAAATTTAGAAAATTTTTTTTTGATTTAGTATTCAGTATGCCTGGTGGCAAATATAGTTTTTGATTTTTGAGTTTATGCCTGGTGGCAAATATAGTTTTTGATTTTTGAGTTTATGCCTGGTGGCAATTATAGTTTTTGATTTTTGAGTTTTTGCCTGGTGGCACCCTTTTTAGTTAATTAAGATTTAGTTTTGATTTAGTCTTGAAATTGCCTGGTGGCCCATTTAGCATCTAGTTTTAGTTCGAGTTTTTCAAATTTAGTTTTGAAGATCTATTTAGCCTGGTGGCACATACGTTAACATTTAGTATATAGTTTGATTTTTTTTTGATTTAGTTATTCAGTTTTAGATTTAGATTTTGTTTATTTGGTGAAGGTTAAATTTTTATGAAGAATAAAAATTTAGGTATTGAAATTTAGTTTAGATTTGAAGTTTGAAGATTATAATAATTCTTTTGAAGTTATTTTGTTTAGGAATATTAAGAGGGTTTACCCTAAGAAAAAGTAGGTTAAGTATAGTTAGTAAGTTTAGATAGTAAGGTTTAGATAATAAGCTTTAGATAGTAGGATTTAGTTAGTAGTTTTTTTTTTGTTATTAGATAGTAAGATTTAGATAAGCATAGGTAGTAAGTTTGAAGTAAGAGAGAATTTTGTAAAATCATAAGATTTAGAGATAGATTCAGATTTAAGTATTAAGCACGCTTTTTAGTAAAAGTAAAATTTTCTTATAGATTTAAAAATTTCAAAGTCTTTTGATTCACTCAAAAATATTTTTTTTGGCTTGGTTGTCGACACTTCGTAATAAATAAAATGGTCAACAAAAATAAAAACGGATCTTCGACAAAGAAGAATAAGGGAGGCAGACCTCCTAAACCGCAATTACCTAACAGACCACACCGACCAGCGACCCCGGAACCACACGATACGCGTTATCGCAAAAACCATGACATATTCCACAATATGACCATGGACAATAACGCAGTGGCGGATATGAGTCAGGTCGAAGATGTGGCTGGTCCTTCAAACGATAGACGCGACGAAGATGAGGAAGAACATGTAGTTGATTTGGAGCAACATCGAACTCCAAGAGGAAATCCAGAGGAACAGCTAAATCAAGAAGCGGATAGATGGGAAGACTATATCAAGGAAGTGGCGTTAGCGACGATTGGTCTCAGCAGAGCTGAAGATCGTAAAAGTCTACAAGAGAAACTAGCGCGTAGTCAAGCCCAGATATTGGAAAGAGTAGACATAGCGGTCAAAAATGCTCTGACTCAATTAAGCGAATTAGCACGGCCAGCAGCTGCTGCCATACCCCTTTGCGATTTACCTACACCAGATACCCGAAATTACGATGTCCGAAGAGATCCGATCCCAGATATAACAAACAGGAATAATGTTCCAGAAACATCGAGAGAAAGACCTAGAGAAATTACTAGAGAAATACCTAGAGAAATACCTAGAGAAATATCAGAAGAAAGAATCAGAGAAGCGGTCAGAGAAGCGCTAGGCGAACGGCAGAGAAGTAATGGCACTCCACCTAGAGTTGATACCAACCGAAACAACCTACCGGGATTCCCTAGGGAGTGGCCAAGACGAAATGTATCTATGCCTAGAGCTGAACCTTCTCGAAGGTATGACCCAACTTTTTATGAAAGACTAGACCAGATTCAATTTGACAACACGTCAATAAATCGAAATGTGAGAAATCCAGCACCTTCACCAGCAACATCTTTTATACGTTCTCCACATTACCACAAATGGGGCATAGTATACAACGCTAAGAACATGCCAGTGGATGAATTCCTTTTCCGACTTGATCGGGTAAAGGACAGTTACGGCGCGACATGGGAAGAAATAGTGGCGAATTTCCACCATTTCGTGAGCGGAACTGTGGAAGTATGCTATTGGATGTATCTCAAGAATAACCCGCATTCATCATGGGCAGCTTTAAAATTGGCGATAATAGAGCAGTATCGAGGGCTGGAGACAGATTCTGAATTATCGAGACAGATGGCCGAGCGGAAGCAAGCTCAAGGCGAAAGCTTTGACACGTTTTACGACGCAATCTTAAAAATCAACTCTCGAATGAAGAATCCGAGGCCAAATGAAGAACTGGCAGAGATTATCAAGCAGAATGTACTAAGACGTATGGGAGAACTTCTGTTGACTTTCAAATCGACTCGACTTGCAGACTTGGTGTTCACTTGTAGGGACATGGAGCGATACCTGGCTCAATACGATCCAATGAGAGCTAGAGCACCCCCGATATACAATAACCCACCAAGGAAGCAAGTCCATGAGATTGAAATTCAAACAGATTTTCAACCGACTGAAATGTCTAATGCTATAGAAGCATTCCATCGTGAGAGGAACAGGGATATGAAGCCAAATTTCGAAAACGCTAAATGTTGGAATTGCCTCAAATCCGGTCATGTGTTTCGAGATTGTTATGATCTACAACGAAGAATCTTTTGCTATCGTTGCGGTAAACCCGATGTGTTATCACCCAATTGTAAATCATGTTCGGGAAACCCGACAAAGAGCCAACATTCATCCGAGAGGGAGTTGGCCAAGATGGGCAACTCGGGGAGTCCTCTATAAACATAAATAGAACCGATAAAATAACAATTTTACAAAACCCTGAAACGAAAAATATTAAGAAATTACCATCTACTATAACTAAAATACCTAAACTTAGACCTTTGAAGTCTTTGCACCAAAGACAAATAGAGTATGGCATTGCCAGAAAGCGAATCTATACTAACCCAAATCACTTGAAGAAAATAGATACTTTACGAACTAAATTTATAAATAAAAGAAAACTTTATAAAGTTGTTTCATCAACTAAATTGTCCAATTATAAGGACGATCCCCGTCCTTACGTCCAGGTAGAAATATTCAATGAAGGATGGTATGGTTTGCTCGACTCGGGAGCAAGCGTTAGTTGTCTCGGTAAAGGAGCTTTAGAATTTCTCGAAAACAAAAATATTCCTTTTCAAAAATTCTCTACGAATATATCTACTGCTGACGGTAAGCAACAACCCGTAGTAGGAGTAGTCAAAGCTAAAGTCCTTTTTAACAGCAAATCCCATGTCATAGATTTATTCATAGTACCTACCTTAACACAAAAACTCTATTTAGGAGTAAATTTTTGGGCCCTATTCGAAATAGCGCCCCATATCATACCCTTTAATAATACAATTTCTGAGGTAGCTTTGGAGAAACCAAAATTCTCTGAGTGTGAGCTAACTACAGAACAGTCCGTCGTGTTGAAAAACACAATAAAACTTTTTCCTTCTTTCGCTGAGCGGGGACTCGGACGAACTCACCTTATGGAGCATGTAATAGATACTGGCGATGCGTTGCCTATTAAGCAACGACATTATCCTATCTCTCCAGCGATACAAGCCTTGGTGTACGCCGAATTGGACCGCATGATTTCTTTGGGAGTGATCGAAGAAAGTTCAAGCCCATGGTCCTCACCTGTTGTACTGGTAAGGAAACCCGGAAAAAACAGAATGTGCTTGGACTTTCGGAAAGTCAACTCCGTCACAAAGAAGGATGCGAGTCCAATTGGACATATAGAAGGTTTGCTAGCACGTCTTTCGGAAACACGTTATATCTCTAGCGTGGATCTGAAAGATGCATACTGGCAAGTGCCGCTGGAGAAGATGTCAAGGGAGAAAACAGCTTTCTCAATACCAGGTCGCCCGTTATATCAGTTTAAGGTGATGCCGTTCGGACTCTCCAACGCAGCTCAGAGTCTGATTAATTTGATGAATAAGGTTATTCCGTCCGTCTTGAGAGATCAAGTATTTATTTATTTAGATGACCTATTGGTCATCTCCAAATCATTTGAGGAACACATCTCCGTTTTAAAAGTTGTAGCAGAGAGGCTAGCCGAGGCAGGACTCACTATAAATGTAGAAAAGTCACGTTTCTGTTTCGAAGAGCTTCAATATTTAGGATACGTCGTAGGGCGTGGTTGCCTCAAAGCAGACCCGTCCAAAATATCTGCAATTCTCGATTTCCCGGTACCAACGACGGTACGTCAAGTACGTCGATTCCTTGGAATGGCTGGTTGGTACCGACGATTCATCGAGAATTTCTCAGAGGTAGCTGGACCGATGTCCGACACCCTTAAAAAAGCAAGTAATTTCGTATTTAATGAACAGGCGTTGGAAGCATTTAATAAACTCAAAACTGCTTTAACTTCGGCGCCAGTTCTCCGCAATCCTGATTTCAGTAAGCAATTCGTAATTTTGTGCGATGCTTCCGCTACTGGAATCGGATGCGTACTGTGCCAAAGAGATGAGACTGGCGCAGAATTCCCGATTTATTATTATTCACAGAAGTTAAATAGTGCCCAACGTAACTATTCAGTGACAGAACGTGAATGTCTAGCAGCCGTAAGGGGCATTTATAAATTTAGGCCCTATATTGAAGGTTACAGGTTCTTGGTGATCACGGATCATGCAAGCCTGAGATGGTTGATGAGTCTTAAGGACCCAACCGGACGTTTAGCTCGTTGGAGTTTGAAGCTTCAAGGCTTCGAATTTTCGGTGGAACATAGAAAAGGAACTTTGAACGTCGTGCCTGATGCCCTGTCAAGAGTGCATGAAGTGGAGGTATTGCGTTTAGCTTCCTTGGATATGCCCAGCGGGAATTCGAATTCACCTGAAGCGTTGCACGTGGATCTGAAAGATTCTTCTTTTAAGTCAGAGGAATACCTCCAAGTTATAAAACACATCAACGAGAATAAAGAACGTCTGCCTGATTTACAGGTATCCGATGGTTTTATATATAAGAAGGTCAGACATGCAACGGGGAACCCAATCCAGGACGATTTAGCCTGGAAGCTATGGATCCCAACGCAGCTGAGCGAAAAGTTGATAATTTCGGCTCATTGCCCGCCTCAGGCAGCGCATGGGGGTATCACCAAGACCCTGTATCGCCTCCGTAACCAATTTTATTGGCCAGCAATGGCTTCCCAAGTTAAATTATTTATAAATAACTGTGAAATATGTAAAACAACAAAAGCGCCAAACTCTGTTCTAAGGACAGAAATGGGTAAAAGTTTTCAAGTAGATAGACCCTTTCAGCATATGTACATAGACTTTTTAGGTCCATATCCCAGGTCTAGAAGAGGTAATACCTTTATAATAATAGCGTTAGACCAACTAACCAAGTTCGTCTTTATTAAACCTTTAAAGAAGGCAACTACTTCTGAAGTAGTGAAATTCCTGGTAGATGATATATTCTTAATATTTGGAGTGCCGGAGAGTTTGTTATCGGACAACGGCTCACAATTTATCAGCAATGATTTCAAAACATTCTTGGGAAATTTCGGTATAAACCACATTAGGACAGCTGCATACTCACCACAAGCTAATGCGAGCGAGCGAGTGAATCGTTCCATTCTGAGTGCTATTCGAGCATATATTGATGTAAAACAACTCAACTGGGACGAACATCTGTCGTTTATAAGTAGTGCTTTACGCACATCGTTACATAGTGCTATTGGTATGACTCCTTATGAGGCATTATTTGGTCAACGCATGATTGAGCACGGAGCAGATTATACGTTGTTAAAAAAAATTAGGCGGACTAAACCAGTCTGAGATAGACTGGTTACCAAAAACCGCAAGGATGAATATCCTTCATTCATATCTGAAGACAGCTCTCAACCAAGCGCACGACAGTTATGAAAAAGTTTACAATCTTCGAAGTCGAGTTATAACATTCAATATAGGCGATGATGTTTTCCGACGCAATTTTGTCTTGAGTGATTCAAGTAAGCATCGAAATGCTAAGCTGTGTCCTAAATTCATAAAAACTAAGGTCATAAAAATAGTAGGCAATAATCTTTATAAAGTCAAGGACTCAAATGGTTTCGAGTCAGTAGTACACACGAAGGACCTCCGAAAATGAAACAAAATCAAAAGTCATCGACAGTTTTTTTTTGCGTAATTTATTTTTCTTTGCTATGATAAGTGTCATAGCCAGCTGCTCAGCCTGTGCATGAGACGCAAAAGGGTCGTGGGTAGCAACGTATTCTAGTAAGAGTAAATAGTAGTATTAGTCCAAGTTAAAGCTTAAAATGCAATTTTCGTTTCCATCGTCATAGTACCAGCTCACACTAGGTACTATGAAGATGTTTTGTAGGAAAATTACCTACACACCCCGACAGTGACTAACACACAAAACAATATGAATAAACTTTCAATTCACCTAGACTGGGGAACCAAGTCGAAAAATTTCATCGAACGCATTTTAAAAGAACTTTTTGCTCTTAGTATCCAAATAGTACAGACACGCTCACAACATTTCTTAGTACATATCGCAACCTTTTTCGCATTCGAACACGTCTTGAATTAATGCATCCCTGTTCGATCAGCTGTGCAAATATGTGGAGTGGAACGTATGTATAAATAAAGGGGCAAGGTAGAACGCGCCAAAAATATCTCCCACCCTACAGCTGAAAGAATGAAGTGAAGATAGAACTAGAAGCGTGGGGGCAACGATTTGAGAAGTAGAACGAAATATGAAATGGAGGCCACGTAGCGACACCTCATCTAACAACATGAAAGCGTTCAGAAATATAAAAAAAAAATAGAGATATATTTAGTAGACGATTAACAGAAATAAATTTATGTCAATGACCAATAATCATAAACATTTGCCAAAATGATGCAGAATCATAAATGACAAGAAGTAGTAAAGAGTTTGACATTTATTAGAAAGTTCGAGAAGAATTTATTGAGGAAACTATTTGACAAGCGATGGTACTCATTAGGCCGTAACAACGAAAGTCAGATAAATTAGTGGTCTGTCAAAATCTCTTTTGCATCTTAAGTTCGTATTCTGAAAGTTAGAGTTCGCTTGATCGAATAAACGAAATCGATTTATATTTTTTAGCACGCTCCAATAATTTAACGTAAAGAAATATTATTCTGATCAGAAAAAATGTATGTTCAAATAAGGTCAGCTAGAAAAAGGAATTAGAAAAATTCATAAAATACTACTTGAAAGTAGTCAAAACACTTAATACATTTTCCTTATAAAGGTTAGGCACATTTACTTAGTCCTAAACGGATCAAATCTAACAACCTGTTGTAGTTTCTACGCATAAAAATATTATGTACACCAAAATAAATGATCATACATTATCGAGACATAAATATTCTGTCAATATTAATTGAGGACAAAAGAACTCACCTTCACCATAAGTAATTCACTCGAACCTACACGAGAAAATAAATGATGATAAACAAAAAAATCATTCGTGAAGATGAATAAATAAATTCCCACGGTCTAGACAACCTAAATCAACTTGTTGCGTAAAATTATTCTTACAAAACTTGTTAAACACATTCATTATGTAAATGTAATAATATATGAACGCTCCCCTGCCTAAGCAATCGAAGCATAGGAATAATATGGAAAGGGAAACGTTAATAGAAGGGTAGCGCAACGAACCCACCCGAAAAGTTTCTATTCATTCATTCGTCGTCAGCTTAAACGTTTAAAACAAAATCTTTCTAGTGAATTATCAAAAGTATCATTAAAGTGTAAGTCAATAAAAAAAGACACTGTGAAAACCGCGTGATATATTGCTAAAGTACGGGAAAAATTTCACCGCAAGGATTAGCGGCATTGGACATCATTTTCAAGCTAGGTAAGACAATTTAGCTAAGGGTTGAAGTACGATTCAGAATCGGAAGCAACCAAGCAGTTTTAATATTCTTATTTTAGTCATAAAAACATCCGACAAATTCATTAGGAACTAATGGTAGGCAGTTTTACTTTTTTTTTGACCAATTTAAAGGGATTTGGATAAGCGATATCACTCTGATATATGAGGGCAGACATCATTTTCTTCGACCACGTATCGAATTCCTGTTCGACCGAATATACCGCTTGAACACGAGTGTCGATCTTGGTCAAGAAATGTGGGATTACCAGAGCGACTGGTAATCATCCCCCAAGAACAGCATCATCCAAATCATCCCAGAGAAAATTCGGATTATTTAGTTGGAAAAGCAGGCGATTCAGCGGAACTCCCACTAAGAAATCCGATTCTAGAAAATTCGATTTCCTACTGGGAATTCAGAAAACAATTAGGAATACCTATTTCCACATCTCAAGCAAACCAGGTAATCCCAAATTACTTCCTACATATTTTTTTTACATACTTAAAATAAATAAAAAGAAATTAAAAAAAAAAAATATCATACATTGGCGTAAGAAAGAATTTCCACATGTTTTTTTTTTGCGTCGATCGAAACCAAGGTAGTAGGTAACAAAAATTTTAATTCTTATTTCATACAATGAAAATATATAGGTATTATTTTTGCTCTGTCGAGGTCATTTTACTAAAGTCATTCTTTTGTTTAATTAGGCAGAAATTCGACGCGTATCAAAGTCGAAGCAAACGACCAAAATCGATTGGTTGCAGCTGTCGCTAAAGCGATCTTTTTAGTCGCTTCGTCACGAAATCGACTTGTGCTCGTTAACGCCAAAAATCTTGCCTGGTTTAAGTTACCAGATACTACAAGGAATTAAGAAATTTTTATCGTCAAAAATTAAATAAAACATTTTTGATTTTTGGGCACTATAAAGACCAATTGGACGAAATGGTATACAATTTAATGCAGATTATAGTGGATGTATTGTGCGGCCAGTACAGTCACCATAAAAAGTATTAAACTACTTGCGTCGTTGGACCCCGCTACATAACGGCTAGCGGAATCTATTCACCGTTAATTTACCGAGAATAAAAATCCTGTTGGAGTCACCTATAGGCAGGGCAGAATAAGTACAAATCATATGTATCAGTGCTATGAGGTATGGCAGTAAAAATTATTTCTTTATATAGTAGGTAGATTTCATTTCTAGTAATATACTGTAAAACTTATGTCTGGTTAGAAAACTGATAACCACCCCCACATGCAAAGAGGTGAATTATACACTATCCAAAAAAAATACGTACCTTGAGTTGTTAAGAATAAAAAAAATAAAAAGAGTAATAATTTTGGCTGGTCCATACAAAAATGTTTATTGCAAAAAAAAAAATACTGTGAAATTACATAGGTTCTTTTTATAACGTACGATAAGTCAATATTATTAAATCGTTCAATCCAAAAAAAAAAAAAAAATAAGAAGGTTTATTAATGATAAAATTATTTTTGAAATTTCTATAGTCTCTTGGATCGTAAATTATAATATGCATTTACAATAACTAAAAGTCTGTCCGTGTGAGAATCTTGACTTAGTCTTATAAGCCAAACTCTATCATCTAAAAAAAAAAAAAAATATGATATATGAGGGCAGACATCATTTTCTTCGACCACGTATCGAATTCCTGTTCGACCGAATATACCGCTTGAACACGAGTGTCGATCTTGGTCAAGAAAATGTGGGATTACCAGAGCGACTGGTAATCATCCCCCAAGAACAGCATCATCCAAATCATCCCAGAGAAAATTCGGATTATTTAGTTGGAAAAGCAGGCGATTCAGCGGAACTCCCACTAAGAAATCCGATTCTAGAAAATTCGATTTCCTACTGGGAATTCAGAAAACAATTAGGAATACCTATTTCCACATCTCAAGCAAACCAGGTAATCCCAAATTACTTCCTACATATTTTTTTTACATACTTAAAATAAATAAAAAGAAATTAAAAAAAAAAAATATCATACATTGGCGTAAGAAAGAATTTCCACATGTTTTTTTTTTGCGTCGATCGAAACCAAGGTAGTAGGTAACAAAAATTTTAATTCTTATTTCATACAATGAAAATATATAGGTATTATTTTTGCTCTGTCGAGGTCATTTTACTAAAGTCATTCTTTTGTTTAATTAGGCAGAAATTCGACGCGTATCAAAGTCGAAGCAAACGACCAAAATCGATTGGTTGCAGCTGTCGCTAAAGCGATCTTTTTAGTCGCTTCGTCACGAAATCGACTTGTGCTCGTTAACGCCAAAAATCTTGCCTGGTTTAAGTTACCAGATACTACAAGGAATTAAGAAATTTTTATCGTCAAAAATTAAATAAAACATTTTTGATTTTTGGGCACTATAAAGACCAATTGGACGAAATGGTATACAATTTAATGCAGATTATAGTGGATGTATTGTGCGGCCAGTACAGTCACCATAAAAAGTATTAAACTACTTGCGTCGTTGGACCCCGCTACATAACGGCTAGCGGAATCTATTCACCGTTAATTTACCGAGAATAAAAATCCTGTTGGAGTCACCTATAGGCAGGGCAGAATAAGTACAAATCATATGTATCAGTGCTATGAGGTATGGCAGTAAAAATTATTTCTTTATATAGTAGGTAGATTTCATTTCTAGTAATATACTGTAAAACTTATGTCTGGTTAGAAAACTGATAACCACCCCCACATGCAAAGAGGTGAATTATACACTATCCAAAAAAAATACGTACCTTGAGTTGTTAAGAATAAAAAAAATAAAAAGAGTAATAATTTTGGCTGGTCCATACAAAAATGTTTATTGCAAAAAAAAAAATACTGTGAAATTACATAGGTTCTTTTTATAACGTACGATAAGTCAATATTATTAAATCGTTCAATCCAAAAAAAAAAAAAAAATAAGAAGGTTTATTAATGATAAAATTATTTTTGAAATTTCTATAGTCTCTTGGATCGTAAATTATAATATGCATTTACAATAACTAAAAGTCTGTCCGTGTGAGAATCTTGACTTAGTCTTATAAGCCAAACTCTATCATCTAAAAAAAAAAAAAAAAAAAGAAAAAAATTATAAAATTATTAAGTTCTGAAATCAGAATACTTACTTGGTTACTACCTACATCCGCGCTAAAAATTTCTTTTTGTTGAAATCTGAAAAGAAAAGAATAAAAGTTAAAAATAAAGAAATTACTATTCGGTCGTGTCGGTTAAAATAATAATAAAGTAAAATTCGGTGATTTAGTTTTTTCTGTTAATTTAAACAAACTAAGTGTACTTACTTGAAGTGGTTAAGTGTACAAAGGATGCAAATAGCCTTCTGCTAACAATAAAAAGTGAATATTTGTGAGTGAAATTACTTCAAGTCTACTTTAGAGGTTTTGATACTGAACTTTAAGTTGCCTATTGAAGACTTGAACCAATTTCTAATAAAAATATTGTTGAATTGTGCCAGTAAATGAAAGTGGCTTAAAGTAAAAAATAGTTTTTGTGCTGAGTGTGTAAGTGATTTTAACTATTTCATTCGGTCTTGATCCTTCTGTGAGAGAATACGAAAGTTAAGGTCAAATACAAACTCATGAAAGATAATATGAGTACTTACCACTGATGGTTATTATGCTGAAGTTTTCCGTTTGTTTGTTAAAGTACGTAAATTTTTTTTTGAATTGTAAAGACGGAAATTCAATTCGTTCGGTATCGGTCCATAAAAAACTTAATGCTGTAAAATTCTTGGAATTTAAAAATAAATTACAAGAGTCGATTTGAAATCGGACTCCTGTACATCATTCATTGGTCCCATCCCTGAGTTTTTCTGAACATTCTGAAATTGGGGGAAAAGAAAATTAACATTGAATACTATTGAAAAATAAACAAAAGTTAACGTACCTTATGAATTTTGTCTTTCATATGGTTTCACGTCGGTATGGTGCACCCTCCCTTCGTCGAACCCCTCTCTATATATTTTTGTAGAATATTTTTTTTATATTGATATTTTTATTTAAAATTTTTGATATTGAATAAATTTTATAAAATTAACCAAACGTTTGTTCCAGCTAAGGTAAGGTTTGGATGTACCTACCAAACTCTCAATGATCCTTCAGATCCACACATTTTAAATTAGTAACACTAAATAAATAAGAGTTTTAAACTTTCTTTTTTACCATTTCGGGTGGGAATATAAAACAGTGGAGACGTCCTACGTAAATTTTGTCGTAATTTTGTAAATGTTTTTGGCCTACTTGGTCCTAAATTTTGAAAAGACATCTTTAAGATCGCGAAAAATAGGTACCTACCTATCGTAATTAGCTCGTGTGTCCTCATACTAATTCGAATATTAGTCGCGAACTTCAGAATCTTTTGTCCATTTGATCTTGGCGAAATAGAACGACTACTTTATCTAATATTAAGAAATTAATATAGAGATAAACTGCCATTCTAAGATTAAACGGAGATTAATGATTCATTTTAACGATTTGTCAATTCGTGTTAGGCTTTTGTGTATCATAACGATTGCTCGCCGGAATAAATCGTTACGGTCGTGACAGAGGGGAGGTAATTCGTTACTCCAATCCTCAAATAGAGATTCGTTTGAACAAAAGCAAGACAAAAGTAAATTTTTCTTTTCTTTTAATTTTGTTCATAAACATTTATCTCAAGGTTAAGAAGAAATTTGGTTCGAGAACAAAAACTTCATTTTTGTGTCTTTCTAATTAGGTTTCGTTGTTTTAATGAGTAGGTTCTCACACCGTATTCAACCAGATGCAGCAATAAAAACCGTAGAGATTATATTTTTTTTTGAGATTAAATCGTATCTGAGATACAAATGTAGTTTTGGATTTTATGGAAATAAAAGTATCTGATTAGAAATTGTAATAAGTAGTTTAGATAGAGATACAAATATAAAATAATGTTAGTTTTCTTTTTGAAGTTCAAATAATAATTTAAATTTGCTATTGTATTAGATTTATATACTTTAGTTAAGGAACAGAGTATAAATACTTATATTTTTGTTAGTTTAAGTACTGTAAATAAAATTTATAAGAATTTTTATGAAATTTTCCTGCTTTAGAATTGATTACCGTCAGTTCTTTTCATTTCGAGACGGATGAAAGTTAAGGGAAGATGTTTCTTGTTCGTCTTGGAGTTAATTTCAGGAAACATGAGTAGGTAGCCGACTTAAGTGGAGGGGCGTGGCTGGAGCCATCCCAAGGTGAAGGACAACTACAACAACCAACGAGACTCATATATCATGTGAAGGTAAAAAAAATCGCAACTCATTCCATCCATTCTTTTGTATTAGCACGATCGCGGGATATTTCTACTTTAAATTCAGTGCCGGTAGAGATGTCAATGGGTGGTGTCTTTAATGGACTAGTCTCCATTAGAGTCACTCAGGTAGGGAAGTTAGGCACCAGGGGGAATCATTGTCATCCGATTCTCCCGTCACAATAGGGTCCTAGTAAAATACAAGGATGAGATAGGACATAGGAGGGTAGGGTTAGGTAATCCTTCGAGATAATAACATCGTCATCTCGACATTTCTGCCAACATTCGTTTACCACCTCTTATTTTATCTTTTCTTCAAACTCTTTCAACTGACTCACTATTCATTATCGGCCCCTTTGCTTTTCAGCATAGCTCTTTTCAACATTTACTGAGTCAACAAACAGCTAGACTCCAGGTCTAACAGATGTGACACCGACTATCACTCCTGCAGCACCACCCACTTCCCTGTACCGACGTGTTCGGCCCCGGCGAAATTTGCAGACCTGAAGCAGCGGTGTGGTGGTAGTCACCCTATCCATCCAGGCTTGGACGTGCCCTATCGTAAGAAAAGGTACTATAAGTTGATAGGATGGGTAGGTTTCGGATCCTACTAAGGCAAAGTAATTCTGGGCGGACGATTTTCCGAGTTGTTTCATTTAGTCTATCGTGGATAATAGATTGAGGAATTAAAGACTCTTCTTCACCATTATTTTTTTTTCTCGGGAAATTTTCTCCTCGTGAATTCTCATGCTTCAGAAGTCAGATCAACTAATTCTCAGGGCAGGATAAAATGGGTGGAGATCCGTTTTAGATCCCTTGGAGATCATCTGACTGCGCCAGATTATAAGTCAGACGTAAGATTTACTAATCCGTGGTGTCTTCAAAATAAGTATATACCATCTACATACTTAGAGAGATATTCTATTGGGGGGGAAAAGGATGAAGGGATCCTCTGGAACATCGTCTGCTAAGCAGTAGGTGATGATCTACAGCATCGTTTCATGCCTCGCCTTCCTCTGTCGACTATTTTCTCTCTCTTTTTTATGAAATAGGATCCGTTTTGGATTTTTCCGTCCGCTACAACAACATAGAAGGTAATAATGGGATAAAGTTAATTATAAAGGTTTGTGTGACATGAACCAGTCTTTTCCAACGTTTGGGTTTTCTTTTCCATCCTCTTTTAGATTTCAATGTTTACATCGACTTACCCTCTTAACCATTCCCAATCTCCATCTTTAAGGTTAAATAATTATTTTTAATTCATATTCAGGATTTAACACCTGAATCATATCATCTCTCTCTATGATTTCTTATCATATTTAAAATTCAACATAATCTTGAATATGGATTGAAAATTATTTTTTCCCTTTTTGTAGCGGGACCATCCAATCCCTCCCGTTACAAACAAATAAAAATTTGGTTAAAGCAGATTTTTAAATAAAATTATATAATTTGGGATTTAATTTGGTAATATTCAAGCTAAATAATGATTATTTATACGGTTTTTATTTGTTTGTAGTGGAAGATGGGGTACAAGTTGACCAACTCGGCATATTCAAATAGCCATACTTTGCAGACACATCCATAAAATTATTTGAAACTTCGGCTTGGCATATAGTCAAGAATACCAACTTTGAAATAAAATAAGAAAGTGGATACAAAAGTGAATATAGCATTTTGTTGGTTCCTTCCAGTGCTGACTAACTAAAAATTACCAACAAAACACGACTATTACTAGCGTATTCAGTACCAGAGTGAATTTACATGCTGACTCATGAAATGGTTCACATCGGTTGTTGCTTGAAGTGATTGAATTAGATTTCACTTACTTTCGAAGTTTTCCTTAATAGATAGTGAATATTTAAATCAAGATTTAATAAAGTAGGTAAATTTTTCTTTTCCACGGCAAGTAATATTTTTTTTTTTTTTTTTAAATGTTTAATAATATTTCTTATATTTTCTGTTTCCAGAGTGAGTTTCAAAGAAGTTTTTAAGTTAAACTCAGATTAAGTATAGTGAGACAAACAGAAAGTTTTCACAAATAAAATTGAACCATGGTTCAGAATATTTTCCACTATTAAGACACTTAATTAGATGTGATGTTATTACTTTATGGGTCTGTCGCTTTCTTTTCGACTTCTTATAAGAATATTATCAAAAATAATTTTATTTCGTTACTTCTAAAATTATTGTAGGTACTAGCTCAAGAAAGATTAACTTTATTTTGACCAATTCTAAGTTTTTTTTTTCTTTGCCTACTTGATTATCAAAACATTATATTTCCAGATTCTGTTACTAGTAAGTACTCTATTGAAAATAAGAAGATAAACAAATTGTATCTTCTTATTTTTCTGTCTGAATCTTTTAGTTTTAGTTGATGACGTTGACTCTATATTCTTTACTATTCTGATTATACTCTACCAATTGACCTGTTCCTTACTAAATTTTCCTCTTTTGACACCATGTCTCTTCTAAAAATGTCACTTCTGGAAATGTCACTTTTTCTCATTGTAGTTTGCAGAAAAAAACTATCTATACTTTAACGCCTGATTAAATGTTTGTAAATGGATAAACTACCTCATTCTACACTAATTGTCTGTTTGAGCAAATAACATATAATGTTATTCTTATGTTTCTGTCAAGTAATTATTCTTTTCCATAACGCATACTTTTCGTCTCAATTCTTTTTCCAACTACCAATTAACTTTTCTTAACTTTTTTTTCTTTAACTATGTTTTCTGACTAGTAAATACCTATTATTGAATATGTTTAAAGTCTGGACTCTTTTGTCCACACTTGATTCGTAAGTACATAACCCTAGAACCTGATGTCGATGATATATGGGATTCGTAGGTGCATAAACCTAGAACCTGCTGTCGTTGATATGTGGGATTCGTAGGTACATAAAACTAGAACCTGCTGGTGCTTGCTAATATAGAACGATTCATGTATCGCTTATAATTGTGTAGTTGATTTTCCAAGCAGACTCACTTGGAAGTAAAATAAAAAGTCTTGGTTGATGGTTTGAAATTAACTCATGATATTCTTTATTGATAGCAACATTTTATAGAAAAATATTGCTTTTATAGAAAAATATTGCTTAAATATTGCTTATTAGACAATTATTACTAAACCAAAATTAATCACATTGATTGCTTATAAAAATATATATTACAGTTGAGGCAAAAAGGTCAAGCTCACATTTCATTGTCTTTTATGCTGAGATTCGTAAAATAATTAAAAGCATGACTTTGTTTACCATCAGTTTATCAACCCGAATACACAAAAAATGTGTATCGTTTATTGTGCATGAAAATAAATCAATTATGTGTATGGTTTTTTATTATTGAGTGAATGAACTGCTTATTGCATAAAAGATAATGAAAGGCAACCCGAACATTCTGCCCCACGTTAAACGATTCGTTTTACAAATTACAAATAATGTTTTTAGAAAAAGAACTATAAATACAAATACAAATTTTGATTTAAAATTTAATAAGAAAACAATTTACTATTTATTAAAGGAAAATAAAATAAGTATCGTGTTCATTCTTCAGTAGTTACATTAAATCTAGCTTCTGATAGGATGCTTTTTGGTGTTGCATTCTCGGGATGGTGATGTTTGCACTATGTTTCCTCGGCTGAGGTGTTGGTTGGCATATCTTATTTCTTTTCTTCTTACAGTAATACTGGGCGATTAAAAAGACGACGATTGAAATCGCTATTGATATTCCAGCATGTCCGATAGTATGGTGGATTTCATGCGGTTCTAATTTATTTGGGAGAGTTTCTCGAAATGTTTCAAGATTTTTCTTTAATACTTCAAGATCTGTTGAATATTCTTCGTAAGCATGTGGTTGTTTTTTTGTGAGAAGTTCTTGTGTTGAGATTTTGACATCTGTAAGATTGAGGAGTGGTACATATGACAGTCTGGTTTCTGATGGGTAGATGTTATGACCTCGGATGGTTAAAAACCTTTGTTTTATTATGCAGTCACTCTGCAACTTTGTAATGCCCCTACCGTCGATTGTTATTGGTATATTGTCAAGTGTTCAATTTGGCTTGTTATTTTCCTGCACTGTTCCTTATGTGCCATTGTTTTGCATAAATCTGCAAGTGAAGAACATGACTTTTTCACCATCTCAAGTTCTTGACTGTAATTTATCATATCAAAATAAGCTATAATGTTCCATTCGCTTGCTATGATATTTGCCCTTGCAATGTTTTCAAAGTAAATTCCAGGCTGTGACGTAAAAGGGGTTAACTGTATAGGTGATCCGTTGTTTAACGAAAGGATCATAAGCGTCATCAGGACCATCGCTATTGTAGAACCAAGCGAGTGTTTTATTTTTTTCTTAGGTATGTCTGGTTGTACCCTTGAAATGTTGGAATGTCGACTAGAACCTTGCATTTCCTTAAATGTTTTTTTCTTTTGGCTCTGAATGAATCACTGGTTTAGAATGAACAACTGTTTCAGGATCAACTAATGGTTCCGAATGTTTGAAGTGTGCTTTTGCTACGGGTGTGGGGTGCGAATCTTCTTCACTTTCAGTCGGCAGAGGTTCAAGTTTATGTATGCCACGTTTAAAAATGCCTGTTTTAGTTTTAACTTCCGCAACGCGCATTAAACCGTCGTTTCCTGGTATGCATTTGGTTATTCTTCCCAGTTGTCATTGAAGAGGTGGTAAGTTGTCTTCCTTTAAAATCACCATCATTCCTTCTCGAATACTGCGATTTTCCTGCTTCCACTTTTGGCGATGTTGTAGTTGGCTTAAGTATTCGCTGGACCATCGGTCCCAATACGACTATTGTCTTCCATCGTTTTTCCAAACCCTTGCCAAAAACTTGGGCTGCAAGGTGAATAGTGCTAGTTAACGCTTCACCAATTGAAAAGTGTCCAGGACTTAGTGCAGCGAGGTCATTCGGATCTGATGAAAGTGGTGTTATCGGTCGAGAGTTCATAATAGCTTCAATTTCAATCATGAGTGTTTCTAATTCTTCATAAGTTAATTTTGTTGGTTCCAGATTCCGTTTAAGAAAGTATTTCGCAGATTTTACTGCCGCCTCCCAAAGGAAACCAAAGTGTAGAGATCGTGGGGGTATGAAATGGAACACTATCCCCTTGTTATTGCAAAAGGTTCTTATCTTCCCTTGTGCTACTTGATCATAAAGAACCGCTTGCAGCTCCGTCAGTTGATTCTTTGCTCCAACAAGGTTTGTGGCATTATCGCAATGTAAATTAAGGCAATTTCCTCTACTTCCGATGAATCGTTTAAGGGCGGCGATAAATGCATCCGTGGCGAGATCACTCACGACTTCGAAATGTGTTGCTTTTGTTGCAAAGCAGCAGAATACCGCAACGTATGCCTTCCGGGGTCGTTTTCCTTTAATATTGAAGTGAATCCACACCGGTCCAAAGTAATCAACTCCGGCGTTAACAAAATGTCGAGCTGGCTGGACACGTGTTGCAGGCAAATTTCCCATTGCTTGCGTCATTAATTTCGGTTTTGTTCTTGTACAATGTATACACCTGTGTACTACTGCTCTGACCATAGTTTTGCCTTTAATGGGCCAGAATTTTTAACGTATTTTAGCTAGTAGGCCTTGTGGTCCTATATGACGATTTTGAAAATGAGTTTCTGTAATCAATATTTTAGTGAATTCGTGGTTGTAGGGTAACAAAATCGGGTGTTAAGTGTCGTAATCCAAATCTGCAGCTTCTAATCGTCCTCCCACGCGTAGGATACCCTTTGAGTCTATGAATGGTAATAAAGTAGTCAATTGGCTATTGCCGTGGATCCATTTCCCCTTAGACAATTGTTTTAATTCTTCTTTAAAGGCTTGGCTTTGCATGAATCTTACAATTACCTGTAGTGCTTGTTCCAGTTCGAGAAGTGATAATTCATCTTCCTTTGGTTTGAATTGTTCCAATTCGAGAGGCATTAATTCGTCCTTCTTTGGTTTAATGTTTCCGCAATTTTGAAGGAAACGATATATGTATGCCACAATCCTTTGTAATCGTGAAAATGAGTTGTGGTGATTTATACTGTACATAACGTCTGTTTCAATTGTTGCTGTCATTACCAATTTCGATTTTTTTATGTCTAAATTGGTGGGTTTTGCCTTGAATTCAGCTGGCCATTTTATTTCAGGTCCGTATAAAAACAGTGGTCCATAAAACCAAATGTGGTGGTTTTTTTAATTTTGTGGCTGACATCCCTCTTGATACAATATCGGCTGGATTTGATTTAGTTGGAACATGACGCCATTGATGTGGTAATGATAAAGATCGTATCTTCTTGACGCGGTTTGATATGAAGCTATGATATCTGCCTGCATCAGCATTGATCCAAGCTAATACGATCTCTGAATCGGTCCAATAATGAGATTCTAATTCACCAAGTTTAAGATCCTTTGTGATCTTTTGCATTAGTTCTGTAGCTAATTTGGCTGCGCACAGTTCCAAGCGTGGTATTGTCGTTTCACTTATGGCTGCATTATACCGGTTTTCTTTATTGGTGCTACTCTGGATTTTGAACAAAGTAGGTGAACGGTTATTGTACCATTATTCGCAATTGATCTGATTTATATTGCTGCACCGTCTTTCCCGATGCATCTGCAAATGCATGTAATTGGGTCTCCTTTGCTATCTTATTTGAAAAGACATGTCTTTTAATTTTTATGTACTTTATTGCTTCCAAATCTTTACTGTACTTTTCCCAAGTAATTTGTAAATCCATTGGTAAAGCCGCGTCCCAATCTATCTTAAGCTTCCACAATTGTTGGATGAACAGTTTTGCAAAGATTGTCATGGGGCTAATAAGACCTAGCGGGTCAAAAATATGCTCAATTTCAGATAATGCCGTTCGTTTTGTTATTTGTTATTTTTTGTGTTGAATAAAGGTTGAATTTATCAGGAACTCATCTTTTTATGGATTCCAGATGAGACCCAGTGTTTTGAGATGTTTTGCTTCCTTGTCCAGTAAGTCCGATTGTAGAGCTCGATCTTTTGGAGGAATATGGTTTAAAAGTTGTGGCATATTGCTGCACCATTTTCTTAGATTGAAGCCTGCTGACTGCAGGACCTGTGTCAATTGTTGTTGCATGTCTTGAACCTCCAAAAGGCTGTTTGAGCCTGACATGACGTCATCCATATAGAAATCGTTAGCTAATACCTTGGCTCCCAAAGGATATTTACGTGTATATTCCGTTGATGATTGTTGCAAGCAGCGCGTTGCCAAATATGGTGCAGAAGTAGTACCATATGTAATTGTGTTTAGTTGATAGCAACGCACCCTTTCATCCTTCGTTCTGCGCCAAAATATTAATTGATATTTTCTGTCTTCATTTGTTACCATAATTTGTCAATACATTTTCTCGATATCGGCAATAAATACAAACCGATATAAGCGAAATCGCAGTAAAATGGAAAATAAGTCGTCTTGGATTTTGGGTCCAGGTAACAAAACGTCGCTCAATGATATATTCGTCGAAGTTTTCATAGATGCATCGAACACTACTCTTAATTTTGTTGTGCTGCTCTCTGGTTTGAGTACTCCGTGATGAGGCAGAAAGTAATGAGATGTTCCAATCTTAGATATTTCGACTTCTTCCATATGCTCTTATTTTAAATACTCTTCCATAAAGTTCGTGTAAAGAATTCTGAGAGGTTCATCCTTGCTTAATCTTTTCTCCAACGCAAAATACTTCCGCAGGCGAGTTCTTTGGAATCACCTAACGCTGAAGGTTGTTCGGCAAATGGCAAACTTACTATGAATCTTCCATTCGTATCTCGCTTAACTGTTTTATCGAATTGTTTTACGCATCGCTGTTCTACAAAGTGAGACTGTTGTTGGTTTCTTCTATTTCTTCTAGACGCCAGAATTTTTCTATGATGTCACTCAGAGAATCCTCCTCAATCCCAACACCACATGTTACGCTTGACATTGTTGATCGTTCAACTTTCCCAGCCACTATCCAACCGAGTACGGTGTTTTGCAGAATAGGTAGGTCTTCGGATAATTTTATTTGTCCCACTGACAGTAATTCATGGTAGAACTCAGCTCCCAATAACAGATCGATTTTATCAGGTCGGCTAAAATCTGGATCTGCCAATTTGATATTTGAGGGCAACTTCCAGCTCGACACGTCCAAAAGTTGAGATGCTTGTGGTGATATTATATCCTTTAGTATGAAAGCTTCAATTCTAGTGGTGTAGCCACTAACATTTGACAAACATTCGACGTTTACTCGCTGATTTGATTTTTGTGTTCCTTGTCCTATTCCCTCGATGGTGAGCGAATCTGATCTTGGTTTGAGGTTGAGCGCTCGGACAATTCTTTCACTGATAATATTTATCTGTGACCCCGAATCCAATAATGCTCGGCAATTTATTTTTTGCTGATTTGGTCCAACAATCTGAACCCTAGCTGTTCCCAGTATGATGAGAGGATGATGTGTATTATTCAACAAAGCACTTACAGCCTTGTTTGAATTTGCAGAATTTTTATTTGGAAGGTTATTTATTGTCGTTTCCATCTTCTTAGTAGCTGGACGGTTTCCGGAATAGTTGGCATCTGTTTCGAAGTGAACAAGTGTATTATGTCGTTTCTGACACTTCAAACAGCTTCGTGCTTTGCAATTGAAAGTCTTATGTCCAAAACGTAAACAATTAATGCAGAGATGCCTTTGTTTGGCCAGATCTTATCGTTTAGCTGGCGTCAAACTTGAAAATTGTGGGCAATTGTAAAGTTGATGATTTTCCTTGCATGAAACACAAGCTGAGGGTGACATTGTAGCTGATGCTAATGTCTTTATTCCAGAAACGTGCATCCTATGATCGTCAGATTTATCCTTATTTCCCAAGGCCTCTAACGATTGGAAACGATTTTCCAAGAAAATGAGAAATTTATTGAAGGCAGGTATCTTCCTTGGTTGACTCAAAGATTGCTTAAAGAGTGTGTGGGACTCCTTATCCAGTTTTTTAAGGAAAAAGTGGAGTAATATTGGATCCCATGAACTGGTGTCCACATTTAGTCCTTGGAGCCCCATCAAGCACTCTTGTATTGTGTCATGTAGATTGCGGATGGATTTTGCACTTCCTGATGATATGTTTTGGTGGGACAATAACTTTGAGAGCCATGATGACACAAGCAACCTAGAGTTACCGTATCTTTCAGTAATCAACTTTTAGGCTGCTGCATAGTTGGATCCTGAAACCGAAAGATGGTTTATGAGTTTCGCAGCCTCTCCTGTTAGGCTTGATTTTAGAAACCATATTTTCTGACCATCAGATATATTTTGGTTATGAATGATCTCCTTGTACAGATCAGAGAATTGCTGCCATTTAAGGTAATTGCCGTCGAACTTAGGCAATTCCACCTTGGCCATGAGGTTTGCGGTATCTCCAATCTTTGTGTTGCTGATGTTTATGTTTCGATTATTTCAATCAATTCTTGCAAAGATTCCGCAACCTTTTCTTGCAACTCAAAATATTCCCTTATTTCATGGTAAGTTAGAACGTTTTCCATTTTTCGATAAATGGCAGTTAACTCCTCCCAATTCAGTTCCAATGTTCGACATTTGGTCTGACAGAACGCTTTGCTCTTGTGTGGCTGTGCAGCATTCTTTTCGATTGACCTCTGTATTATTTCCATTATAAGTTTGTATTTTTGCTTTGTGTTGATGTCTTCTGGCTATAAATTTGCATTGTCTTTTGTTTCTGCATTTGAGCCTTGTTTCTGGATGGGCTTGGGAATCGCTCCCTTTGTAACTCCTTCCTGCTCATTTTCCGCAGCTGCTGCTGCACCCTGTTGGGCTAAAGATAGATTTTCTTTAATATCACTATAGAACGACTCCTTTATTCTACTGATTTCTTGAAAAAAATGTTTCTTGTTGTAAGGATGGTCATCTTCTATAGTTTCTATCCTTCGGGTTTTGGAATCTGTCTCATCGAAAACCTTCCAGAGCAATGCCAATTTCTGCAAGCGATCATTTAAATAAGTGTTCGTCTTACGCTCTGAAGAGTCTTTTTTGTAGTTTCTCCATAGATTGCATATTTTCTCACCAGTATCTTCCAGTTCCTTTGTTAGAGCTTCAATATCCATTTTGCCGTTGTTTGATTGATCCAAAGAATGATATCAGCGATCGAATTTAGGTTGAACTGTGTTCTGGCCCAGTTTACGCCTAAACGCGAAGTTATTATGCTCCAACGGATGACTCTGAAGTAATTCTGCAACTGATGGAACTGCTGATGAAAGTCCTGTCACGGTCACCAAATGTTTAAAGTCTGGACTCTTTTGTCCACACTTGATTCGTAGGTACATAAACCTAGAACCTGATGTCGATGATATATAGGATTCGTAGGTGCATAAACCTAGAACCTGCTGTCGTTGATATATGGGATTCGTAGGTACATAAACCTAGAACCTGCTGGTGCTTGCTAATATAGAACGATTCATGTATCGCTTATAATTGTGTAGTTGATTTTCCAAGCAGACTCACTTGGAAGTAAAATAAAAAGTCTTGGTTGATGGTTTGAAATTAACTCATGATATTCTTTATTGATAGCAACATTTTATAGAAAAATATTGCTTATTAGACAATTATTACTAAACCAAAATTAATCACATTGATTGCTTATAAAAATATATATTACAGTTGAGGCAAAAGGGTCAAGCTCACATTTCATTGTCTTTTATGCTGAGATTCGTAAAATAATTAAAAGCATGACTTTGTTTACCATCAGTTTATCAACCCGAAAACACAAAAAAATTTTATCGTTTATTTTGCATGAAAATAAATCAATTATGTGTATGGTTTTTTATTATTGAGTGAATGAACTGCTTATTGCATAAAAGATAATGAAAGGCAACCCGAACAGAATATTTATAAGGCTTTGAGATATAAATAAATTTTACCATATCCACGGGGACGACTCAATGTCTGCTCCTAGTTTCATAGTACTTTTTCTTTCAACTAGTACATCGCTATAGGAGTTCGCCATTTCGTTGGGTTTTTGTTACTAATGTTGTCTCCTCCCATTCTTATGTTGCCATCTGCTTCTGAAAAATGGTTTGCCTTCACTAGCCTCCTTTCATATGACATATCTGCAAACTGTCCACACAATATTTTTATTTTCAGGAGTGTGTTCATTTTGCATTGCGATTACATGTCGGTAGGGGCGGTGGCGAACACTGAAGAATGGTGTGTGTCTGAACTACTTTCCCATTACTTTGTCCATGCTAAGTTAAATTTAATTCGTTTACAATTATACCAGTATTATACATTTAAGAAGAAGTGTTATAAATTTTTTTAAATTGGTCGAGGTTTAAAGTATGTTCAATGTATTGACTATAAAGAATTTATGTTATCTACTGTCGAGGTAGATGAGATAGCTTTTCCTACAATTTTACTAGAAACCGAGATATCACAACTTAAAAACACTCTCGCGGATGTAAACAAACCCGATGAAAATCTGAAAACTAATTTTAAGCTTCTATGCAATGCACTGCAAATTGAACCACCAAAAATAAAAAACATATATCGGACGCGTGCCCGCACAGAGTCAAACACATCGATTCTCGTTAAATTTCGCACATCGTATGATCGTTATTTTGTTTTGAGGTCAATCGCGGATTTCCGCAAAAAACAACAAAGAGATATGAGCCTTCAAGACGTGGATTTAAACTCTCCAAACTTTTTGCACATGAGAGAAGCACTAACTAAAACCAACTATATAATACTTCAACATGCTCTGGCTTTAAAAAAACAAAAACTGTTATCATATTAACACATCTCGTGGAAAAGTGTATGCAAAACGTCACATGAATGAAACAGCTGAACCCATCGACTGCATCGAGAACTTGGACAGGGATGTCAACTCTGCTCTACAATAATAATTAATTATTTTGGCACGAGTACGATAACTTTGGCGCCAAGAATTGATAACTGTTTTTTGTAGAACAGATCAATACAAGCATTTTTTACTATGGGCGGGGGCGTCTATCTCCCTCCGTTTGGGAAGGAGGGGCAATTTTATAAAAACAGTGCTAAAAATTTAAAACAAATATTAAAAAAAAACGGTAATACTTACAACTAAGTTTTAAATCTTTTTTTTAAAGCCAATACTTTTTTCTATTAGATGTTCTTTTTGTTTTCAGTTTATCATTTAAAATTAATATGAGCAACGAATTTTTTTAAAAAAAGTAGTATTTTATTTTATAGTTTTGAAAAATCACACTTCAAATTTTTGTTTACCTTTTTTTTCGCAAATTTTGAGTTTAAAGTCCGTTTTTTCAAAGACTATGCATAGGTTTCACTTGATTTAAAAAACATCTAATAGAAAAAAGTATTGCCTTTAAAAAAAGATATAAAACTAAGTTTTCAATATTACCGTTATTTTTTGATATTTGTTTTAAATTTTTAGCACTGTTTTTATAAAACTGCCCCTCCTGCCCAAAGGAAGGGAGATGGACACCCCCCCAACTGTTCTACAAAAAACCGTTATCAATTCTTGGCGCCAAAGTTATCGTACTCTGCCCATTATTTTCAATACTTTTTACTAACTACTTTTCTTTTCAAAAATAGTATTATTAATTTTATTTTATTTTCTTTTAATTATAGTTTTTAAAATTTAATTTTTACTTTCTTTTAAAATTATATATCAAATTGTTTTTTATTTTTCATTCTTCTTTTCTTTTTTAAATTAATTTTTCAATTAGATACATTTTATTTTGATTGTTTAGAATACTATTTTTTTAGCCTTTTTCTGTCAGTGCATATTATTTTTTTTTTTTTCATTTTTATCAATTCTTACAATGGTTGATTTTAGATTACGCATCATGGTAAACGTGTTGGGTCGTCAAGAGACTGACCTTCTGGACTGGTGTGTCACATAAACGCACAAAGTTTGCTGGCAAAGATGGATGAATTTCGTTTTGTATTTGAAGAATCTAAGGTGGACGTTGTTTCTGTATCCGAAACCTGGCTTACCGATAAACAAAATGATCAGTTGTGTTCGCTTGGGGGTTTTAAGATATTTCGTTCAAATAGAGGTGGGGGTGTCGGTATTTATGTGAGAGAAGGGATTAAATGCAGACTTAAAAACTCTTCTGCCGAAGATAGTCAAGTTGAATTTGTTGTTGTTGAATTATCCAATTTAAATGAAAAGCTCCTTATTGATGCCGTATATAGACCAAATAAGAACATATGTATTTCTCCATTTATTTCTATTATTGAGCAAATTTCAATCTCTTACCCTAATATTGTTATTTGTGGTGACTTCAACTGTAACCTCTTGCAGACAAATAACTTTTCGAATGAATTTCTCTTCCTTAACCTTGACTCCGTTAACACTACCGTCCCAACCCACTTTTCCCATTCTGAGCCCACTCAAAACAAAACTATACTAGCGATTCGCAACGCGAAGGTTGCCTTATATTCCAATCGTTTCAATGATTCACTTACATAGTTGTAAACAAATCTGGCAAAATCTTAAAATTTAAATAATTATAAATTGTAAACTTGCCATAATATTATTGTAAACATTTTTTTGTAGCTTTGGCTCATTTATAAAGCTTCACTAAAAATAAAATATTATAACTTACAGTGTAAGCAATTCATAAATAAATAAACTAAAATAAACTAAACTGATGTCACACACCATAAAGATCGTTGAGCGTGTAAAGAATGGCCGCTTACGAAAAATTATAAGGCTATCTCTTGACCAGTGCTGGTTTGTTTCGGCAAATAAACCGAAAATGCACAAATAAAACTTTAAGTAAAACCATTGAGTTTATACACATAGAGGAATCATGATGGCTTCAAACTCACCGAGGAAGATGTCGCTAAATGAGCATATCGAGTAATTATTATTTCCCTAGTTCTCTGTAACGAAAAATACTTTAACCGAACCGAACAAAACTCTTCTGCATACATTTGTATTTGTTTTTCTTTATTGCTCTTGCCTTTTTACTCAAGAATAATTGCTACAAGAGTAAAAAAACAAGTCGATAGTATCGAAATCTTACGAGCAAAGTTTGAAATTTACACATGATTTCTCTATGTGAATAACTCAATAGTAAAACCCAATTTTTTGTTGGCAGTTTGTAAAACCAAAGAAGAAATGTGTTGGTTTTGCTTATCGTGTGCAGTATGTTGGGGATTCATCTGCTAGTCCAATCAACTTAGTACTAAAAAAGGGTCAAACCTGTCACAAATTAATTACAAGTTGAAACCACTTTAAAAAATTTCTTTAGTGAGTAAAAATAAGAAAATGTTTTGTAAGCATAAAAAGTTATTAACAATTTTTTTACAATAAAAAATTAATTTTTTTTAATAAAAAAAAGAAAGTACGCTATCTTGCAGAACTGCAAACTCGCAACTCGTGGTTGCCACTTTCTTATTAAGTTATAAATTCTTAAAAAAATAAATATTTTTTTTCGGCTATTTGCAGTGTAGTTAAAAATCTGTTAAAATTGTTTATTCCTTGGATCTATGACTATGACTAATTTTTTCTTAACATAAAATAAATCATAAAAAAAAACTTATTTTCAAATTTACATTTAACAGATTTCAGACTTAATATATCAATATTCAATATATTTATAGATAAAATTAACATTTAATAATTTGATATGTTTATATAAATTTTAACAAAATCAATTAAGAATACTTAATAATCTATTTTTAAATGAATTTCTAGACAAATATATATCCAAATTTACATAATACAAGTTAAATAAAATACAACTTGCAGAAACTGGTTCACGTTGACCGTATAACGTATGATTGGAATCAATAAACAAGAGGGGTCTGGCTCTTAATGAAATTGATGGTGCATAAAGATGTAGGCAACTAAGCAAACTCTCACAGTCAATAGTTGAAGTCAAAATATCGCGAATAAACATGATGCTATAAATTTTTCTTCTAGTCTCGAGAGATTGTATTACAAGTAAAAGGCATTTCGAATGATACGATATATTATACACATCTATATTATTTCCAAAAGTATTTCGAAGGGCAAATCTGAACATTTTCAATTCTCTTTTTATTAAACTCAGTCGTAGAGCTCCAGACAACAGAATTATATTCGAGAATAGGACGCACAATACTGCAATATAAAGATTTAATCGTGTATGGATCCTTAAACTCAAATGAATTTCTTTTTATAAATCCAAGTAAGGAGTTTGCTTTGGATACAATATAATTAATATGTAAATTAAATTCGAGTTTTGAATTGAATATTACACCCAAGTCCTTGAACTCTTCGACAATTTCAATTGGCAAATTATTCAAAGAATAATTTGGAATAATATTTAATAATGTTTTGTTAAAGGCCATACAAGCACATTTTTCAATATTTAACAACAAGTCGTTTAACTTGCACCAATCGACAAAAGAATTCAGAATTTTTTCTAAAAGAATATCCAAGTTAACTCGGCTAAAAGCTTTAACAAAGTCAGTGTAAACCACATGAACTTGCTTCCGACTGTCCAAAGTATTTGTACAAAAATTTGTAAATTCTACAAGATTTGATGTTGAAGGCCTACCTTTCCAAAAACCATGTTGATGTTTACTTACGTGTTGTTTTATAATAAACTCAAATTTATCTTGAACAAGACTGTCCAGTAGTTTTGGAACAACAGATAGTTTAGTTATAGGTCTGTAGTTTGATACCAAATTTGTTGAACCTGATTTAAAGATTGGATCGATGATGGAGACTTTCCATTCATCTAGAAAAATACCATTGGAGACAGATTCATTAAATAGGTTTAATAAGGGAACAGAAAGCGAACTTGCACAATGACGGAAAACAATTGGGATGAATCCTAATATATCTGCAGTTTTTTTGGGCTTAAAATTAAATAGAGCACTTTCAACATCATTTAAGTCAAAAGATAAACAAGAGCAATCAAATACAGATGGTAATGATTCAATATATTGATAATTTACTGTCGAAGATGTAGACGAATTATAAATACTTTGAAAAAACTCTCCAAAAAAGTCAACAATCATTTTTGGATCACTGGACTTATTACTACCGGATAACATAGTTGCTGGAAGTCCAGTACTATTTCGCTTAGTATTTATAAATTTCCAAAAAGATGTTGGGCTTTGTTTGAGATTACTTTCAACAGAATGAATGTAATTGGAATAAGGAAATTTTGAAAGAAAAACAAATTCTTTTCTGAGACGAGAAAAAACTGCATATAAATCATTAGAAGGTGTTTTTTTTGTATTTTTTAAAAGCTGCATTCTTAGCATTTTTTAAATTAAGAATTCTCTTATTATACCAAATCGGGTGAGAGTTTACTTTTTTGCTATACATAGGTATACAATTATTAAGAACATTATTGAATAACGATTTAAAACTATGGAACTTTTCAGATATATTTTTGTCCAAAAACTCATTTGACCAATTAATATTATTGAAACAATTATTCATTAAAGAAAGATTAAAAGAATTAAATTTATAAACAATTTTAGAATTATTAAATTTGCAAAAAATATCATAATCATAGTTTTTAAAACAAATATCAACCGATTTATGGTGTATAGAAAATGAAATCAAAGGGCAGTTTTCCATGACAGAAGATTGTAAATCTTCAGATATAAAAACCAAATCTAAGAATCCTCCAAGCGAATTAGCAACATTATTTATTTGAATAAGATTATTTGATAACAAAGAATCATTTGATAAGACATTAACTTCAGAACGAAGGGAAGATGGAACTAGTGTATTGTTATTTGTAGATGACCAAATTATATCACTACAGTTAAAATCACCAATTACACAAAATTTATAATTTATATATTCTGGCATGGAGGCAACCCTATTAATATTTGATAAGTGTTTTTCATAAATATATAATGAGCTTTTAGGTGGAACATAACTCAAAAATATCAGGAAACCAATAAAACCACACGCACACAAATTTGATCAATGTGTAATTTTTCAGCAACAACAACATCCATCTCAACTCCAAGAATACGTTTTACAGCAACCAACACACCACCTCCTCTTGATTTAGAGTCATCAATGCGATCGTGACGAAAAACGGAGAAAAAAGATGTATCAAAAATCTCTTCATCATATATACCCTCATATAGCCAGTTTTCAGTGAATAAAAAAATATCATACTGACACCGGCAAGCGTCAATGGCAAAAGAGAGTTCTCTTAACTTTGAAGAAAAACCGTTCATGTTTTGGTAGTACATATATATCTCTGAGTTGTTATTGTTAATACATTGGAGTTGAGAGTGCAGAGCATTATTGGTTTGAGTTATTATTGGTATTAATGTAGATGTTAAAATGTTTTTGTAGTTTTACTCATCTTTTTCATGAGTTTATAACACTGTACCTCATCAAAAGCAATATTTAATTTTTTTGACACATAGTTTTTAATTGTTTGCTCTGAAGTTGAAATTGAGAACTTAGAAACATGTAACCAACTTATTGGGGGTACAACATTCATGTCATCGGGCAAGTTGTCGGCACCAACGATGACTGCACGATTACGACGACCTCGGCTGTTAGACAAATTAATGAGATTCACATTTTCATTTTTAGGTACATTAGTGTTGTTGTTTATATCAGGTACAAATTGAATTGTCTCCGAACCGGCACTGTTAGGCAAAGCACAGGGTAAAGTCAAATTGGAATAATTTATATGGTTGTAGTTTTTATTACATGATTCACTTGGATTAGAAATTAAATTGTTGATAAATTCACTCAATTTCAATTAAAGAGAGTCAAATTCGCTCATTTTTTTTGTGAGAACATCCACCACAGAGACTAAGTCATTTACTTTAGTAAATAATTCTCTAACTGGGTATTTGGCGCACTCAGAACAATTAAATGAAAGATTAGAATTAATTTTTCCAATTTCTTTAATCGAATCATCAGAAATTCCCGAACAGATCTTATGAAAAGATTTTCCACAAAATAGACCGCACTTAATTCCCTCATCAAGCAAGGTATTTAAACATTTAGCGCACTTTATGTTTACTTTGTTAGACATGATTTAAAGAAAAAGGAGAACACAACCGATCAGGTTCAGGCACATCGAGAGAATATTTACGCACCAAAAGAAATTTCTTAAAAGTCGTTTCAATTTATAATTAATTTTGGACAGGTTAAATTCTCAGGTGACTGGCATATGCGAATTCTAATGAAATTTTCGAAATGTTTGGTAAAAATTTACATACTATTTGTGCTTCTTCGAGCTCGCTCTCAGGATTCACAATTCACATGTTATAACCCAAATAACTGACTGTTATAGAATTATTGTAAAAACTGATGAAGTCAATATTGCTATTAATGAACATTAACTATCAACTTGTACTAATTTAGTCGAGTTTACTAGTTTTTGTTCTATAGAAATGTTTGCTTTTTCGGGAGTGCCATAATTCAGTCGTTTGCCATGTTGATCAGGATCACATTGTGTCAATTGCTAATTCTCTTCTAGGCTTTCTCAAAAGAAATACTGCAGATTTCGAAGACCCCTGTGCGGTAAATCGCTTTTTTGTTCTTTGGTCCGACCTGTATTTACGCTTACCGGCGGCGGCGGGCGTCAGAATTCACAAAAGAATTGAACAATTCAGAAGGACGGCATAAAAGATAAAGATTCATGTTCCAGATTGAAAAATATTAAAAATTTGTCTGAACATTGAAATAACTAAGATGTTTCATTTACTTAAAGGAAAATTGTTTCTTATTTTATAATTTGTTAATTTATTTAAATCAGAAAAAAAAACTCAATTAATTTGAAAACTTTTTTATTTAGTCGTTCAATATCCTCTTTTTCAATGTCTTCAATGTACTGATTTTCTTCATCATCTTTGATTTCATGCTCCCTTATTGGTGCCTCTCTTCTCACTTCTATATTATGTAAAATGCAACAAGCTGTTACAATTTTCCCACCACTAATAGGCTGCATACAGAGATCACTTGAACAAAGAAACTTTTCTTTCAATATGCCCAAAACATTTTCAACGATTCGCCTAGTTTTTTTATGTGCCCGGTTGAATCCTTGTTCCACTGGATTATCTGGGTTTATCCTTTATGGTAATACTGCATTTGGAAATCATTCGTAACCTGCGTTAAAATATGCTGAACATTGGGAATTTTTGCTTTCACCCTTGCATGATGTAAATTTCCAACTTACGTTAACAGCATAGAAGGAACAAAAAAACAATCATTGCATTCCATGCCTGTTGACAAAGTTTTGCTCATTTTCTCTGGGTGCATCGAGGTTTATCATTGTCGTAGAAAACCTTTTTGTGAAAATATCCGAGTAGCTATTTATGAAGATTTTTTCTGGCCAGCAAATTGTAGGAAAACACCTTGTTAGTAAATTAACATACACATTTTAGCAACATCTTTCAGCACATGAAATATCCTACAAGTAGGCAACAAATAAATTAGGAAACAAATCCGTTCTCAAAATGTGTAAATACTGAATTCCGAATTATAGGTAAAATTACTCGGGTTTATATCTTGTCACAATAAATTATGTAATCCAACAACCCAGTATTTTTAGATTTCTAGCAAATTCAGAAACCATAAGTAGACACATTAAGAAGCGAGAGTCGAAACACCGCAACGAAAAGCACCACCTATTGGCGGCAACCTACGTAGATATCTTAATCAGAACGAACAGTACCAATTGAACAAGTTAGATTTATACTGTACCTCAGCCTGAAGAAGTGTTAGCAGAAATAACAAAAAAGGAGCAGTATAGAACAGAAGTGGTCTGGACAGAATTTACCACCAGAATTAAATTATGTAGATAAAGAAGAAATAATAAAAGACATAAAATAAAACATAAATGCATACACAGAAAAACAGCGTAAAATAGTTGCATAAAATTAAACACTGAAAGCAGAACAAATGTTGCGAAACTTAAATCGAACAGATCGAGCAAGCAACATTAGAATCCACTCGAATTAAAAAAAATAGCTACCCGAGCTGTGAACGTGCAAAAAGTCGTCTCGAATAATCTTTTCAATTCCTAAATTCCAATAGTAAAGTTCGCCAGTAAAAAGTGAATAATTCTATAAAGTACAGTCTCATAGACTTAGAAAAGTAAAAATGTGCTCAAAATTCCATCTATAAAGTGAGTAAATCGAAAAAGAAATAAATTCAGTGTCGGCCATTAAAAGGCAAAAATACCTTTTTTTTCGTATCAAAGATTCATTTCTAGTGTCGTGGTAAAAGTTCATATTGAGATGAGAAAAATATAAGAGTGGAAATAAAAAGGAGTAAGGAGAAGAAAAATCTCAAAAACAATTAGCAAGATACCACAAAGGAAAAATCAGGTAAAACCACATTTTGATTTTTTTTATATTTTTATACCAGAGTAGAAAGCTAGGACACGTAGTTTATATAATGAAAAAAATCATTCATAGGCAGTTAAGCTAGTTTTGTTAAAATCTGAAAGAAAAATGTCCATCATAAAATGTGTTAAACTTATAAAAAAAAATTATGTTTTTTTTTGATTAAATAGCGTGGGTGACGTGAAAAAAGAAATAGCGTTGCCATACCGTACCAAAAAGGTTAGCGCCAAATTTTCAACGTTCCAAAGTCTACACATATCGAATCACTCAATTTAACATTGAGTCACTTTTAAAAAATATTATCAGTCCGAAATTCAAAGAAATTGAATATCTGGACTCGTCAACTAAAAGCACAACTGACTGCTCCCGTTGGCGAAGGGTCTGTCGGTGTGCTGAACAAGGAGCACCTGAAGTGCAATATTGCAGTGGTAGTCCCAGTTCCTTGGCGTGGAACGTAGTTCAATTTCGCTGGGGACTGCGACTACAAATAAAGTTGAGCATCTCTCGAATTCCCAAGGACAATTATCTCAAAGCGGCTAGAGACAAAAATTCAGGAGAAATCGAGGACATGCCCAACGAACGACCGCTGTAATCTGATACAGTTAAACAATGAAATACGGTACTCACGACGAGCCAAGTGCAGTTATTTGATGCGGAAAAGTACAGTACTCATCCAGGTTATGTAAAAATAAATATCGGGAAAAAGAAGGAATAATTTTAAAAATAATTATATTATACAACATAGAAACTGATGAGGAAAATTACCTATATTTTTTTTTAGAAACATTTTTAAAAGTGCATATTCAAAAAATTTAGTAGCTGCTGTAGGATAATTTATTTAAGTCTTTATAAACCTAACAATCGCACAGTACCTACTAAAGATATGACATAGACTTTATGAGAAATTATTATAAAAAGTTTTTTTTTGATTTGAATACATAGTTAACGATAAAACAAAACATACGTTAGCTTACAAAAATCTTTTACAACCATAAAGTCTTAATCGAAACTTTAAAAAAGAATATGTTTCAATTAAATAAAATTTAACGAAATCTGTAAAACAAGTAAAAACATAAAAATTTTTGGAGACGAGAATTCGGCGTTGATAAACGCAAAACTCAATCGTCAAGTACTTACCTTTTTTTTTGTTACTTACCAAGAAGAAATTATACAATTCTGAAAAGAAATAATTAAAATTAAAATCTTTTGAAAACAGCTAATGAAAGATAGAAAGAAATTTTACTTACTTTGAGTAAATTTGAACTCGTTTCTTAAACAAAAAAATAAACATTGTTACAAGTCCATATGTTGTTAGAATCAAAGACATACCTACATGTCGACATAAAGTATAGTCCGTCTGAAATCAAATTTTTGATAATTAACATCAATATAAAGTAAAATTGATAATAATAAGTACCTATCGATTCATTTTAATAGTCCGTCTGAAATAAATAAAGTAAATTTTGAATAAACATTTAATATTAAAGTCAAGTCATAAAAGTACCTACCTAGGTACAGATACTTCACTTTGAGTATCTTTTGTCCGTGTTAAAGAAAATTGTGAATTCATTAATTTTGTCGAATCACAAGTCCAATAAGCAATTTAAAGTTAATTTAGTCCGTCTGAATATTTGAAAATATATAAAAATAATTTTTTTTGAAAATTAAATGAATAAAGTCAATAAATTATTGTCATATACCTACATGGTTAAAGTTGTCCGATAGTGATTACATTCGCAATCACAAATATTATATTGTAAATAACTAGGAAGAATTCCTAGAAGAAACCTTAACAGATTTAAAATTGTGAAAACGGTCGCTCGAGTGAATAATATAGATTCCAGTTGGGATCATAGTCGCTTAGAGTCACTTGTCAAAACATATTCTGAAGCAAACCCCTATAAAACAACAAAAAGTGGTAACATCTGTAAAGTTTTTTTTTTTGAGAGCTCAATGCAAAGTGCACTTTTTCCTAGGGTTTATTGTAGAAAAATTATTTATAAAATGCATTTTTTTGATTACTTGATGTTGCAAAGATATTTGCACATCATTTTATTTAAATATATATAAAATATATGGATAATTTAAATAATTTTTGATAATTTCATTTTAGTGTAATAAAGTCTTACGATTTGTGAGGCAAAACTTTTGTGGTTTTCTGGGATGTGAAAGAAGAGTTGTGTGACCCTATTCTCGTCCCTGATCCCTACCTATATCTGAATTTCGATAGTTGAAAAAAAAATTTTTTGAGAAATTTTGATTTTTATTCGAAGTTTGACCTAAGTAATTTATTTTACTTGGATTAAACTATAAATTCGTTTGTATAGCGCGTTACTTGAGCGGAGTTATTTCAACTTAGTCTCGAGTCATTAATTTTTTTTTTTTAATACAGTCTGAATGTATTTTGGAGCATTCAGTCTGTCATTTCAAATAGCATTTTTGAAGTTAAGTTTGCTTTAAAAATTTCTTGAGCGAAAGTTTAGATTGTGGAAGTAGTTAAGTCTAAATATAGTAAGGTTAGTAAATTTAATCAGAGATTTGTTCGAGTTATGAAACTATCTCTTAAAGAACATCAATGATTGACATTCAGTTAATGGAAATCTTGATCATTGGTATTCTTAAAGATTGAATTCTAGTATATAATATTTTTTTGAAGCTTTTGTTAAATATTAAGTATATAGGAATATTTTGCAATAAAAGGATGATAAGGCCTCAATGAAAAAAAGATTGTATTTTTTTTGATTGAGATCTTAATTGGCTGGAAGATTTCGTTTGAGACAGGGAAGTGATTTCTCTAATTATTAATTTTTCAGCTGACGTTTTTTTGATGGCAGTTTAAGAACCTGAAGGGGAGGAGTTGGCGACTGGAGAAGCATGAAGTCAAGGTAACGACATGAAGAAGTGAAAGGAAGAGTTGATTTCCTCTCACATGCTTCAATGGGAATTTCTAGTAAATGATTAGGCGCAACTAGAAATATTTGGGAAATAGTTGAGTATCTTTGATTAGATTATTTGACGTTTTCATGGTTGGGAAGTTACGCGCTAGAGGATGCACAACACCAGCATTCTCGACATTAGGGTTTCCGAATATTAGTGAGCTCTGGAAACATGGCGGGAAGGGGATAGTATCCGCTCATAGGAACATCAACATCTATGTCTCCTGTAGTATAGACTGGGTTGTAATAATTTTCTTTATCTTTGGAATTTTCTGAATAATATCCATTTTAACTCGGGCCCTTAGCTTTTATAAATTTTGTTGATCAAGAATACCATGATCTTTAGGTCTGTAAATAGTATGTAACACTCGTTTCTTTCTCCCATAGCAAGAACCACCCCTCTCATCCGGCGAGCGTGGCGATCGAGCAACCAACAGGCCTAATGCAGTGGTTGAGAAGAAACGGCCTTCATCTATCTCTGCCTGGACGTGCCTAGATTTGAAAGATGGTAGGTACTAAAGGTGGAAAACGATAGGTGAAGGTAAGGATTAGGTTCATAGACATAGTTCGAAGTAGGTGAACAGATAGTGTGCTCTTATTTTCTCACTTTTATGAAAGATGTAGAGGGGTTAAAATCATTCGTTAACATTAATCATCAGCTCTCTCTTTTACTTACCACAATTTGTTCTATTTTTATTTGGTTTTGTTTGAACATCGTAAAGCTTTGATGAAGGATAGTCGATAGTGACGTGGTCGTACTGATCGATTATACCTTTGTTAAAATAGACGGTCAGAAGCAAGGTCGTTTATCCTTACGGTTACTATAGAATGGCGTGTATGTCAGCTAAACACGTAGAGATCGTGGTAGATGCGAAGTGGAATTTCTCTGAGGGTTAATGCTCAGACGACTTCACACTTCAGTCTATTACATCTCAAACTTTTTTTTATGTTCCCAACTACTTTGATTAATTTCAATTCAAATTCTTTTAACAAGGTTCTATCGGACGTAGGAGCACTTTTTGAAGATTCATGAATTAAGCATGTTGTAGTAGCAATCTCCTGTTTGTATGACATTCGTCAAATGTCAAGCGAGTAGAGCACACGTGCGATTTAAGCGCCCCTAAATTTTCAATTTTTAATTTTTAATAATTGTCTTTAAATTAAATATTTAATTTTTTAAACAACATCAACTTGTTTGAAGTTTTTCTTTACACAATCGTTTTTTATTGAATCTAAATAACATACATTTTATTTGCGAGTATGTATGTCTGTGACAAATGAAGATTTGGCAAAAAGCATAAAAAAATTAGAAATGACTTTGGATAGTCAAATGATTGGACTTAAGAAAGATGTGCTTGATTTCAAAGCACTAATTAACAAAAGTATTGTAAAACTTACAACGAAAGTAGATTCTTTCATTAATGACATTAAAAGTGAACTCAGTGAACTTAGAGACGAAATAAAAAACAAAGTCTCTAAACAGCAATTCGTATGTGGTTTAAATATGGTTGACGACAAGTTAAACAAAATGGAAAACGAGATTCGCAAAAGTGATCTTACCATAACAGGCATACCTGAGACTCCTAAAGAAAACTTGAGGGAAATATTCCAAAAAAATTGCCCATACACCAAACATGAGGTTCATTTATTTGACATCTTTCGGCTTAAACATAACCTTAAAAAAGATACAACACACCAAAGCAGTAATGCGACCAACACAAAATTTAATGGAGCGCTCTCGAAAGATTTCACACCACCTGTTTTGGTTAAATTTGCCATTCCATATGAAAGAGTCAAGTTCCTTCGTCTCTTTTTTGCTGCTGGTGCTGTCACGCTAGACAAACTAGGTTTTGTGTCTAAGAGAGCCATTGGTGCCTTTGAATGCTTATCTTTTAAGGCAATCTTGATCCGCAAAGCTGCAATGAATCTAAAACAAAACAAAAAACTATATGCTGTTCACTCTTTTAATGGAATCATCTCAATAAAGATTAAACAGTTACATTAAAATTACTTCCATGGATGAGCTTAATAATCTGCAATTTTTTATGAGCAGCGCAGATAACAACAACAATCAACAATAATCATTATTATACCTACCTTTTTGTTAATCTTTTTAATTTTCTATTTTCTATTTTTTTCTTTATTATTATTATTATTGCTTTTATTTGAATGAATTTTAAATTACATATTAGTTCTTTTTTAAAGGAGATGTATTTCTTTGTCGTTGGTCTGTGGATGATGGTTTTGAAGGCTTTTGGATTTCCATATAATCTTCTTTATGAGTGGAAACAATAGTAATATGTATTCGGCTGGGTATTCTACTAGGAAAACGGAACTTTCTAAAGCAATGCTTAATATTTTATCATCGCGGTCTGTTGGATTAAAAATCTGCCATGTAAACGTATGTAGCCTCTTATCTAAAATTGACGAACTTAAAATTATCTTTTTTTCCAAAACAATAGATATAATTTGTTTATCGGAAACATGGTTGAATGCAAGTATTACTGATAATATGATTTTAATTGATGGCTATCGAATATTTAGATTGGATGGTGTAGGTCGTGCTTGTGGTGTAGTAATTTATATTAGAGAGGGAATATCAGCAAGATGCTTGAATTATTTGAATCTTGATGATATTCAATGTCTTCTTGTTGAAGTTAGCTTACCTTTCGAAAAAGTTCTAATAAATTGTATATATAGACATCCCAGCAGGTTCCCGTCCAATGAATTTGAAATTTTTTTAACTAAACACAGTGCCAACTATGAAAACATTGTTTTATGCGGGGACTTAAACGTAGATATGTGTGTTTCTAACAGCCCCTCAGAAAACCTGCAAAACATTTTTGATTCCCACGGCCCGAGTATTGTAAGCTATTTACCAACACGTATTACAACCCATAGTGCAACATGTCTTGATCTATTTGCTGTTTCCAATTTAACAAGAGTATTATTTTTTAACCAAATAAATGGTGTCGCAGATCATGATCTAATTTTTCTGGTTTCTGATGTAAAGGTAAATTGTTTACATAATAGTAGTTTTTATTTTATCGAAGTTTTAATAATGTAAACATAAATGACATTTTAAATGAATTTTCTGGTATAGACATGTTTCCTTTTCGATCCTCATCATCAGTTGACTTTAAAATTGATTTTTTAAATAGCATAATTGAGTACCTTTATAATAAATATATTTCTGTTAAAAGAAAATATACGAATTTAAGTTGTCCTTGGATGACAAATAAAATTAAAAATCTTTTATGCGAACGAAACTTTTTGTATAGTGTTTTTAAGCATACTCGCTCAATTAGTGATTGGGAAAGATACAAAGCTTGTAGGAATCTTGCAGTCAAAGCAATTAGGCAAGCTAAAAAACAAAGGTATTTCAGTCTCCTTGATGTTTCTAAGAATTCCACCAAAATTATATGGAAAAACTTAAGAAATTTAGGTGCAGCTAGTGCATCTAATAATTTGTATAATGCTGATCTTGATTTTGCTAATAAATTGAATATTTTGTTTTCTTTTCCAGGCACAAATGCACCTGATGTAAGTCAAAGAGCTCAAGTCTACGATGTATCTTTTCATTTTAACACTGTTTCAGTTGCAGACTGTACTTTTGCTTTGTTCTCAATTAAATCGAACTCCTTGGCTTTTGATGTAGTTTCTCCTAAATTTATTCGCTTGCTTCTTCCAGGTATCATGCCCTATATATGTAATATTTATAATGACTGTTTGATGAGGTCTATTTTTCCAAATGCTTGGAAACTTGCAAGAGTAATTCCCATTCCTAAAAAGGGTTGTCTACAGGATTTATCTAATTATCGACCAATAAGCATTTTACCTTTTCTTTCAAAGGGTCTGGAAAAACTCATTTTGAACCAAATAAATAATTATCTGGAGTCTTTTAACTTGTTGTCTCCTTTGAAATCAGGCTTTCGGAAAAAACACAGTTGTGTTTCTTCAGTTTTGAAAGTATCTGATGATATAAGAATGGCTATAGATCAAGATAAAGTAACAATTTTAACATTATTAGACTTTTCCAATGCCTTTGGGTCAGTTGATCACAATGTTCTCATCGATAAACTGAGGAATGAGTACGATTTTTCTTCATGTTCTACTAGGTTAATTAAAAGTTATTTAAGTGATCGCCAACAAGCTGTTTCTATTGGATCTATTGTTTCTAATCCCGTTCGATTGTATCGAGGAAAGCCACAAGGCTCATTATTGGGCTCAATCCTTTTCAGTATGTTCATAAATGATATCGTTGACATATTAAAATTTGGTTCTTGTCATCTTTATGCGGATGATCTTCAAATTTATATATCTTTTCAATTAGGACTACTGGAAGATGGACTTTTTAGCATCAATGAGGATTTAAATAGTGTTTATCAATGGACCATCAAAAATAACTTAATTATTAACCCTGATAAATCTCAAAGCATTATTATTTATAGGAAAAGTTTAAATGAGTCATATTTTCCAAAAATTTACCTCAACGGTAATGTTATTCATTTCAAGCCTTTTGTACTTAACTTGGGTTTCATACTCAACAAAAATTTAACATGGAATAATCACGTTAATAAAATCATTGGTACAATTTATGGCTGTCTTAGGCGCTTGTGGAGAGTTTCGTTTTATATACCACAATCAACTAGACTTATGTTAGTTAAAACTTTACTTGTGCCAATTATAACATATGGGATCCCACTTTATGCTGGGATAGACTCAATCAGCAAGCAAAAGTTAAATGTAGCTTTTTATGCATGTGTCCGTTTTGTGTACTCTCTTAGAAAATTTGACCATATATCGCACCTATTTAATTGTATTCTTGGCATGCCCCTTATGTCATATTTTGTAATTGAAATTTGTAAATAAACTTTTAATTTGATACATTTACAAAAGCCACTTTATTTATTCGAAAAGCTGCAATTCTCTTCATCGCTACGTACTAAAAACTTAAATATCCCCAGAGCCTTGGTATTGCAAACGAGAAGGTCTTTTTTCGTCCTAGCTGCCAAAATTTGGAATACAATGCCAGCTGAATTTAAACAAATTTTAAATTTAAATGAACTTATCTCCTCCATGACCAATCATCTTCAGAGCACAGATATAGCCTTACATTTCCATTCTATTTTTTGTTAATTAAGTAAAGTAAACAAAGCAATTATTCATGTTTAGTAGTTTTGAAATTTTTTTTTTCATATCTAAGATTTGACATTTGTATTATTGTAATTTTACTGTTAATTTTAAGGCCACGAAAAAGATCCAAATCTTAAGGCTTCTTGTTATAAATAAATAAATAAATGAAAAAAAAAAAAAATGGTTTTGATGGTTCCTTGAGAGAAGAAAATCAGAGTTGAGAGAGGTTGAAGGAAAAGTTCTTAAGACCGAGTGCAATCATAAGTCGTGATATAGACGTGGCAGGTCATAATTACGAAATGAGATTGTATGTTTTGTGAATTGGTTGGAGGTTTGATTTTAGTTAATCCTCTCCTAAGTTACTCTCATATAAGTATGATGTGTTAAGTGGATAAGTGATGGTGGTAGATTCATAGAGCGACAATAGTAATTGGACCGTTACACAACTGGCGCTCAACGAGGGTGGTGAAATTTCGCAGAACAGAAGTTTCATTAGTACGATACTTGAAAGGTTCTTGTTGTGTTTCTTGATTTCGAACTCTCGGACGCGTTGAATCTTGTGTGAGGTTTTACTCTATGATGTTCCTGGTGTATCCTGGTGAATGAGTAGACTTATATGTTCGGTAACGGGAGGAGGACCGTTTCAAAATTGTGTTTGAAAGAAATTCCACTCATGAATTTCTTTCAAACACAATAGCATCTAAAACTCGGTGCACAACTCAGTAGAAATTTGATTTGTTTATTCCGTGCATGGATGCAACTCGGTGGAATTGCGTTCCATATCCCATCCAACGTAATGTTCAGAAAAATTGAAACATATTCCTTTGAGTATTATATTGCAAATTATGACCAATTTTTGATAAAACCAATTCTATATTTGTTTTTGCCAAGTGCACTGTTTGAAAATTATTTGCAATTTCAAAATGTATTCTTAATTTTACATCTTTTATGTTACTATTACAATACTCTTCGTCTGCAAAAAGTCGTTCAAAACTATTCATTTTAATTTATTATTTAATATACCAGTGCCCTATTCCACAAAACAACTTTTCAACTTTTAAATTTGCCATTTTCAAAATGTTCGTCAATTTGAAAAGTTGAAATTGAAAAGTATAATTTGCAGTCTTTTCAATTTTTATATTCACCTTGCAGTATCTGTTCCACACGTACGTTCCCTTGGGCAAAGTGAAAAGTTTATGACATTTTTTCATTTTCGGACTAGCCGCGTTATAAAATGAATATTTAGTGGGTTCAATACAGTACTCACCCCGTTAGTAGTTCTTTTAATTTTTCTTCGTTTTGGAGTTTATGTCTTTCGGGAAGTTTTTTCTCTTTTCCAATTCAGGCTAATAGGTACAAGATGAGCAGTTAAGTACGCAAGGAGAAGGGTCGTGACTGGAGCTTATACTCCCGATATGTAAGCTTCTTCATCATCAACGGAAGGATTATTCCTTCCATCTTCATAGTGGGATTCCTTATCAAAGATTTAGGGTGAATAAGGATCATTTAGGGAATTGGTTGAGGATCTCTTTTAGGGATTTTTAATTCAATTCAGGTCGGGTAGTTTCTCGTACTGGGATTTCACCAACATCTGTTTTTCCCCTCACAATTAACGAATTTTAATAATACGCGGAAATTCATTAATACAGACTTAGCACTCACAATTGATTCGCGGAGATTTTACCACCTATGTTTCCAACTACGATTGTTCTAATCCGTTTTCCATCGTTTTCCAATTCTATTAACAAAATTACAAATTCCTCTTACTCGGGTCCAAGCTTCTTTTTAATATTTTCGAGTCGAATGTCACCAAGACTTTCCAGTCTGTAACTTAGTAATACCGTCTCATACTCCTGTAGCAAGGACTCACCCCATTTCTCGGCGAGCGTAGCAATGGCAAACCAGCAGGCTGGAGCGCGGCAGTCTAGTAGAGACAACCCTAGACATTCTGGCTTGGACGTGCTTCTAACCCAATCCTAAAGTACTAAAAGTCATACGAGTGTACAGGGGAGAGATCCGTAGTGTATAGGGAAGTTTTTAGGTAAAGATTCTAGCCGATATAAAAGCCTTACAAAGAAGGCTGAGGGATTAATCGGTGCCGTGAAATAACGCCAAGCGAAATAACACCGATTCCGAAATTCGGCCTTATTTCGCTTTATGAAAGCGAAAGAACGCCGAATTTTGGAATTCGGCGTTACTTCGCTTTCATAAAGTGAAATAAAGCCGACTATTGCTTGTGAAATAAAGCCGAATTCAGAGAGAAAGCAAAAGAATTTTAAAAGGCAACTGCAGTTGTTAAAAAAAGAAGTGAAATTTACCGTAATCAATGTTTGTTGGTTGTAACTTGAAGTGGAATCATTTCATTAGTTGATAAAGAGTGATGCGCATCGGTTAAATGGCAAGTTTTGGTGAATCAGTTTTTGTGTATGAAATCTGTGAAGGTTTTAGGAAGGGAAGCGAACTTTTATATATACCCGAAACAAAACAACTATATAAAATTAAATTTAAATCTAGATTGTGTAAACGATACACGTGCTATGCAAATGCGTGCAATGCTAGAGAAAATAATAGTTTAAAATTCGCGCGAATTTTAAACTATTATTTTCTCTAGCAATTTTTAATAATATAAAAGTATCCACGTATCTCAACAAAACTTTTGGTTTTTCTTAGAGATTTTTTCTCAAAATGCTCCATCCAGAGATCTACAATTAAAGGAGCCAAGAGCAAACCCATAGCAACGCCATCTTTTTGCAGATAAAATTGTTAGTTGAAATAGATTATTCCTATTAAAAGAGAGAAATCGTGACCGGATGTTTTTTTTTAAATGAACTTGAAAATCACAAAAGACAATTTAAGACAAAAGTAAATTTTTGCTACCATAGTTAACTTTAAAATAAAATTAATTTTCGAAAAGTCTAAATGAATGGTTTACCAAGCGAGTGAATCCAATTCGGACAAAGAATTATCTTAACACAGTCACAATTAATTCCTTTTTTAACACTTTAGGAAAATAAATCCTTTAAAATTCCATTAATTAAATAAAGTCCTGTCAACTAAGAACTAAAAAAATTGTTTTTTTTAGAAGAGGTGGTTTTCGTTATTTTTAGTTTTCTCAAAGAGTACAAGACATTAAAACACCCGGTTTTCTGTTTTTGTCTAAAAATTAACAAGAGCGTTGAATTTTGAAAAAAATTTGAAAAAAAAAGTTTTTTTTTTCAAAATTTCAAGTTTTATTTTTTTTTCAAAAACTATTTACTAAAACAACTTTATTTAAAAATTAAATAAAGAAAGAGTTTTCTGCTTTACAAAAAGGTATAACATGGCTTTGTTTGTTTGACCGTTGTTTTCATACTATTTTTTTTCTGATTTAAGTCATTTTTTTTAGAAAATTGCCCCTCCCGCCTAAACGGGGGAAATATACCACCTCCAGTACGATTTTTTTCTTGCCTTAACCCTACCTACACGCTCAAGCTTTTTCGAGCAAATTAAACCAGTCACCCTGTAAAACAATTGTATTATGAGACCTCAAAATAAAAACTTACGTTATGTAAAAACAAGAGAAACTTTAAATTAACAATTTGTTACATAAATAAAATTGAAATTACTTTTGAAATAAATAAATTAAAAATTTATGCACTTCAAAACGAAGTTCAATCTTTTGTTAACAAAACAAAAATTGACATTTAGTCAGAGACAAGTGAGCAATATACAGCCGATATGTTTTGTGTGTCAATTATCCGATTCATGTTATTACTGTTGTTAATGACGTGCAAAGTTTCCAGTTTATATCGTTTTGATACGTGCCGTTCAGTCTGTAGAACCTTTACGTCGTCGAAATCTGGAAAGTGGCCACTTTCAATTGCATGACTGGCTAAAGCTGTTTTACCAGGGTTGTTGGATTTAATGTCTGATATATGGTTAGACATGCGTTGGCGAAGAAACTGTTCTGTTTAGTGATACCAATATAACACAAATAGCAGGGGTAATCCGGTTTTCCTTTACAGTTAATTTTATATATTACATCAGTCACTTTATCCTTGTCTGGTTTAACTCTTAGCTTACCAAAAAGATGACTTAGAGTTTTGTTTGACTTATAAGCTAAAAGTACGTCTTTGGATTTACTGATAACAATTTTTTTTTTAATTTTTAAATAGACTAACTACATAAACGACACTTTTATAGAAGCCAATAGGACAATCCACATTTGGGGCTTGAGAAACTTTATTTTTCTGCCTTTGTAAGAGGCTTTTTATAACAGAAGAAGGGAACCCGTTGTTCTGCAGAATTTTCATAATACAATGTTGTGTATTTAGTAAAACTTGGTCCATTACTGACTGAAAAATGGATGGCGCACTAGATATACCGAAAGGTAACCTGGTGTACTGAAACAACCCTTTATGCGTATTTATCGTGACGTATTCTCTAGACTTTTCAAATAATTTAAGTTTCTGATATGCACCACACAAGTCAATTATAAAAAACAACTTTCAATTTGCCAAACTTGCAAAAATATCTTCCATTTTGGGAAGTGGATAATGTTCGGTTTTAATATAAGGGTTAATGGTCACTTTCGCATCCATGCATATACTAATGCGTTTATTTGGCTTAGACACAATGACAATAGGTGAAGCAAAATTACTAAATCTTACTGGCACTAAGATATTCATGTCACAGAACCGTTTTAACTCTTCTTCTACCTTGTCACGCAACTTATAGGGTACTGCACAAGCACAATAAAATATTGGCTGACACTCTGACTTAAGCACAATTTGTACAATAAAAATTTTTAAAGTGTTTCCCAAGGAATGGTCTAGTGAAGGGAAAATATGAGGAAATTGTTTTTAAATTTTTTTAATAAGTTCTTGGGTATTTTCAATTTTAACATTTTTTACACAATTTTCTTGAAAATTAGTATCAAAACAAAATAACTTACGCCAATTTCGGTAAACGACATCAAGCTGACTTAGCAAATGCTTAACATTCTTTTCACTGTGTAAATAAACAGAAGAACATGCTCCAGAATCGACTTCCATTATAACAGGCGCACCTTCAATAACGACTTCAACGGTAGCTGCTTGATATTGTATTTACATAAACCTTGGCATCTGACAATTAAGAAATAACTTTCCGCAAAGTTCCATACTGATGAATGACATTTGTGTGACACGTGGCCTAACTTGTGACACTTAAAACATTATGCATCCTACCACATCGATAACACTATTTATAAGACTTTTGAGGTGCTTGTGAAAACTGATCTTGACTGCTGCTACGAAGAGAACTACGACTGTGACTGTGACCCCGACTATGACTTTGATTTCTTTTGAAAACGGTTTTATTGAAACTTGACTGAGCGGCTCTTGGGCTTTGTCTCTCTGAGCGTATTTCAAAGGTGTTTATGATTTCATTCCTAGATTCTATCATGTGGTTTTGATTTTCTGCCATTTCCCGATTACATGCAATTTTACATGCGGTTTAAAAGACAATTTTGACTCTTTGGAAAATTTTGATCGCAAATAACTTTCACGTACTCCACAAACAAATTAATCACGTAAGGCACTCTGAAGATGTTCTCCAAAATTACACTTTTGTGCAACGACGGGCATATTATCTTGGTTACTTTTATAGAATTTATAGGATTCAGATATTTCGTTCACAAGAGGGTTCGAAATAATTTGTTACCAATTCATCGTAAGTCTTTTTTGATGGTTCATCAGGAGAACACATTTTTCTTAGTACAGAAAAGGTATCTGTTCCAATATGTGTCAAGAAAATTGGTAGTTTCTTATGTTCAGTCAAATAATTTGCGATAGAGTATTGTTTTAATCGCATTTCATAATCAACGAAACCATTTTTTTTTTGACATATGCTATGCATCTATGTGACCAATTATCGAGCTAATTTTTTGCGTTTTTTTATATCTATTTGGGATATCTAATTTTTCCTCTACACTAGAATATTCATCAGAATCTGACATTTGGCTTTGCGCACACTTAACCTTTTATTTCATGCGTTTTTACAATTCGACTTTTACGCAGTTTTTCACGCAGTTTTGTTTTGTTTTTATATATTGACTTTAAATTATTTTTATTGTTTTTTTAATAATGTTCGCTGTTTTTCTCGTCACCAAATTTATTGTATTAGTCAGGAATTGGTTAATTTTTTTTTATTTTTTTTATTTATTTAAAAAAAAAGTGCAACATAGGACCTCAACAGATCATCAAAGAGGCCACTAACTCATTAACAAAAGCTTAATATAAATATAAAAAATTAAGTTTAAAAATTTTATTTATTTTTGTTCTGCTTTGCTCACCTCTTTTCGGTCAATCCAAAACAAAAAATTTCATTTACTACAAAAGAGTGTGATAAATAATGGGGAATTATTGTTATATTATTCTATTAGTACTAGAATGTCAGTTTTATTACTTGACCATTCTTTATTTCGTCAATTTTTCATTGAATGTTTAAACAACAAGTAGAAACGAACAAATTTTATTTATTCGTTTCTACGAATTTTACTATTCGTTTTTCCATTTTTGGCTGGAGATATAGCTATTTCAAGGAGTGCCAATTCCTATTATCAGTCTCCTTATTAATGGTGCCTAGTTTTAATCCAATTTTATTATGAAAAACTTTTTCAGATGCACATCATGAGATTCGAACCCACGCAATATCAGATTTGCTCAGTCTTCGAAGTATTAATTTTTTTTATACAGGGTGATTGGTTTAAGGTGCACCAAAAAGCTTGAGCATGTAGGTGGAGTTAAGACAAGAAAAAAATCGTATGGGAGGGGGGGTCTATTTTTCCCTGTTTAGGAGGGAGGAGCAATTTTCAGAAAAAAAATTATTTAAAAACAACAGTGCATGATACAAAGCCTTGTTATATCTTTTTGGAAAGCCAGAAAACTACTCTTTTATTTTATTTTCAAATTAAGTTGTTTATGTGAACAGTTTTAAAAAAATTTATTTTCAAACTCAAAATTTTTAATAAAAAATAAAAAAAAATTAAAACAAATTTTTTTCAAAGTTTTATGTAATTAACTATTATTTTTATTTTGGCAATTGAAAGTTCTGCCAAGGGGGCAATCATGCGTTTTGCAAAAGAGGGAACTGGTGTAGGTAAGTGTATAGGATTGAAGGAATTAACTTCACTATCCAAATATGCACCCCTCCTTGACATTCCTAGAGACAACATGATTAAGAAATACATCTTCGAGAGAAATTTTCGAACTGAGTTAAGCAATAAACTACCTTTTAAATACTAAAGCCATCAAATGGTACACTGATGGATCAAATACTGCCGAAGGGACTGGCGCAGGGCCAAGAACCAAATGCTCTCTACCAATGGGTAAGTCCTCTAGCATATTCCAAGCGGAAATAAACGCAATTAGAATATGTGCGCAGATAAACATTGAAAGGGTTTCACCTTTTTTAAAAAAGTGATTTTAGTACTTTCTTAATTTCTCAAAAACTAAGATACATTTTGGCATACGGTTTTCTGTTTTTGACTAAAAATTATTAAGAGCATTGAATTTTGAAAATAAAAATAATAGTTAGTTACATACAATTTTTAAAAAAATTAGTTTAAATTTTTTTTTTTAATTTTTTTTTCAAAATTTTGTGTTTGAAAATTATTTTTTTTAAAACTGTTCACTTAAACAACTTAATTTGAAAATAAAATAAAATAAAATAGTAGTTTTCTGGCTTTCCAAAAAGATATAACAAGGCTTTATATCATTCACCGTTGTTTTGAAATATTTGTTTTTCTGATTTAAGTCAATTTTTAGAAAATTCCCCTCCCTCCTAAACGGGAGAAAATCGACCCCCCCACCCATACGATTTTTTTTTTGTCTTAACCTCACCTACACGCTCAAGCTTTTTGGTGCACCTTAAACCAATCACCCTGTATAATAATAACATTACCGACTTTAATTACTTTGTAGGTATTGACAATAATCTTTCTTAAAAACACGAAATGACTTTGAAATGTTTCTGATATGATCCGGCAAAGAGTTCCATAGTTTCGCTGAACGGACTATAAATTAGTCGGGTGGAGTCGAAGTCTACTAAAAGTAATGTTATTATATAAAGGATGGAGTTTTCGTCTTAATAGTTTTAAAAAAAGGAACATAGAGTGAAGTTTAAGTAAATGTCCAAAGATGTGCCAAGGAACTTCTCAACAAAAACACTTATATGCTCAAATCTTCTTTTTTTGAAAACATATCTCACAACGGATTTTAAGCAGACCTTAAGTTATTTTGTAGGGTGATATTACATCCAATATAAGCTTCACAACCATATAGCAAGATAGGAAGAACAAGGGCCTTACATTACTTCCAGCGAACTGTAAAAGGTAGATAATAGTTTATTGAATATAATTTCCTTAATGTTAATGTTATTCTTCTTAGTATGCTATTAATATGGTTCTCCCACGAAAGTTTGTGATCCATACAAAACCCTAGCAACTATACGTTACTTTCATGAGGAATTATATTGCCATCAAGTGAAAGCAAGTTAAGTGAATGAGAGCCCAAAGAGGTGCCGAAAGCAATTGCATATGCCCATTTCAGAACCAAATCGAAATAAAAACCAAGTTCCATAAAATATTTATTTGGATTACCTTGGCTAGACGAATGAAGCATTTGAACATCGTCTGCATATAAAAACAGAACTATGTTTGACTACCGTGGGCAAATCATTAACAAACATGGTAAAGAGAATTGGGCCCAAAATAGAGCCTTGGGGAACGCCCCTGTAAAGAGGCAAAAATGGCGAACTTTCTTCATTTAGGTTGACTGTTTTCTGCTATCCAAAAAGGAAAACATAAGATCACACGCAGTTGAAGAAAAACCAAACTGTTTTTTCAGTTTAAGGCAGAGGAGATTATGGTCAACACTATTGGATAAAAAGAATAAATAGAAAATAAGTATCATATTCTACATGTCATTAAACCTAGCTTATATCAAGATCAAATATATTAATTCAGTACTAGATATCCAATATATAACAGGCGGTAAAATCGCTTTATTATCGTTGATGAGTTTTGTTACTTTTCTTAAAATACGAGCTGTGGGATGGTAATCAACTTTTTTACTGTGGTGCACAAATCAATACAAAACGCAACATCGACTTTTAAAAAAATACGTACTTTGTTAATTTGAATTAGCAAATAAAATATCTTTTTTCTTTTCTTTAATAGTATGTAAGACTGAAAATTTTTTTTTGCAATTTTTATTTCGCGGTACATTTTAAATAGTTTTTGGGCTGTCTTAATGACAAAATGATCAATAAATGTTAATACAAAAAATTTAAATACATAAAAGGCACGACTTGATCGCACAAACTTGCTCTTGGGAAAGTTACCTAAGAGCTAAACAAAAAAAGGTTTACTGAGTTAAACAAAAATAACAAATATGAATTAATAAAAAAAAAAAAATAACTTTGAAAATTAATTCCTTAAAACCCAGAGTTTTCCCAGGAAATCGTTGTACTCCATTTATTTTGAAGAATAGCAATATATATTCAGATTTTTATTACTAAAATCGTAGATCCAGTTTTTTAAGAAATCGGGTTTTTGAAACAACTTTCTTTAAAAATGTTTCTAAAAAAAATTGGATATGCCAGTTTCAGGAACCTATATATTTACACATAAAATTTTAATATTTATGTATTGAATTTACAAAAAAAAAATTTCTAATTTCATAATTTTTTTTTAAAAATGTAGTACAATAATTAACCAAGCCATAATCATTAAGTTATATAGGCCTTCTTAGATATTGAATTTGGCTAAGATCTTTTGAGTCATTACCGAGATAGACAAATTTAAAAAAAACCGTTATCTGGCAGGTAATGGTAAATCTATTTCTGGGAAATACGACTTGAACCATCTGAATGATCTTTAACGCCGTATAACTCATGTCAAGTTTAATCAAAATCGTTGGAGTAACTACACCAACGATTTTGATTCGAGAAAAACAAGCTTCTTCATAAAATTTATATGGCAGGTACCGTTATTTTTAGACCTATAATTCCAAAAATCCCTCTGTAGGATGCCCTACAGACCCCATTTACCAAGATTAAACGAAATCGGGCCAACCGTTTAGGCTGGAGTTGCTTATACATACAGACGGACAGACAGACTGACAGAGAGATACACGGAAAGTTTTTCGACTTCGCTATCACGACGAAAAATTTCTTTTCACTTCAGCTGCATACTAGGCTTAAGCTTAACATGATCATACGAAAACAATAAACTAATCATATAAGAAAATTGCTCAAATTGAATGGTAACAATTCATTGTAGCGAGAAAAAAATGTGTAATAACAAGAGAATTCCATTATTCAAATTTAAATAACTGCATTGTTTAAGATCAATTAATAATAGACAGTGTATGATTGAAATGTTTGGCAATATAACAATAATTAAAAATAGTTGGTATGAATCTTTGTAGCATGAATGATTTGAATGAATTTAATGTGAATATTTTGAATAATCTTAAGTAAATGCAAGAGATTACTATTTAAATCGAAGTTAAGAGTAGGATTAAAGCTTTTTTAACTAAAGAAATAAAATAATGATGATTCCCGCCCAGAAAGGCAAAGTGAAAAGTGATAAGACAGAAATTCAAAGATGATTAAATGCTTTGTGGAAAACTTTGCATATTCACTTTGCAGGAGACCGCAAAGGCCTTGCAGTAAGTGAAAATTCTTTTCAAAGAATGCAAAGCTTAATACAAAAAAGTTATGTAAGTTGAACTGAAACAAGCGGAAATTTGCGTATTGTCAAGGTGCTCACTCATCGTCAACTGATGAGTGCAAAGTGAGCATCCACGCGAAACACCATTTTTTCATGGACTAAAGGCCATAAAAAGCTAATTTGAATCAATAATTCAACAAGTCCACTAAATTTAATGCTAAGTCTTCTACTTAGTTTAAATTATTTTTTATTTATTATTGAATATTTTCAATACATAGTATATAGAATTTGTATTATAACAAAAAAAACATTATTTAGAAATAATTTTTGTTTTACTATTAAAGAAAATGATTTCCTCTTTGGCGAGTTGGCGTTTGGTCAAACTAAATTTGCAAGGAAGAGTAGCAAAAAGAAAAGTGGTTGTTGCAATAGGGCCCTGGTATTGTATTGTTCCATATCTGGTAGGTATGTTGTTTTTTTTCTTTCTTGTCGTGCCGTTCTTTTAGTTTGTTATTCTTCCTTATAATTGTGAGGTTCTTTATTGTAGTTTTATAATTTTTTTTATTCCACTTTATGTGTAATTTTAATGTTCAACTTGTAACTATTTCTAGGCTTTTCTTTTAATTTTCACGAGATAATACTTTTGATTATTATTGAATTTAAATGGAGTAGAAAATGGAATGACAAAATAGATGTTCAAGTTCTTACAAAAACTTGTTGATTATGTGGGTGGTGAGCGACTGACGTTTGGTTGAGAAAAGGAAAGCGCAATGTTAAGGAAATTGCGAATACTTAACGTCACGTTATTTAATGTTACTTGTACCGGAGTGGATTGAATTTCTTTCCAGTTCTCACCCAAACAAGTTCTGGAAAAAGAATGTCACTTCAAAAAATTTTGTCAAAAGAGACATCTTAACCGAAAAAACGTGGAAACATTTAATATTTATAAAAACTTATTTAAAAACACCTTAGTGTTTCAACACAAAAAATATTAAACATTAGTCACATTTAAAACAAATTGACAAATGACTTACATTTAAACTCGAATGCTTTTTAAACTCTTCATTGGCGTTCATCATAAGCACTAACTCCATCGTTGTTATATAATTTGGTTAATCCCACAGTGACGAGATAGAGAAAGAAAAAAAAAAGTAACAGATGCATTCTATTACACCAACGAAAACAAAGATGATTGAATGTAACTCCTTCTGCATTTAAATTGTTGTTTTCTTTCTCAATAAAGTAACTTTCATATGCGTCAAGTGTATTATATATATTTAATCCGCGTGAAGCTGTGTTCCTTTTCATCTACACCATGACCCTCGGTTACCACATGATTAGCAAACGCCGGTTGCTTTAATTTTTTATATTTTTAAGTTATTTTTTTTGTGTTGAAACAATAAGGTGTTTTAAAATAAGTTTTTATAAAAAAAGGATGTCACTTGTTTAGCTTTTGTAGGTGAAATTTTCATGTTGCATTTTATTTATAAAAATGGCAACGGTTTAATGTACCTAAATATTGTATGACTTAACATACACAGCTGGTCAAAATGATAGGTGTGACATTTTTTTTGCCTAATGCTGTTGTTCTGTTCTTAAACATCTGTTGATTATAATGCAAGTGTTGCCTCCAAACAATTTTTTAAGTGAAAAACCGGTTATCCTCTTGACAATGCCAACAAATTTATTGCGTTTTTGAAGTTCAGTGATAAGCAGTTGATTTAATTTTGATTCCATATGATTAGTGGTGTTTTATAAGTTGGTCATAAAATTAGGTGTTTTAAGAACGGCGGAGTCTTATCTTTTGGATTCAAAATAAATGAACACTCTATTTGAATATTTAATAATTAAGTATATATTTATTAACAACAGCGGAATACGTAAATTCCATATTCAAGCAAAACTTCAACAGTTTGATCACAGCTTTTGCTGATGACATGGCTTTTTCTTATGGAAATAATAATAACTTATTTGAATCTGTCATATGTCTTCAGAATGACTTACAAATACTACGACAATGGTTTGCAAAGCATGAATTAATAATAAGTGACAAAACTAAATTGATGGTGTGTAATTTAAAAGGCCCTTGTCCAGTTAACTGCGACACAATTTTTCATGCTTCTTCTTGCCAGAAACTATCACTATGTGCCCATACTTGTGGTAAGCAAAATTACTCTGATGACTTGTCTTGCACTTCGAGCTGTTTTAAAATAGAGGGAGTTGAAAGTTTTAAATATCTGGGAGTTTTAATAGATAGAAACCTTAATTGGAAAGCTCATGTGGATGAGCTTAAAAAATATATGTTGGCTGTTACTCGCAAATTATATTTACTTAAACCACATTGCAATAGTAGAATACTTTTAATGGTATACTACGGACTTGCGCACTCTAAGCTACAGTATGGCATAGCAACTTGGGGAGGGTTCTATAGCAACACTATTGGTGTATTAAAAACAGCACAAAAGCACATGATTCGAATTATATGCAATAAAAATAGATTGACATCAAGTTGGCCCAAAGATACTTATAAATTTAAACAAACTATAACATGGGTACAAACATAACAAAGGGATACCTATTACCTATATCTGGCAGCCCCTGTTAGTTTGTGTACAATCATTTTTCTTTCGCTTACGATTTGGCGATCCTGACATTACAATCGCCCCCGATTGGACACCAAAATTTCACTAAAATTCATTTGTCTCTCATTTACATTTCAGTAAGTTACAATAAGTTACATTTCATTTACCTAAAATTTCATCAAAATTTAATTTAGATTTCTAAATTTTATCAACATTTAATTTACATTAAACTATTTTTTAGATTTATCTACATTTTCATTTACATTTCATTAGCTTTTCATTTTCAATTCATAAAAATATTCATTCAACACCTAACATTTCATTTATCTTCATTTCATTAAAATTGCATCAATATTTGTTTTACATATAACTTCTAATGAATAAAATTTTTTAAATTAATTTTTTTTATTCATCATTTGTTTTCATCAGTTTCTTTTTTTTATATCTTTTAATTAATTTTTATATATCTACATATAATTTTCATTTGTATTTACATATCATTTGTTTTATTTACTGCATCTTATCTTTATCTCTTGTTAAAATTTTTATTTCGTTTTTCATTTGCTTAAAAAGTCCAATTGTTAGCATGCCTGGTTTGGTCACTCCAATATTTCCATCGTCAGTACTCTCTTCATCATCATCAGATTGTCGCTTATCATTTAATTCATCATCAGTGCTCTCTTTTTCATCATCTTCACTTTGTCGCTCATCATTTGGTCGTTCATCACTTTGCCGCTCATTAAGTTGTTGCTTATCATTTTTCCTCCTTGTACTCTCTTTTGTTCTTTCGTTTTCGGGCGCATTCTTTTTATACGTGTACTGTCATTTTCCTTTCACTTTTTATCATTTGCAACTCAAATTCACTAACACTATCCACGAACGAATACGTCTGGCTGTTCGTGGTCATCGGCGCCAACATCTGCATTGTCTCCGTCCAATCGTTTGTGCTTTCCTTATTTCGTTCTTTCTTCTTACCATCTCATTTTTACTTGTTGTATCTTGTATGGCTTTATTGTTATCGATGTACAAACATGTAAACATCGTCGTCGTTCACGGAGTTTTGAAATTTTGTTGTCGTCCTCGTCATCAAACTGAAATTTCTGCACACGCGTCGATTGGATAAATATTATATGATATGTACATACAGTATCGGACAAAACAATTGCAACTAGAAGTAAAAAAACATTTTCTTCAAATCAATGAAAATTTTATTCAAAATAATAACAATCTTTATATAGTATAAAAGCTCTGTAATTTAAATAAATAAAAAAGAACATTATTTTCAAAGTCATTATTAACTTAAGGGTATTTACGTTAAATTATATAAAGAAACTTCAAATTCACACGCGTCAAAACAATTGCAACTTGAAATAACAATACAAAAAATCCAAAAAATAATCAATATTTAGTGGCAAACCCATTATTTTCGATAACTGCCTTGCACCTTCTTTGCATTGACTCAATTAAATTTTGGATAAAATTTAATGAATTTCATTCCAAGCCGTCTCTATCCTTTTAAAGAAAGCGTCCGCACTTCTAACATTTTCCCGATTTATTCTGCATTTGACGATCTCCCAAATATTTTCTATGGGGTTCAAATCTGGTGACTGCGGTGGCCAATTCATAACGGTGACTTTGTGATCATTGAACCATGTTTTGACTTGCCTCGACGAGTGTTTGGGGTCGTTGTCCTGCTGGAAGACCCAACGCAATGGCATTACCCATTCTCCGTAGGGCAACATAACATCCTCTAAGATGTTTTTGTAAATGTGTTGGTCCATTATACCATTTATGCGATGCAATGGCCCCAAACCTGCAGCAGAAAAACAACCCCACACCTTACATTCCCTCCGCCATGCTTAACAGTTTTTAAGCAATAACGTGGCTGAAGTCGCTTGCCAAGTGGTCTCCGAACGTAAAATATTCCATCACTACCAATGATATTGAGTTTCGATTCGTCACTAAAAAGGACTCCACTCCATTTTTGTTTGTCCCAAGAAAGATGATCCTTCGCAAACTGTACTCGCTTTTTCTGATTTCGAATAGAAATTAAAGGCTTTTTAACAGGCCGATAGGCGCACAAATCAGCGAAGGCCAGTCGACGAGATACCGTTCTAGCACTTATTCCTAGTTGGAACTTTTGAACTAATTTCGGAGCAGATATGAAGGGATTTTTTTTAACTTTTCTTACCAACATGGCGTCCGTTCGAGAGGTTGTTTTTCGTGGTCGACCGCCGCGATGCAGAACAGCTACTTGTTTTGTTTTGCGATATCGACTTATAATTCGCGAAACCGACGATTTATTTATTTTATATTTTTCTGAAATGTTTTTTTGTGAAATTCCCGAAATAAAGTCATCTACAATACGCTGTCTTAGCGCATCACCAAATTTGTTTGGTGCCATTATTAACAATTTTTTCTTAAAACTGATATCACCGGAGATCTGCTCTCTGTAAAAAATTATATGCATCTGAAGATTCAGGTAACAACCTTCAAACAAATGCCCAATGATATAAATTGGAAAACAACAGCGATGTAACGGTTAATATCCTGTTAAACTTTGATGTCATAAAAGTTGCAATTGTTTTGTCACGCTTTAATTTGAAATTACTTGATACAATTCAACTTAGATTACTAAGAGTAAATAATAGTTTTGAAAATAATATATTTTCATTTACTTAACATACATAGCTTTACATAATAAAAGTTGTTATGTTTTTGAATAAAATCTATATTTACTTAAAGAAAATTCTTTGTTTCACCTTTAGTTGCAAATGTTTTGTCCGATACGGTATATATTTTTTTTGACTGCAACGACCTGACCGTTGTTGTTCTTCTCTCCTTTTGTTTTGAGGCGGATGCCACCCGTGTGGTGCCACGACGCAGACACTCGTTTTCATATAAAATAAACTGCGCATAATGCAACGATCGTCTGCTTTTTTTTTTTTTTGCTAATATTTTATTTTGTGACGCATAATACTCTTGCTAGGGCCAGACACAAGATAAATAAATATTCTTTATTTTTCTTTTCCTTTTTTGTATGGGCGCGATGCACATAGCACACACAAATGCAGAACGCGACACTCTCGTTTGCTCGGGTATTATAAGGGTTGTTCTATGTTTTTTCGCGAAGGGCCAGACAATCTTTTTTCTTTTTTTTTTCTTTTTTTTACAATATGCGCACACACGATATAAGGGCCAGACAATCTTTTTCTTCTCTTTTTTTCAAAGCGTCTTTTCTTTGCGCGTTTCGTTTTATAGTTATAAATATATATATAAATATATATATAATTTTCAACGTTTTAATACTGGGTAATATTATCTCACTTCTGAATTTTAAGAACGGCGGAGTCTTATCTTTTGGATTCAAAATAAATGAACACTCGGTTTGAGAATCAATAATAAATAAGTATATCTTTATTTACAACAGCGGAACACGTCTTTATACTAGCAAGGCAGATGAATGACTGACTCTTGTTTCGTGTTATTCGATGAACACAGAGTGTCTCAGCGAATGCACACATAATAAAATAAAGCAAATATACTTATAAATTTAAAAAAACGATAACATGGGTACAAACATAACAAAATGATACCTGTACCTGGCAGCCCGTGTTAGTTTGTGTACAATCATTTTTCTTTCGCTAACATTGTGTTCAAAATAATACTAAATAAAATTGCTGTTCCTTTTAAATTCGTTTGTAGAAGGTACTTACTTTTGAAGTGGGTCGTCTTTTATCATTCTACTATCATAAACCAATAGTTTTGTTATTTATTACTTTTTCAATAAGGGTCAAAAAGTCCGCTGCCCGACAGAAGAAAACAAATTGATGTTGCGACTTAGAAAAAAGACAAATCATACAAATTTATAGCGAAGGCCGGAGGAGAATCCCAACATTTCATAAAAAATGCTAGATTAGTGAGCAAAAATAGGGAAAGGCCGAATAAGATAGAAGTTAACATTGATCGCCGTTTTTGCGAAACTTGCAGTCGTCAGAATCTGGGGATAATGTCAGGATACCAAAAAGAAATGTCTAAACCTACGACCCTCGCTATGCAGAGCAAACGATAAAATACCGAGGAGGAAATGTAGTGTAGGGCTGTCTTTCCTGATTCGGCGTCGTCTCAATATTCCGTTTTATCAAACATCTTGACAATATATGGGTTGGGTATGGGGATATTTTAAATAATGTCATTCTGCCAAATGCTTTGGAAACACAGCCTTCAGATGTCACGTTCAGCAGGGCAACGAACCGAAACATACAGCAGGGGTGGTATTTGTTTCGAGAGAAAGAAACGTCCGTTGTTTCATGGCCAAGCCAATCCCCGGATCATTATTAAATTGAAAACTTGTGGAATGCTCAAACGAAGATTAGGAGGTGAATATTTAACAAATAGGAACCGATTGTGGGAATAAGCTTTGAGAAAATTATTGGTGCAGTTAGCCAATAGCCAGACGTTTTGTGAACTCAAAACAATTATTTTTGGTTGTAAAGTTTTGTAGTTAAAAAAATCCTTTATTAATTCCTGGAAGACGGCATCTTTGTCGACGCAATTAGTCCAAAGATGATTTTTGTAAAATATTGGCGCAGTAAGCCAATAGCCAGACGTTTTGTGAACTCAAAACCATTATTTTTGGTTTTAAAGTTTTGTAGTTACAAAGATCCTTTCATCAATATGGATTTTTAATAATTAATTTTTCTTACATCTGTCTTTTATCTTTTAACTATCATAAACCAATAGTTTTGTTATTTATTACTTTTTCAATAAGGGTCAAAAAGCCCACTGCCCGACAAAAGAAAACAAATTAATTTTGCAACTTAGAAAAAAGGCAAAGCATACAAATTTATAGCGAAGGCCGGAGGAGAATCCCAACATTTCATAAAAAATGCTCTTGACCTCACATTAGTGAGCAAAAATAGAGAAAGGCCGAAAAAGATACAAGTTACTATTGATCGCCGTTTTTGCGAAATCAAAACTTTTTGTTTCTTCCAGAATTAATGGCGCCCAAGTTGGTATTGAAATCAGTGAACCCACATTCTGCAAAAGGAATCAGAATTTTAATCTTCCATTTAGAGCCGCCAGAAATGTTCCATTAAGGCTTAACAAAATAAGGCTCCCCGAAGAATTTGCCTTTCGCAATACAAATTGGAACGGAGATGAAAAGGCGTAATACCCTGTGGAGTGATAATTAAAAAACAAACTTGTAGTCGTCAGAATCTGGGGATAATGCCAGGATACCAAAAAGAAATGTCTAAACCTACGACCCTCGCTATGCAGAGCAAAAGATAAAACACCTAGAAGGAAATTTAGTGTAGTGCTGTCTTTCCTGATTCGGCGTCGTCTCAATATTCCGTTTTATCAAACATCTTAACAATATATGGGTATGGGGATATTTTAAATAATGTCATTCTGCCATATGCTTTGAAAACACAGCCTTCGGATGTCACGTTTAGCAGGGCAACGAACCGAAACATACAGCAGGGGTGGTATTCGTTTCGGGAGAAAGAAACGTCCGTTGTTTCATGGCCAAGCCAATCTCCGGATCATTATTAAATTGAAAACTTGTGGAGTGCTCAAACGAAGATTAGGAGGTGAATATTTAACAAATAGGAACCGATTGTGGGAATAAGCTTTGAGGAAATTATTGGCGCAGTTAGCCAATAGCCAGACGTTTTGTGAACTCAAAACAATTATTTTTGGTTGTAAAGTTTTGTAGTTAAAAAAATCCTTTATTAATATAAAAAATCTTATCAATATGGATTTTAAATAAAGATAATTCATTTTAATTACATCTGTCTTGAAAGTCTTATTTCTTTTTTTCTTGATCTATTCAGTAGTATTCAATGGATAATTTTTTACTTCTAAAAATGGTTTCTCAGACCGGATATGCATTATGTTTAGTACTTTTATTAGTTAATACAAAGAAAAGTTGTTGTGGGATGGATATACTAGTTCCAAGGGCTTAATGCGTTTTCACATGACGTTAACACATGACTTCTGCCAACAGAAATATTATTGCAAAACGTGTCGAAAATTGGTAAAGCCAAAACCAAGCGCCGATTCCAAAAAGTTTTGGATAATAACGGAGGATAATCTGGCTAATAGATTAAAAAAGACGGATATTAAAATAAAACACAAAAATATTCATTACAAAGAAATTTACTGATATTTTAGAAGGAGGCGCCTATTTTTTTTCCTAAGCCCAAAAGTCTATATCCACAGTTTTGGCACATTTTAAGCACAACATGAGTTCTGCATGTTTTATATTTGTTCCAATACATACAACACTTCGAAAATTTATATTTTTTCTAAAAATTTGGAACTATAGTTTCAGACGTCTTCTGGGTAGAATATCGGCTAAAATACTCACCTTTCAACGAATGTTAATCGAGATGAAGTTCTTAAAGCAGAATATTGTAAAATCAAAAGTTAACTTACGTTACCAGACAAAAACGACATAATAAAGAAAATCGTACTTTAGAACGAAAAATAAGATGAATTGAAGTCATATATAACAGTGGATAATGATTATGAACGATTGATTAATGATAATGAACGATTTTGTCAATCAGTGTGTGTAAATGGGCAACAGAATGGGTGCCGGGAACTATCTTCACGGGAACTTAATTCCATTAAGAAACGCCAGGAATGTTGCATTGTTAAGGGTTAATAAAATAAGGCTCCCCGAAGAATTTTCCTTTAGCAATACAAATTGGAACGAAGCTAAAAAAAGGCGTAATCTGTGTAGTGATAAGAAAAAAACAAGCTTGTAGTCCTGAGAATCTGGGGATAATGTCAGGATACCAAAACGAAATTTCTCAAAATCACTTTGGCTATGCAGAGCAAACGATAAACACAGGGGAGGAAATTTAGTGTACGGCTGTCTTTCCTGATTTAGCGTCGTCTCAATATTCCGTTTTATCAAACATCTTCAATATATGGGTATGGGGATATTTAAAATAATGTCATTCTGCCACATGTTGTGGAAAACACGGCCTTCAGATATCACGTTCAGCAGGCAACGAACCGAAACATACAGCAGGGGTGGTTAAAGATTCATTTGGAGAGAAAGAAACGTCCGATGTCTCATGGCCAAACCGATTTCCGGATCATTATTCAATTGAAAACTTGTGGAATGCTCAAACAAAGATTAGGAGGTGAAATTTAACAAATAAGAACCGATTGTGGGAATAAGTTTAGAGCAAATGTTATTCCATACCTCAGAAAACGTGTCGAAAATTCCTTGAGCCAATAACAAGCGACGATTCCACAAAGTTTTGGATAATATCGGAGGATAATCTTTACAACGAAAATTACTGTTAGTTTGAAAAGACACACCCATTTATCCGAGCGCAAAAGTCTTCATCAACAGTTTTGGCTTTATATTATTTATAGCTAGCTGAAAACCCGTCGAAAACGACGGTGGAAATTAACTATTCTCGGTGAAGGTTCTAAGGGGTTTTAACCTTAGTCAATTTGTTATTCCTGTTAAAAGAGAGGAACCGGATGTGTTTTTTGCATGATCTTGAAAATCTCAAAAGACAATTTGTAGCTCTTTGCTACCATAGTTTACTTTAAAATAAAATAAACTTTTCGAAAAGTCCAAATGAATTGTTTACTAACCTGAGTTAATCCAATTCGAACAATGAATTATTTTAACACAGTCACAATTCCTTTTTAAAATTTTTTTTTTCTTATTAACAAATACTTTATTCACTAAAATAAAAACTTGTCCACTTTATTTTCACTAAAACATCGATTTCAACTTTAGTTTTCCCCAAAACTTCGATAAATATTTTTCTGCACAATATACATTATTGTGTACAATGTTAGAGAATGATAATTCAGTACGTATTCTTAACCACCAATGGTAAAAAAGGCTTTAAGTTTACCTTTCGTGAGGTTATTTTTTACTAAGGTTGTATGCTAAGCTTCCCGTTAAAATTTGAAAAAAACAAAAATAAAAAATAAAATTTCTTATATCCGGTTTGGATTTCCAATAAGATTAATTTTAACAACTTATTGTGGTGTCTCAGCTTAGCATTCCCTCAAAACATTAAAGACTCTATTTTTCGATGTTTGTAGCGGTTCGGATATTAAGTAAACGAAAAATGAAATAAAGCTCATTTTGGTGGTTGCTTCTGCTTATTCAGTTTTTCTAAGAAATCTCAACATATAGCTTTGGTTGTTCTGTTCCGAAAATGCAACTTTGGGTTCGTTTGCCAAGAAAAACCGTTGACATCTTAACGGAAATATAGTTCTCACGGCCTAGTTTTACATTTTCCCTTTCAACAACGTGTGAAAGGAATGATCGTTCCTGTGATTGCTGAAGTATATGCCGTGCTAATAACTTGACACCGAAGTCAAGTGATTAGCCCGCTCAGTTAAATTATACATATTAATCCCAACAAAAATCAAAAGTGTGTATAAATAAATAAGCAATCAGAAGTGAACATAAAGTAGATATGAATGATTTAACAGTTGAAGTGTAGATGGCGCTGCAACTGCTTTGGGCAGTGTTGGAAGAGGAATTCAAGTTCTTTTGCAGTGTGTCTATCGCCCAATATTTAAAATAAATGGCGCAAAATTATAGCCGACATAACACGGTCCTAAAAAGAAACTAATACTTTATTCACGTTTTCTCAACTTATAGACAGATAAAGCTAACTCTTTAATGAAGCATACTTTAAAATCAGGAAATCCCCATTTTATCTTTTTAGATTCGAGTCTAATATTTTGACAGAAAAACTACCCACTCTCTCGAAAGAGAACGAAACTACACACAAACAATGTCTAATTCCAACAACAAAATCTCTCTCTGGAAGATATTACTGGAAAGTCCATAAATTGCTTATAATATGATACAAACCTATCTTCTTGTGATGGAGTCATCACTAAGTAAAGATGATTGATCCTTGCAGTTGCAGCTTTATTTATGGGCGGACTTTATGGATTATAATGGGTATCGCATAAGTGCCAAAAAGACATAATATCTACTTCCCCTGATCCACTCAGGGCTATTCTGCACATTTATTTGAACGAAACAGTGCTTTCCTTAGATCGATAATCAAAAACAAAGCCTACTTTGATGACGACAACCACATCTAAGGGTGACATGAGCTCTCTGCCATCTTCTGCGACTGAAAAATGTCCCGAATGCTCTATTCACAGTGTAGTTCATCCAGTCCTGACATACGGTTCACAATGTTGGGAAATGTACGAGAGGTGTAAGAGCAAATTAAAGGCGACTGAGATAAAGATGCCTCGAATTTCGCATAAAAACAGGAGTGACAAAGCAAAATGGAATGAAAAGTAAAATGACAAGAGAAAAATACCATCGCATAGCTTAGTGATGGGTAATTGCAATGTTAATCTTTCCCATGCAAACTGATAAATAGGCATAACACTTTTGTAAGTTTGTTTGGACTTATTAATGATTGCTTTTATCTATTACTGAGCTAAGTTAGTGTAATCGGTATCGTTAAAATTGTGTTTTATATTTGGATATTAAAATGATGGGTAAGTTTCTTGTTGATTATGGGGAGAGTACGATAACTTTGGCGCCAAGAATTGATAAAGGTTTTTTGTAGAACAGTTCAATAAAAGCATTTTTTACTATGGGTAGGGGGGTCTATCTCCCTCCGTTTGGGCAGGAGGGGCAATTTTATAAAACAGTGCTAAAAATTTAAAACAAATATTAAAAAATAACGGTAATACTTACAACTAAGTTTTTTTTAAAGCCAATACTTTTTTCTATTAGATGTTTTTTAAATGAAGTGAAACCTATGCATAGTCTTTGAAAAAACGGACTTTAAACTCAAAAATTGCGAAAAAAAAGGTAAAAAAAACTTTGAAGTGTGATTTTTCAAAACTGTAAAATAAAATACTACTTTTTTTTATTTTAAATCATAAACTGAAAACAAAATGATTTTATGTTTTATGGTTTTTGAGAAAATGGAAAATTACTAGAACTACTTTCTTATAAGAGTTTTCTTTTAATTTTGGTATACGGTGAATGTTGTACGTAGGTTCGTTTTTGTAATGATGCTTGGGCATCTTTAAATGCAACAGAAACTTTGCATACACCGAACCTCGCACCCACCCCACCTCGCACCCACCCCAAATCCCATAGTGTGTCCAAGCAGGGGGGTTGCAGGGGGCAGTATGCCCCCCTTACATGCCTCACTGTTTATAAATTAAGTATCCAATAAAAAAGTTGTTTTAGTAATTTTCCATTTTCTCAAAAATTAGAAAACATAAAATCATTTTGTTTTCAGTTTATGATTTAAAATTAATATGAGCAACGAATTTTATAAAAAAAGTAGTATTTATGTATTTTATGTAACAGTTTTGAAAAATCACACTTCAAATTTTTTTTTAACCTTTTTTTTCGCAATTTTTGAGCTTAAAGTCCGTTTTTTCAAAGACTATGCATAGGTTTCACTTGATTTAAAAAACATCTAATAGAAAAAAGTATTGGCTTTAACAAAAGATATATAACTTAGTTGTTAGTATTGCCGTTATTTTTCAATATTTGTTTTAAACTTTTAGCACTGTTTTTATAAAATTGCCCCTCCTGTCCAAACGGAGGAAGATAGACTCCCCCACCCATAGTAAAAAATGCTTGTATTGATCTGTTCTACAAAAAACAGTTATTAATTCTTGGCGCCCAAGTTATTGTACTCGTGCCCAGTTTGAGATTCCGAATTCACATGTAGTAATTTTCCATTTTCTCAAAAACCAGAAAATATAAAATCATTTTGTTTTCAGTTTATGATTTGAAATTAATATGAGCAAAGAATTTTATAAAAAAAGTAGTATTTTATTTTACAGTTTTGAAAAATCACACTTCAAAGTTTTTTTTAACCTTTTTTTCGCAATTTTTGAGTTTAAAGTCCGTTTTTTCAAAGACTATGCATAGGTTTCACTTGATTTAAAAAACATCTAATAGAAAAAAGTATTGGCTTTAAAAAAAGATATAAAACTTAGTTGTAAGTATTACCATTATTTTTTAATATTTGTTTTAAATTTTTGGCACTGTTTTTATAAAATTGCCCCTCCCGCCCAAACGGAGGGAGATAGACCCCCCACAAATAGAAAAAAATGCTTGTATTGATCTGTTCTACAAAAAACAGTTATCAATTCTTGGCGCCAAAGTTATCGTTCTCGTGCCTTGAATATTGTTGGCTTAAGAAAGAATTCTTTCTCAGCATACGTCCACACTGTTAAATACAGGCCAGCTGATTGATGAGTATGTACGACCAGCTCAACATGCACCTCAAGACAGACTACAACTATGAAACAATTGTTCTGTTATAACAGATCTGTTATTAGATTTATAAGAGTTGAGTTATAAGAAGGCAGTTTGCTTTCAGTCCTCATCTAATAATGTTGCCTTTGCTCATGTCATAGAATAGTACTTATATTATTAATGTAGTTAGAATTAATTTAAACTTATATATAAATTAAAATGAAGTCTTAATTAAAACAAAATAGTTTTATTTCTAAGAACACAACAATTGGTGACGAGAAATTTAACATAGTCCCAGTGTAGTAAATTTAGTGCATTCTTATAATTATATATACACACTACACTAAAAAAAAAGGTAAATGCTTCCTGTACATATTCAATCATTAATTTTAAAATGAGTGAAGAATTAAGTAGAGCAATTAGTTCGTTAATAGCCAGCCAAAATACTTTTCTGGAAGATTTAGTAAAAAAATAAATATTAAATCTGAGCTAAATAATACAGATAATATTCGTCATATTCCGCCACTTAATGCTTTCGATAAAGAGAAATGTTCATGGGTTACATATCAACAGCAATTGGAACAGCATTTTACAGCTTACGGTGTTGTATGCCAAATAAGAAAACGTGCTTATTTTCTTTCATGGATTGGATCCGAAACTTATGAGCTATTAGGAAAATTGTATGGATCCTCCATTTTGGCATCAGAAACCTATGATAATTTAATTGAAAAATTATCAAATTATTTTAAATCGAAAGTGCATGTATGTACGTCACGGTTCAATTTTTTTTAAATGACGGATGCAAAAAGAGCAGTCATACTCCGAATGGATTGCGGAGCTACGAGGTCTTGCTAGGAATTGTCAGTGTGTATGTGTGACAGAGAATTGTAAAAAAGAATATGTGGATGAAATGATAAGGGATTCCATAATTCTCCATACGCCGCACGATGCCGTGCGTTCAGCATCTTTGCAAAAAACTAACCCAACTCTAGATGAGGTTAAGGCTATTGCAGAAGCCTATGAGGCTACACAAAAATCTATTCAATTATTAAAAAGCGAACGAACTGATCCAATTATTGAAATAAATCAGTTATCTTCTCCATCAAATTTCAATAACCGAAAATACGGATCAAGGGGGTTAAGCAAAACCCGAAGTTATAGCAGTAGTCGACATCACCAGCAGCAACACAAGAGTAGTACTCCACCCAAATCTTGTCCGAAAGCAAATTGCAATTTTTTAAATGCCATTTGTAATAAATGTGGAAAGAAAGGCCACATAGCGCCAGTATGCCTTTCATTTGGAAGCAATCGTGGTTCTTCTTTTAATCGTCAAAGGAAATGGCCCATTAGAAACGATCATGTTAACAGTTTATCGGAAAATAACATCCTCTCTGTTAATGATTCAATGCAAGTAATCGGCAACAAATTATTTTTAACATTAAATATAAATAACCGTGAGGTTAAATTCCTGTTGGATACAGACGCAAGCATATCAATGGTAGGTTTACCTGGCTGTAAATGAGATCAACCCTCCAGTTCATTCAGAGTTGATTTACAAAAAAATTGCATTTGTTTATCACTAACATGGAGCACGGTGATAATATTTTTGGGTGGAATTGGGCAGAAGCTTTTGGATTACAGGTCAATTTTGATGGTGGTACTGGCATGGACATTTTGGAGAGTGTTTCACCAGCTGTTGTAAATGCATTATGTTCTAAATATCCAGATTTATTTGCATCTTCCGTAGGTCATTGTAATTCTGTCAAAGCAAAGCTATATTTAAAATCCTGTGCAAATCCGAATTATTTTAAAGCGAGACCAATTCCTTATGCTCAGCTGGAAGAATTTAAGTTGGAAGCTAACCGTTTAGAGAAACAAGTAATATGGAAGCACATTCGGTTCAGCGAATGGGCTGCGCCAATCGTGATTGTTCCAAAGTGTAATCAAAAGCTGCGCATTTGTGGTGATTTTAAGGTTACGATTAACCCTCAGCTTGAAGTGGATCAATATCCAATTTCTCGACCCGAAGAATTATTACAGCAGATATAAAATGTGCTGCATACTTAGATGACATCTTAGTTACAGGCAAAAATATGCAAGAGCACCTACACAATTTAGAAGCCGTTTTTAAGCGTTTATCTGATAATGGTCTGCGAGTTAACCTACAAAAATGTGATTTCATGAAAACTGAAGTTGAGTACTTGGGTCACATTGTCAGCTCAAAAGGGTTACGTCCAGCTGAAAGCAAAGTGGAAGCAATTAAAAATCTACCTCGTCCAACAAATCTCAAAGAGCTTCAGTCATTCATGGGTAAGATAAACTATTACAACAATTTCATTAAAAGTTTTTCTCAAGCAGCAGCCCCTCTGAATGAACTTAGAAAACAAGACGTTTTGTTTCAATGGCGGCAGTTTCTTGTGGAGTCACAAGAAACTGCTTTTCGAATCCTGAAGCAACAAGTTGAGGATTCAACATACCTCGCTCATTTCAGACTTGAACTACCTATCATCTTAGCAACAGATGCATCATACTATGGGATAGGTGCAGTGATCTCTCACCTATATCCAGATGGAACAGAACAGCCGATAGCTCATGCATCAAAGACTCTTAATGATTCGCAACGCAATTATAGCCAGATTGAGAAAGAGACCTTTTCGATTATTTTTGGCGTAACCAAATTTCGCCAGTATTTATATGGCTGCCGCTTTATTTTATACACCGACCACAAGCCGTTAATTTCGTTGTTTCATCCAAACAAAAAGCTACCAATGATTACAAGTGGCCGTTTAACACGGTGGGCATTAACTCTAATGAGTTTTTTATATGAAATCCGTTATAAACCTTCGAACAAACACTGTAATGCAGATGCTCTTTCGCGATTACCAGTTGGCCCAGATAAAGAGTTTGACGATTTAGATGAATTTTGCCAGGAAATAACTTCTGAAATCGACAATCAAATTAACGATTGTGGTTGCTTAAGAAACACTCAAAGATGCAGTTTTATTCAAAATTAAACAATATATCCAAAATGGATGGCCTGAAACTCTGCCTCCATGTGAAAAAAAATTGGGGCCTTACTTCAATCGAAGATTTTCGCTCACGACGCAACAAGGAGTTATTTGATTGCAAACTGAATGTACTCGCGTAGTGATTCCTCAAAAACATCGAGTTAAGATTCTAAGCATGCTGCATGAAGGTCACTGGGGAATTGTTCGCACGAAGCAACTCGCTCGTCGTAACTGTTGGTGGCCTAAAATTTACGAAAGCATAGAGTCAAATATAAAAAACTGCACTATTTGCCAAGCATCAGCAGTCGATCCTCCTAAAGAATTTCATAGCTGGCCGCAACCAAAAAAGCCATGGGAGCGTATCCACATCGACTTCGCCGGCCCATTTTTAAATCAAATGTGGTTAATTTGCGTAGATGCTCTTTCCCAATTTCCGTTTGTGATACCACTTAAAAATATAACATCAACTAATACAATCAATGCACTTTCAAGAATTTTTGCACTGGAAGGATTGCCGGAAGTAATTGTAAGTGACAACGGTACACAATTTTCATCAAGGGAGTTCGAAAATTATTGTACTTCCAATGGAATACAACATTTAAGAACCGCACCGTTTTATCCATCATCCAACGGAGAGGCTGAACGTTTTGTTCGCACATTTAAAACGAACTTGCGTAAAGTCTGTGAGGAGGAAAAGTGTATGGACACCGCCGTTTCAAAATATTTGATGATATACAGGACAACTTATCCTTTGACAGGGAAAAGTCCCGCCAAAATTCTTCATGGAAGAGCTCATCGAACAATTTTATCACAGAATTCACCGAGCACCAAAGCCTACAGTCCTAGTTCATCATGTTCAAAGTTTTCAATTAACCAACAAGTTTACGTTCGCAATTTTACCAAGGGCCCCAAATGGTACGAAGGAACTGTAAATTCACAACTTGGTTCAATATTATACTTAGTTTGCACTGCCAAAGGTCTTTGGAACGCCACCAAAACCAACTAAGAGCCAGACAAGATGAACTCAGCACAGAATGCTTTAATGCAGCTAAAGTCTTTACTCAAGACCAAAACTCAAATGGTCAAATTGGTAACTCTGAATTATTAACGAATAATTTTGTATTTTCCAGAGATAGTCAAAGTCAAGAACTAATCTCACCCAGCACAACTCAAAGCTCTGAAGCTGCAGTCTGTACGACTCACAACCCGAGCCCAGCACCAATCACACAGAGACGTTCTACTCGTGTTCGAAATCCTGTTGTACGTTTTCAATGTTGAGACTGATTTCGTCTAAAGCTAGTGGGGAGGAATGATGAGTATGTACGACCAGCATCAACATGTACCTTAAGCCAGAATACAACTATGAAACAATTGTTCTGTTATAACAGATCTGTAATTAGATTTATAAGAGTTCAGTTATAAGAAGGCAGTTTGCTTTCAGTCCTCATCTAATGATGTTGTCTTTGCTCATGTTATAGAATAGTATTTATATTATTAATGTTGTTAGAATTAATTTAAACTTATATATAAACTAAAATGAAGTGTTAATAGTTTTATTTCTAAAAACACAACACTGATATTTCAAAATTTAAATCTGGGGGTTATAACTTAATGCCGTTATTCATTTCCCATTACGGGCTTGCAATTTTTATGAGGAATGATGTGGCATACCAGCATCAGCCGCAATATGGCTACTATTCTACTACGAACTTTAATTTTATGTGGTTTAAATGCACTGTGGGTAAGCGCATCATTCACACATGTTTATTTACAGAAGTCCAATTATAGACAGGAATGCAACTTCTAACGAATTTGGTGCGCTGTCTGACTCCATTACAAAAATAGTTTCCCATTGTCCTCACACTGAAATCTTTATTACGGATCACTTTAATGTCCTAAGTTCTTCTTGGCTTCGACAATTTGGCCAGACAACACCCGAAGATAGGTATGGAGAGAAATCATTTAACTCAGCTTGTAAACGAGCAAAATCGAATACATGAAGTTGGAGATCATGCTCCAAATACACTTTAGTTGTTTCTTACCTTTAATTCTGATAAATACACTATCCGTGTTTTGGCAACTCTTGGCAGGTCGGATCACTGTATCAAATCAGCTTATTTCACATGTGTCATGTCCCACAAATCCAGTTAAGGAAAAAATTCCACAAAGAACCGTTTGGCAATATGAGAAAGCCAATTGGGACGGTCTGAACTATTTCTTTCGGAACTTTAACTGTTCCCTATTCTTCCTCGATATTATTATCTTCCACTACTGATATTATAACATGCATAAAACTAAATGGTAAAGTGACTTTTATCCCTAACAGGACTGACATTTTTGAAATCCAAGAGAATTCCTGGTAGGATCATGGCTGTTAAACGGCTATCAGTATCAGGGAGTCAAACTTCCGATATTACAAAGAAACCAGAAAAAGTACAAGGAATCTCGAAATGTCTGCAACACTCATATTCGACCAACCAAACCTTTACATGACCAAAATACATATACGGCAAAAAATACTACAGTGTCTCAAAGGTATTGAAAATTTTTGGTTTTTCGACGAATGGATTAGAAATTACCTTTTAGAACGTTCAGTTCAAGTTGTTTTGGACGGCTTAGATTTACAGAAAATTAATGCTGGTGTGCTTCAAGGCTCTGTTTTGTCTCCGACACTCTTTCTGATATTCATCAATAATCTTTTGTCTGAAACATCTAATCCATTAAATTGTTTCGCTGATGACAGCACCCTCAGTTTTCACAGAATGCAATTCCTGCTCTTCGGATGTGGCACTGGCATGTATGTTATGCTCAATAAATTCTGATATTGAAAGCATCGTCGAATGGGGCTCTAAAAACCGTGTGGAATTTGATTCTTCTAAAACACAATGCTTTTCTCTGTTGGCCAAGTGAAATATACCTCCATTGCTACTTTCCATGAATGGAACTTGCATCAAAGAAACCGAAAAGCGTTGCGTTCTCGGCATGTGTATTACCGATCACCTCTTGTGCAATGATCACATATTCGAAGTTACGGAAAACGCAGCAAAATGCTTAGGTTTCCTTAAAAGGTGCAAGCAATTTTTTCCCCTTCTGATCTAGCTACTGTTTATAATATACGGGGTCTTCCCGTGGCCGCCAGATCATCGTAATTTTATTAAAGCTAAAAGTTTGTGTTCACATTACAATGAGAGAGGAAGGAACATTGAGAGAATATGAAGTTTGGGCCGTGGTGGCTTCGGCAGGTAACGGGAACTAAAGTTGTAATTAAAGAAACTTAACTTTCGTCAAAGTATAATGCTTAAATTTTGAATATGTTTTTTGGGGCAAGAAATCACGTCTTTCACTGTCAAACACTTTGGGTGGTGGAAACCTCCCGCCAGACACTCACCTGAATAAAATTAAATTCTCATTCCTTCCTAGAATAAGAGCAAAATTTTATGCGGGTTGATTCGCATAAGGTGTGTCTAAAACATAGAGCGTGCACGTTGAGTTGTGACAAGAAAAATATAGTATTGGAGGGGGTCTTTTTATCCCCGTTTAGGTTGGAGGGTTGATTTTGAACTTACAACAGAAAACAAATTTCAAAAAACAACGGTACAATCTTTAATATCATGTTATACCTTTTTAAAAAGCCTTATTTCCTCTCTTATATTTGTACTTTAAATAAATTTATTTTAGTGCAAAGTTTTTGAAACATTAATTTTCAAACCCATTTTGAAAAAAAAAAAAAAAAAAAATTAAAATAAATTTTAACTAATTTTTTTTTTAAATCTTATGTAATTATATCTTATGTTTTTTAAATCTTATGTAATTAAGTATAACTTTCGTTTCCAAAATTCAATGCTATTATTAGTTTTTAGTTGAAAACAGAAAACCGGATGCCAAAATGTTTTGTATTTTTTCAGAAAATAAAAAATAACGTAATCCACCTCTTATAAGAAAAACTGTTTTCTTAGTACACACCTGACTAGACTTTTATGTAAATTAATGAATATCACAGGATTAACCTTCCTTATATTATTTTTTTAATATCAAGAATCTTATTAACATACAATAAAAATATGTATTTGCTCCACACTATATCTGTGACACCTTTTATTAGGATATCTTTTAGCGTAAAGTCTTTGGTTTCACGATCTCAAAAATTAGCTAAACGGAAGCTGAAGTACCTATGTATGTACATCTACGCGAATTCTCTTCGAGAATAGTTTGACATGGTGATGTATTAATCAGTTAACATACAAATTGATAGTAAATGTTTTAAAAAATGCTAGCCTTTAATTTGGTTTTAGGTCGCACAGATTTTGTATTTTAGTTAAAATTAAGTTGTAGGATCCATCAACACGGTGCTTATGAGTGTTGAAAATATATTTTATATAGTTTGTTCACTTTATTGTGTGCCAAAAGTATTCTTGATATTTTACAAATAATAAAAGAAAGGTCAATCCATTGATATTCATTGATTTACATACAAGTCTAGTCAGGTGAGTACCTACTAAATAAATGGCACGACTAAGTCGCACAAACTTGCTCTTGTGTCAAGTAACAAAGAGCTTAAAAGAAATTATTTTATATGAAATTATTTCTTAATTTTTTTCAAATAATTGAATAAGAAATAATTTAAAAAAAATAATAAAAACAAATATCTTTGAAAATCACTACAAAGTTTGTAACAAACGAGAGTTTTCCGAAAAAAAAAGAAGTGGTATGCCAGTTATTATTATAAATTACAATATATTTAATTTTTTTTTCAAAATCGTAAGTAATAAGTGTGTTTTTCAAATAAAAAAAAGTGTATAATATAATTTATATAGTATTTTAACATTATTGTGTGCCAAAAACATTCTAAATATTTTACAATAAAATAAATTGATATTCATTGATTTACATTAAAACATTAAGTATGCCATTACTGTTTGGCTATCTAGGTATTCTTGGAAATTAAATTTTGTAAAAATCCACTCAGTCTTTAACGATACAGTCAAAATTAAAAAAAAGCGTTACATAGCAGGTACCGTTAAAACTATTTCTAAGAAAATATGGTTCATGCCATCTGAAAGGCTTTTAATTTCGTATAACTAATGTCAAATTTTATCAAAATCGTTAGAGCCGTTTTTGAGAAAAGCGAGTTTTTTAATAACCGTTATATGGCAGGTACCGTTAGTTCTTGGCATAGAACAAAAATTCAAAAAACCCCTTGACTGTCACCCTAAAAATCCTGTATTCCGAGTTCAAAGGATATCGGTCCAACCGTTTAGGCTGCAGGTGCGAATGACAGACAGACAAACTGACAGACAGAATTGCCAGACCCTCTTTTTTCGACTTCGCTATCATCGTAATGTCGTGTTTGATTGTTATCTAAAAACATTTTTTTTGCACGAATCCATAACTTGTCTTATATTACCTAAAATCGCAAGTAAATAAAAGGCATGACTGGGATGCACAAACTTGCTATTGTGTCAAGTTACCAAGAGCTTAAAAGAACCTGCCAAGAAATTATTTTATATGAAATTATTTCTTAATTTTTTTCAAATAATTGTATACGAAATAATTTTAAAAAAATAATAAAACGAAATAACTTTGAAAAACACTTTATAACAAGCGAGAGTTTTTCGAGAAAATAGTGGTATGCCAGGAATTATTAAATATTACGATATATTTAACTTTTTTTTTCAAAATCGTAGGTCCAATTTTCAAAAATATCGATTTTTTTCAAACATTTTTTTTAAAATATTTTAGCTAATTAGTAATTTTCATCCGAAAAATAAATTTCAAAAAAGATTCATGAATTGGTTTTTAAAATATTTGATTTTCAAAAAAAAAATTGTTTAATTAATCTAATTTTTTTAAGAAACGTCATAAAAAAATTAAGTAGGCCATTATTGTTTGACTATCTAGGTCTTTTTGGAAATAAAATTTTGTAAAAATCCACTCAGTCGTTAACGAGAAACTTTAGTTCCCGTTATTTGCCAAAGCCATCACTATCCAAATTTCATATTCTCCCAATGTTCCTACCTCTGTCAGAGTCCAATTTTCAGCTTTTACAAAACTATGAAGGTCTGACGGCCACGGGCTCTTTGACTATAAGACATACATATGCCCAAAACTTGAATACAGCTCTCATATTTTGGCAGTTTCCTATAAGTCACCTAAATCTATTGGATAGAATTCAAAAAAGAGCAATAAAACTGATTGGAGACAGATTTATAACTGAAGCGTTTGTTTCTTTAGAACACCGCCAAAATGTGTCTTATCTAACATTATTTTATCGTTTCTTCTATACACAGTGTTTAATGGAAATAGCCAGTTGCATTCCTCCGCTATGATGAGCTTTCAATGCTCATCTGTTTTCCCTTGAGCCTAACCTCGGACGTACAATATATTTAACTTTTTTTTTCACAATCGTAGGTCCAGCTTTCAAAAATATAGATTTTTTTTCAAACAACTTTTTTAAAATATTTTAGCTAATTAGAAATTTTCATCGGAAAAATAAATTTCAAACAAGATTCATGAATTGGTTTTCAAAATATTTGATTTTCAAAAAAAAAAATTGTTTAATTAATCTAATTTTTTTAAGAAACGTCATAAAAAGAATAAGTAGGCCATTATTGTTTGGCTATCTAGGTCTTTTTAGAAATAAAATTTTGTAAAAATCCACTCAGTCGCTAACGAGAAAGATTTAGAAAAACCGTAATAGGGCAGGTACCGTTAAAACTGTTCCTAAAGAAACCTTTAATCGCAAGTAAAAATGTTTTTTTCTTATAAGAATGTTTTCGTTATTTTTAATTTTCTCAAAAAGTACAAAACACTTTGGCATCCGGATTTCAGACTAAAAACCAATAACAGTATTGAATTTTGAAAACAGAAATTATACTTAACTACACAAAATAAAAAAAAAAAATAGTAAAAACTAAATCCTTTTATTTTAATTTTGTGATTGTAAATTAATTTTTCAAAAACCATTCACTAAAAAAACTTTATTAAAGCCAAAAATAAAAGAAATGAAAATAGGTTTTTTAAAAAGGTATAATATGATACTGTAAAATGTACGTGTACCGTTGTTTTTTATTATTATTTTTTCTAGTTATTTTTTTTTTAGTAAATTGCCCCTCCCTACTAAACGGGGGGAACAGCCACCCCCCCCCCCTCCGGTACCTTTTTTTTCTTAGCTCAACTCAACCTATACGCTCTGTATCTTAGACACACCTTATGCAAATCAACCTGCATAAAATTCAGCTTTTATTCTATGACGGATTGAGAATTTCATTTTATTCAAGTTTAGGGGTGTCTGGCGGGGGGTTTCCGCCACCCATAATGTGTCTGGCAGTGAAAGTTGTAATTTCTAATATTTAAAGTAAACTTAATACTTTGACGAAAGTTAATTTTTTTTTTAAACTTTAGTTCCCGTTATCTGCCAAAGCCATCACGATCCAAACTTCATATTCTCCCAATATTCCCACGTTTTTTTCTATATTCAGTTTTATATTTAAATTTTATTATAACAACTAGCTTACATATTAACTTAACTAACTTACTGGCCCTATGCGAGCGCTCTAAGTTATACCATAACCAACTTAAAATAATTGCCTTTCGGCGTACATAGCTTAAATATTATCAAAATTCATTTATTACTTAAAAATAAGAAAATTAGGAAAAAACTCATTATATCTATCATTTTTTTATTTTTTATAAAACTTAAAACTACACTTAAAACTACTTAAAATAACTTAAGACTAGAACAGCCACAGCAACGGTTTTTTTTTTCTTTTTAGTGCCACCATGATTGTTTTGTACTAACCTAGTCACTTTTAAAGCCAAGGACACGCCTAAACCTGCGCAAGTCAAACCAAGGCAATAAACTCAATTAGTCAACTTTTATTATTATTTATTTTTTAAATTTTATTAGTTATATGTCTGTCGAAGTACAGATATTGATCCAGCCAGATGCCAAGATACTTCACTACACTTTTACTTGCCAGTGGCTGTCCAAGGGGTCCAACGATTTCAAGTTTTCGCCAATTCTTTCTCGTATTCGCAGAAGCTCTAGACAAAGGGGTTCTAAACAGAATAGTTTCGCATTTCTGAAAGTTGATTTTCAACTTCCAGTCATCGCAATATTGCTGAATCTTGTCGAAGTCACGCTGCAAAAGAATTTTGATAACTTCAACTTTTGGACCAGTTCTGTACGCTATTAGATCATCGGCATACGCAATTGCATGAGTTAGACTACTTATAAGATCGCTAGTGTAAATGTTGAAAAGAATCGGCGAGTTAACCGCTCCCTGCTGCAGACCATTTTTTATTTCAAATATTTTGGTAGACGTTACACTGCCACTCTTGACAACAAACTTTCTTCCGTTGAGCATATCATAAAGTATATACAATAATGATTTACTAATACTAAGTCTGGTCAGCTTTAGATACAGACCTTCTAACCATACGGTGTCGAAAGCTTTCTCCAAATCAACCAGACAGGCACCCGTGCACTGTTTTTCCGCATTGTTCCATTGAATTTCAGAAACAAGCTTAGACGCGGCATGAATGGTATCGTGCCTGCCTTAAAGCCGAACTGTTTATCAGGAATAATATTTTTGTCCTCAGCCCATTTGAACAAAGCCCTATTGAGAACTTTTTCGAATACCTTACTGATACTCGGAAGGAGACTTATCGACCGAAGATTTGCCGGATTGGAGTTATTCTTTCCCTTTTTGGGGAGAGGATGGACCATAGCTGTCTTCCAACTCACTGGATAATATGCATTATTCAATATTCCTACGTCTGTCAGAGTCCAATTCTGTGCTTTTATAAAATTACGATGGTCTGACGTCCACGGGCTCTTTGACTATAAGACATACATATGCCCAAAACTTAAATACAGCTCTCATATTATGGCAGGTGCTCCTATAAGTCACCTAAATCTATTGGATAGAATCTAAAAAAGAGCAATAAAACTGATTGGAGACAGATTTATAACTGAAGCGTTTGTTTCTTTAGAACACCGCCAAAATGTGTCTTATCTAACATTATTTTATCGTGTCTTCTATACACAGTGTTCAATGGAAATAACCAGTTGCATTCCTCTGCTATGATGATCTATCAATGCTCATCTGTTTTTCCTTGAGCCTAACTTCGGACGTACTGTCAAATACAGAGATTCTTTCCTTAGCCGACCAACACGATTGTGGAATGCCTTGCCTCACACGCTCTCCCCCCTTATTGTGATGTTCAGGTATACAAAACCATAGTGCCTCGGCATCTCCTTTTAAGTCCTCTTCATATTTTCGAAAAACGCTCGTGCTGTGTTATTTCACAGTATCAGAGTATTCATAACCCCTTGAGTGCGCACTAATTATACAAACAAAACAAAATCGCAGCACGAAAAAATCAGCTGGTACTATCATGTACTAAGAAGATACACTAAAAACCCCGTCCAAAAGGTACTTTCATACAACGTTCCGGTACAATAACGGAAGAGAGGCCGACCTGAGAAAACCTAGAAAAAAATAAATTCAACGACACTAGCATTTAGTTGGCCTCAGACATGGAACAACCCATAACAGGGAATTTCGACAAAACCAACCCCAAAAATAGATCAGTAGGTGAATTGAAGAAATGGGAAAGAGATCATAGCTTCGTCGAAAAAGAGTTTTCGAGAACTAATTTTTAATTTTTTTTTTATTTTTTACAAAATAAATTTTGGACTCAAGCCATTTGCCATTTGCCATTTGCTCAAGCCGTTCTCTTGATTCCAAATCATCAACAAATATCAAAAGAGTTTCCTGTGAGACACTTATTAATTCAAAATGTCAAAAAAGACCTCAAGTCAAAACAAATAAATAAATGGCAGGACTGGGTCAGACAAAATTGCACTTGTGGCAAGTTACCTAAGCTTAACAGAAAAGATGCATGGCAAAATTATACAAACAAAAATTTAATAAAATTTGTATATACAAATAATTGTGAAAATTACTTTCTTACTACCCGGAATTTTCCCAGAAAATCGTGGTACCTCATTAATTTTGATATATTGGAAGATATCAATCAAGTTTTTATAAAAATATTTTTTTTTAAACTTGTTTAAAAAAATAGGGGTGTGCAAAGGTGATGGCTCATTTTTTGACCTAGAGCGTGCAAAGATAGGTACAAAATGAAATCTGATATTGAGCTCTATAAGAAAGCCAAATATTTTTGAATTCGCTCATGATAATTTTAAGATATTTGAGTTTGAAAAATTCTTAGCTTCTGAAGTCTCGCATCTAGAAAATCTATTTAGCTATCGAATGAAAAATCACATAAATACCTTTCAAACGAATTAAAAGAAACGATGCTGTGAACGATCCCCATACGAACTAACGCCATAATGGTGTTGGTTCACTTTCAAGTGCGAATTAAAGCCATAATTCAATTATGGCCTTAATTCAATTTCAAAATTGAACTTAGACCATATGGAGTAAGTTCGTTTTAGAAAGTGGCCTTAGGTCTATTTTGAATATGAATTAAAGCCACTAAAGCAAGAATTGCATTCTCTATTATTTAAGTATTCTACTACGTAGATACACCAAAAATTTTCACGATTCATTTTTCAAAAACTACTTGCTTAAACATTTTTCTTTAAAAAGAACATAAGAAATAAGATTTTTGGCCTTTCAAAATGATATAGCATGGTTTTATATATGTTTATTAATATGTTTTTTTGTCTTAAGTCAATTTTTTTAAGAAAATTACTAGGACATTTTTTTTAGGAAATTGTCTTAGTTACAAGATTGCGATTACTTATTTTTTCTAGCAGTGAACGTTAGAGAAATATTAAAGAAAAACGTTTTTGGGGGGCATTTGACCCTCCATTAAATCGTTAGCGGCAATCATATCGATGGGGACTTTTCACAGTTTCCTAAGAATACCGCTATGTACCAAAATTCAGCTTTCCCGGAGTTTTATCCAAGTTGAATGGACATAGCTCACAAAAATCGCGATCATGAACTGCAAGACTTGCGTTTATTTAAAATTTGCTGTGGGCTCTTAGACTATATATTGTTACTTCGCCATGTTGAAATGTCCGTGATAATGATCAAAAAATATTGGGAAAGTTAGAAAATACATTTTGAAACAGTTTTCTGTAGCGTGTGGGATAAAATTAATTTGGGGTTAGAATGTTCCAGAGTAGTAGATGACCCCCCAAAACCATTATTTGGCTTTATCGCTTTAGTTTAGATGAACCAGATAAAACAAAAATGCCACTAGCAACAAGGAGTTCTTTTAAAAAACATTTTCCAAATTTTCTAACATTTTTGGTTTGGCTCCGTGAAATAACTCCGCAAAAATAACCCAACAAAAAAAAATAAATATCCACCCGAATCAAAAGCATGAAATAAATTCCAAAAATGGGTCGTACTTTCATATGGAAAACAAAGAACAACCCAATTTCATAAAAAAAATTTGGGGGGTTACTTCATGGCGCAGGGATAACTCCTCCGGACATATGTCAAAAATGCATTTTGGGGGGTTATTTCTTAAGGGGTTATTTCACAGAGCCTTTAGGGTAATTACTCATTACCATACACATTTCAAGATTATAATGTCCTCGTCTGGTAAAAAAGTGAATTAAGGACCAAAATGTGTTATGAATGCCACTCCATTAGTCTGTACTCAATACATATCGGAAAGGATTTCATGACGGTCTATCAATCTGGTAGACATTTTGTAGGTATCGAATGATTAAGGGCCAGTTTCATATGTCCCAATCTAACTAAAGTCTCGATTAGTTATCCAGCACTTAAAGGTAACTTTCATTTTGTTTTCTGTTTCATCGTCCAAGTCTCGATTAAACTAAATAGTGGTTTAATTTATTAAAAACTTTTTGTGGAACTCATTCGTGGAACTGCAATACTACAGAAAATCAAATATACGCAATAGTAAATAAATAAATGTTAGAGATTACGGTCATTGAAAATAATAAAATTCTTTTTGCAGGGCGTAGCATTAAGTGTAGACAAAAAGCACGTAAGTTGGGTTAAGGCAAGAAAGAAATCGTGTAAGAGCGGAATTTTTTTCTCTACGTTTAGATGGGATTGTCAATTTTCTAAAAATTGACTTAAAATAAAAATAAAATCATTAAAAAAACGGTAATACCTTTTTGTATATCCAGAAATAATAATCTTTTATTTAATTTTATCATATTACAATATAATTGTTTTAGCTAACAGCGTTTGAAACAAATTATTTTCCGTCTCAAAATGTTGGTAAAAAAGACATTCAAGGTATTTTATCACCGCGCGCCGCTGCCTTGGGGCAATAAAAATAAAATGCACGTCCGGGTGACACGAACTTGCTCTTGTAATATAAACTCTTATGAGATCAGATTGTACGGTAGCTTTCTTTAAATGGTTGTTTAGCAATAAACTGTTAATGCCATCATCTCATTTCACTCACAGTCCAGGATAGACTTTGGCCTCAACCACCAAATCTCTCCAGCCAGCTCTGTTCCTAGCTACCCGCTTCCAACTTCGCACAGCAAGTTGGCTGAGGTCGTTTACACTGGTGTACACTGGTGTGGGGGTGTACACTGGTGTGGGGGTCTTCCAATGCTTTGTACACTATCAGGACTGGACTCGAAGACTCGTCGGGCTATTGCCTTCGTGTCCACGCACTCCACGTGACCCAGGCATCAGCCGCTGTATTTTCAGCTTCTTGATCCAGGTTTATATCGTTGTATAGCCCGTATAGCTCGTCACTGAATCTTCTTCTCCATACTCCTTCGATACTCACAGGACCAAATATCACTCGGAGAATCTTTCTCTCAAAGCACCTACGTAACTTTTTATCCGAGCTGTTTAACACCCATGGCACTATACAGTTCGTCTGTATCCACGCTATCATACGGTTGACTTTTTTGGCCTAAAATCACACTATATGTTATAAGAAACGGGCTTCAGGTCAGATGAAACAAAATATTTTTATGTCACGACGTTTCGTTCATGTCTATGAACATCATCAGGTGGTGGCAAATCTTTATTGAACATTAATAAATTGGTTACAAATCACACTGGTAAGGACCAAACATATTGTTAACAAGGGTTTTTAAGCGATCACACAGGAAAGCCGAAAAGATTTTATAACCAACGTTTAGGAGACTGATTCCTCTGTAGTTAGCGCATGTCAGAGCTTCTCCTTTTTTGTGGGTGGGGCTCACTATGCCAAGGTTCCATTCATAGGGCATACTTTCTTCCGACTAAATTTTACAGATGAATTGGTGCAAGCTCCCAACCAACAAATCTCCTGCTGCTTTAAACATTTCAGCTGGTAAGCCGTCTGCATCAGCAACTTTGAGTTTTTTTCTTTGATTTGAGTTTGGCAATCGCTAGCCGCACTTCATTTAGGTCGGGTGGACGAAAATGTTGGCCATCGTCGTGCCTGTTTGATAATAAGTCGTCTGGTAGCGGAATGTTGGCTATCTTCTGGTTTTTCCATATCCTTAGCACTGACTGTGTATCTACTTATATAACAGTGATCTTGATTTTCATTCGAATGTGAAAATTAACTCACGACGCATAAACGAGGTTGGGGAAATAGTACAAAATCTTGAATGACAAAATCTCGAATTGCAAAAATTTCGAATAATACAAAATGAAAATCTTTAATTTCAGTTCAAAACTAAATACATAATAATTCAAAGAGAAACTTTGCATACACCCAAATTCGCACCCACCCCAAATCCTATAACAGGTCCAGTAAGGGGTGTTGCAGGGGGCAGCATGCCCCCATACCAACCCCACTTTTTATACGCCATAAACTGAAACTACTTGTTTTAGTTCAATAGTAGTTTTACATTCGAGATTTGTAAGGATAAATATGTCAGTCCAACCGTTAAAAATTGGCCTCATTTCACTTCGCGTTATTTGACCGCACCATATAAAACTGTTTTTGTATGGGTTTCAAGACATGGTATGGCATAAGTTCAAAATCAAATGTGAATCACCACCATATGGCGTTAGTTCACATTTCAGTGATGGCTTTAAATCAAATTTGAAAGTGAATCTAAGCCATATTTGGATTGTGGCTTTAATTCGCATTTGAAACTGAACTAACACCATTATGGCGTTAGTTCGTATAGGGTTCGTTCACGGCACCGCGCCAACCGGAATTCAGGAGTTTCGTTGTGGACGCATAGTGAAACCCAGCACATCAGAGACGGCACTTCTGATAGCTTGTTGACAATGTCTCCACTGGTCATCTGCACTTGCTGCTGGTTGCGGACTTGTTGAGAGATTGGCAGAAACGTGGCTAGCAAAATTCCTTGTGGTCTCTTGCGATTTTTGCTTTGCGATATCAAACCTTCTCACAACATCAGTTCGGCGTTGTGGCGCCATGGATATCCGCATTCATACTTGAGACAAAATAAGTAAGTAATTCAAAATCTGTTCAAAAGAATTATTTCTTAAATTTTAATAATCGAGTGTTTCAAAATAATATGGTTTTGGGCCAAATACCTTGTTAAAATATAGCCATGTAATAAGTATAGTCGCTAATATTAATCAAATTCGTCTACTTAAAATTTAAATAAATCCATGCTATGAAACTTGCGAGTTGTGGATGCAATCTACGCTCGTCAACGAAAAAAATTAAACTGAAAGTGTATTTTTCCAGCCAATGCAAATAAATATTTTGCTTAAGTTCCGGTTAGGGACTTTAACCGACACTTGATGCGTCGGTTAGGCTAATGGAGACATCAATTGTCAGTTATCACTAGCCGATACATATGAAACCGAAATTCGGAGCTTAGTTGGAACTAAAGTGCTGGTTAGGCTAACCGAGACCTTATTTGGAACATATGAAAACAGCCCTAAATCTATTAAAGTTACCAGAAGCGAATTTCAAGCGCATAATTTTATTTAAGATACAAACGATACAAAAATATAATTTAACAAAAGTGTTTTTTGAAGAATTTCCTATTTTTAATAATTTCAAGTCCTTGAGTCTATTTGATTAATCGATAAAAAAGTGCCCATTTTTTCAGGTTCATTTTCAAAACAAAATATAAAAATTAACATTTTCACCTAGAATGCTCAATTTTCTTTTTTTTATTTTAGAATCGAATACTCAATAAACAAATATTGTTTGTTTTTCGACTTAAAAACCATCAATACCCTTAGGAAAACCCTTAAATCTAGCTGACTGTTTCCAAATATTTTTTTAGATTTTGGCTTGCAAATTTCGTCATTATTTAGTAATCTCGAAGTCTAAAAATATTTGCCAAATTGATGAGAAAATGCTATTGAATCACCCCTTTCCGTTTTGATGTCTGCTCATACTTGGATTAGCTTCAATTATAATAATTTATGCGTATCTATACCTTCTATATACAAATCACAAAACAAAACTAGGCTAAACTAACTAACATAAAGTCAATATTCTTTATATGTTTTGCAGAGAAACAGGAATGCAATCACCTTAGCCAACCTTCAATATGTTTTTCATTTAAAATTGACGATCTCGACCTGGAGAGCAGCGATGTCAGCAAAGCAGTTCTTTGGATTTTTAAGAAGAGAAACTCAAAAGATCTTCTCAAACAAACAATTGTTGTATCTGAGGTTGAACAAGGGGGTCGCAATTCGAAATACCTCCCCAAAGTTAAACCAATAGCAATACAATCTGTCGATGTGCATGGTGAGCTTGATAAAACAATGTTTACTCGATCATTTTGTCATTACATGCTTCAATATTTATTTAATCATCATAGCACTCAAAAAAAATTTAACATAAGCTTTTAAATATATAATCTACCAAGAATATAAAATACAACTACATACATATGAACTCTAAAAAAAAATATTTATAAATATCAAAGTCCGTGAGTTGTTTTGGACTTTCGTCTGAAAGTCGAATGACCCCAAGACTTACATTAGAAATCACTTAACGAAATCATGAATATCCCATAAATCTAGAACATTTGCTCGTGTAAAATAAGTAGTGGAGATAGCTGTGCCATTGCTCCACCCACAATCTGAAACAACATTTAACTTTTGCTTTCAGAGGGATGGATGAAAATCGACATTGAGTGGCCAATCAAACGTTGGTTCGGAATTCACGACCTCAGTCATTTAATCCATATATCCTGCCAGTCCTGCGAGGAAGAGACCGCCGATGGCCTCATATCGACGGAAAAGGATTATCGACCATTCATCATGATTGACACCCAGAATCGGCGACGTGTCTCGAGACAAAAACGAAGCGTAAATTGCACGAACGGAGTGACTGAGTGCTGTCGCGAGAAGCTCTACATATCGTTTGATGAGATCGGCTGGGGAGATTGGATTATCAGACCGAGAGGCTATGATGCATATTTTTGCAGGGGATCTTGCTCCACAGCGGCGAGTATAGCTCAGAGTACAACACATCATAGTTCATTGATGAGGGTAAGTAAAATTTAAATTCGATTAAATTTTTATTTTCTTATCTGTTTTTTTTTTTTTTTCTTTTAGAGGAATTTTGTGCAAAATGTACATAAATTGTGTCTTTTTGTTTTTAAAAAAAATTATCTCTTTCTTATAATAAACACACTCAAGCCAATGATAATGGGGTCTTCTTGCGTCAGAAAAGTCGAAAGACAGATATTTGTTACTTAGCAGAACAGAATCGTAGATGCCTTGAACGGCAGTGAAGATGTTATTAAGACGCATTCAAATAATTAGTTCCTGCTGGGAGAAACTCTACTGTAAATCTATAATAGACCGAGGGACAGTTTCATGTGTTGCAATTCGATTAGCCTAACCAGCACTTAAATTACAACTAAACTCCAAATGTTGGTTTCATATGTCTCGGTTAGTGATAACTGACAACTAAAGTCTCGGTTAGCCTAACTGACGGATGAACTGGTAGTTAAAGTCCTTAACCGGAACTCTAGTAAAATATTTATTTGAAGTGGCTGGAAAAATACACTTTCAGTTTATTTTTTTTTCGTTGACGAGCGTAGATTGCAGCCATAAGTGTCCTGGATTAACTTAAATTTGAAGAAGACGAATTTTTTTATTATATTAGCGACTATATCACATGGCTTTATTTGAACAAGGTATTTCTCCCAAAACCAAGTTATTTTGAAACACTCGCCGATAAAAAGTAAAGAAAACAATTTCGGTTCCGGAATACTGAAATCGCTATTCTAAATATTCTTCAACTAAAAGAAATTTTTTATAAAAATTAATATATACAATGCCAAGCTATACCGTTCCTAAAGCCAGAAATATCTTCTATTGTTTTCATTTTGATTAAAATGATTCTAGTGAACAGCGTTTGAAAAACTAATATTTTATCCTAAAATTAAAAAATAAATTTAAAAAAATCTTGGTTCCACTGTCATACAATTTAAGGAAAGTTTATTGATTAAGCTTAATTTTATTATATTTTGAATTTTATAACCATATACAAAAAGGTTAAAAGAACCTTCTGGATTAATTCTATTCATCAAATGTTGTTCATAACATCTTGAAATTCATATGCTAATTTTTTGTTCTTGCTCAATAGGGAAAGTATTGGTTTCGTGTAAGAAAAATCGAGGTTTTATTCCAACCTGATATTACGATGCATAGAGAACAATAAACAATAAAAAAGTAGGACCAAAATGTTGGTCGAAAAATTATTCGTTGCAAAAACTGTTCCCTAGAACATATTATGGGTATACAAAAAGGGGTTTCCGTTGTTTTTTATGGTTTTATTTTTATCAACTTTTTAGAAAATTGCCACTCCCATATCTGCACTCATACGGCTCTTGCTTTATGTTTATGCGGAAATAAATTATTCTTGGTGAAGCTTCAAAGGGGTTTTAAATTTGTTATTCCTCTTTAAAGAGAGGAATCGTGACCGAATGTGTTTTTTATGACCTTGAAAATCTCGAAAGACATTTAGTAGTTTTTTGCTACCATAGTGTATTGTAAAATAAAATAAACTTTTCGAAGAGTCCAAATGAATGGTTTACTAACCTTAGTTAATCCAATTCGAACAAAGAATTATTTAAGCACAGTCACAATTCTTTTTTTAACACTTTTTTTCTTATTGACAAACACTTTATTCACTAAAATTAAAACATGTCCACTTTATTTTCCCCAAAACTTTAGTTTTCACCAAAACTTCGAAAAATATTTAGTACATATTGTGTTCAATGTTAGATAATAATAATTCAGTACGTAATACCAAGGCCGTAGCCAGAAAATCATTTCGAGGGGGATATACTCTTTCGAAAAAAAAATTAAGTTAAGTGCGTAATCGATATAAATAAAGTACTCGACTCAGTCGAACGAACTTGCTCTTGTAGAAAACTATGAAAATGGGACTACGAAAAAATAAATTTATCAAATTAAGTTCAGAGGCGAACATTTTTACAAAAAGGCCTTCAGATAATTGAGATAATACATATTCTAATTAAATAGTTACTTAGCAAAAAACAGGGCGCTATCCAATTATGGTCAAATTTGTAAAATTTGTTAACATAAAATTTCTTTTATGTGAACTTAAGACTAAAAACATGAAGTGCAGTTGTAATAACAGCACTGCGAAAATATAATGTTGCCAAAGTTTTATCAAAATAGATAATCGTTCAGAGAAAATTTGAAAAAAAAACTAAAACCGTTATATGGATTTTTCAATCCATCATCTTTTTTGACTCATTTCCACTGGAAATTTCATTGGAAGGCAATAAGTTGAGCTGTCGAATTACCTGTCATATATCAAAATCACAGTAAAAGGGCTTTTAAACAGGCGGCTTTAGTCTCATATTTCCGTATAGTGGGCTCTTTCATACCACAGGAGTTCTTACAGGTAAAATTCTGCATAACTCCAATTACCTCAAATTTGTTGGTTTGACAGATTCGTTAAAAGTTCTATTGACATTAATGGGTCACACAAACGTGTTCTTCTGTCTTGTTGTTAACTCAAAAAATTATATAAACGACAAAAAAAATTTTAATGTTTTAAAAAAACATGCTCATTAGAGAAAAAGCACAGAAATAAATTCGTAAATATTAAATTTACTGGAAATCCGACCGGAAAAGGTGGAATTTACAATAAAAGAATATATTTTTTGACAGATGTGGTTTGGGTAAAAAACGACACCAAAGTTGCACTTCCGGAACTCGGAAAAATAGGGAAAAAAAAAACTATTTTCAGTATTTCTTATGTCAAAATACTTAAATAAAAGAAAACTGCAAATTTGGGGCACTTGAATGTAAATTCGTAGCTCAAAAATTAATTTCATAAGAATTCATCAAGAGGTTTTCAAAATATTGCATTAACAAAAAAACGTTAATAATATACAAGAACAGTCATTATTTGCTTTTGAGACTTAAATCTTTGGTTCTGAAAATCACGATTTTATTATTCAATTCATGAAAAGTATTTATTTTTTTACTTTCTTTGGTTCAAAAATTTTTCTCACCTATCATCATCATCATCGGCTCGACAACCGGGGTCCGGTCCTGGCCTCCTTCAACAAGTCTCTCCACCTATCCCGGTCTCGAGCCGACGCCATCCAGTTGCGCACCCCAAGGCTCCGGGCGTCCTGGTCTACGCCATCTCTCCAGCGCAAGCATGGTCTACCACGCTGTCGTCTGCCATAGAATGTACCACAAAGAACTTTCCGAGCAGGTTCCTCTTCGCTCATGCGAGCTAGGTGCCCTGCCCACCGAAGTCTACCGAGCCTAATTTTTGTCACTATATCTGCTTCAAGGTAGATTGCGTACAATTCATGATTGTACCGTCTCCGGAATCGTCCTTCCTCACATATGGGGCCAACAATTCTCCTTAAGACTTTTCTCTCGAACGCGGCTAAGAGGTCAGAGAACCTTTTGCTAAGCACCCAAGTCTCGGATCCATATGTGAGTACTGGCAGAACCATGGTCCTGTACAGCAGTAGTTTTGAAGTTATGGTGAGATTTCTGGATTTGAAGAGCTTTGACAGACTGTAGTAGGCTCTGTTGGATTTGAGAAGCCGCCCGCGTATTTCTTCTTCTATATTGTTATCGGCTGCTACTATTGACCCAAGGTATTCAAAGGATTGCACCACTTCAAATTCGTGCTCCGCTACCTTGATTGTTTGACCAACTGTTCCTCTCGCATTCGACGCCACCATGTACTTACAATTTGACGTTTGAAATAAAAACTTTATAGCCTGATCATACAGAACACCGTCTTATCGTACTTTCCGATATATTCCAAGCTATGAAAAAGTCGAAATAAAATGAGTTTCGTTCCGAATATCATCGTTTCTCAATAAATTATATCGATGCGATAGTTACAGAACATGGATACAGGAAACAATTCTTGTTTTCATTTGTTTTTACTTTTCCTGGTGGTTTTTCATGATCGCTATAACCAGCCCCTTAGAAAAATAGCATATCAAGAAAGTAAACTAATCCATTTTTTAAAACGAGTTTTTATTAAATTAAACATTTTTTTCGCATTCTATCAAGAAAGTAAACTAATCCATTTTTTAAAACGAGTTTTTATTAAATTAAACATTTTTTTCGCACAAAAAATTCTTTGAATTATTAAAGCATTTGTGTTTTAAATCAAATGAAATTATAAAATGTAGGTTATATTGATTTGAAAATCTTTCCTTATCGTAATATCCAGCCCATAACTGTTTGCTTGAAATATTTTGTGCAGATATTTGAGTACCTATGTAAATATCATTAGAAGCCAAAAGAATGATTTACAAAAAAAAAATCAGATAGGGATCAAACCCGATGATCCCCCCCTGGCTACGGTCTGCGTAGTACATCTTAACCACCAATGGTAAAAACAGCTTTAAGTTTTCCTTTCGCGAGGTTATTTTTTACCGGTTGGGGTTACCGGCAAGCGTTTCAAAGCTCATCCCGATTCTTGCTTCTACTTATGCAATTTCAGAACGCACCTCTTTTGAATCTCCAAAAAATGTTAAGCTTCCCGTTAAAATTTTAAATAATTAAAATAAAAATAAATTTTTTTATATCCGGTTTGGATTTCCAATAAGATTAATTTTAACAACTTATTGTGGTTTCTCAGCTTAGCATTTCCTCAAATATTAATTTCTATTTTTCGATGTTTATGGTGGATATTATGTAAACGAAAAATGTGCTCATTTTGGTGGTTGTCTCTGTTTAGTCAGGTTTTCTACAAAATCACAATAAAAAGCTGTATATGTTTTGCTCCGAAAATGCAACTTTGGGGTCGTTTGCCAGGCAAACCGTTGACTTCTTAACGGATATACATATATTCCGTGTTTCGGCGTCAAGTGATTAGCTAGCTGAGTAAAATTTTACATGTTAATCAAAACAAAAACCAAAAGCGTGTATAAATAAGTCACAAATCAGAAGTGAACATAAAGTGGATATGAATGATTTAACTGTTAAAGTGAAGATGGCGCTGCACGTGAAATGGAGAAAATTATTCGTCACCTAATTTTTGGTCGCACTGCTATGGGCAGTGTTGGAAGATGAATTCAAGTTATTTGCAGTGTGTCTGTCACCCAATATTTAAAATAAATATTTGTATGTCCAATTTTTTTAATTTCCGGAAGTAAAACTTTGGTGTCGTTTTTTAACCAAACCGTAGATATCTGTCAAGAAATGTAATGCTGAACTAGTTTAACATATTTTCTATCCAACAGCATATAAACCGTGTCCGATAAAAGGCTTAACTTCCGGTGAAATTTTAATTGTTTCATTTAAAATTTAACCGGATTTCCGGTAAATTTGAATTTGGTGCTTGTCTCTGATAAGCATATTTTTCTCCACACCATTAGCAACGCCATCTATACGTCGTCATTTCCAAAACAAAAAATGAGTTAAAAGTGAACATATATTCGTCACCTAATTTTTGGTCGCACTGCTATGGGCAGTTTTGCAAGACGAATTCATGTTTTTTGCAGTGTGTCTGTCACCCAATTTTTAAAATAAATATTTGTGTGTCTAATTTTTTGTGTTCCGGAAGTAAAACTTTGGTGTGTTTTTAGCGAAACCGTGAACATCTGTTAAGAAATATAGTGCTGACGACCTACTTTGACGTTTCCTCTATGCAACAGCATGTAAAGCGTGTAAATCGGTTCAGTGAATGCTGAAATACAGACGGATTAAGATTGGTCATTTAAAAGGCTTAACTTCCAGTAAAATTAAAAATTTTAAATTTAACCTTTCCGGTTCGGATTTCCGGTTAATTTTATTTGTTTTGGTGGTTGTCTCTGATAAGCATATTTTTTTCAACACCATTAGCAACGCCATCTGTACGTCATCACTTTCAAAAGTAAAAATGAGTTAAAATTGAACATAGCCGTTTTATTGTTTGCTGCGTAAGTACTTCACGCTGAAACACGGCTTAAATTAAGATATACGAAAAATGCTTAGCTTCCGGTCAAAATTTAAAACTAAAACTATAGGTTTCCGGTTTGGATTATTTCAGATAGGTTCCACAAATGAGTTCCACAAAAAGTAACTTATAAATTTAATCACCACTTACAGCGTTTTATATTTACGAAAAGATTCACTCTTTCCTTTAAAAGATTTGATCGTTTTGCATTTTTGGTTTAATTATTCATTAAATGAAAAGAGAGGAAAAAGAGAAAATCTTAAACATGGAAGCGATCTCGCAAATTTGGGAGATTTTATCTAAACACTGACACATGAAAACATTTTAATGGCTGATTTTTGCATTGTGTTCTTTCACTTTGTTGGAAGGTATACATACTACATAGGTATATTATTTCACTCAAGAAAATACAAATTTTTCATTAAATTTTTCATAAATCTAACAATTATTTTACGAATTTGTACAAATGTTAAAGTTAACAAACAATGATAATGAATAATGACACTTATATTTGAATGGTAGTGTTTATCGTTTGGAACGCATACGTATTATTAACACAGCCTTTGCGTGATCAATCTCTGTCTATTCACTACTAAAAAGCAGCCGCACATGCTTCATTTAAAAGAGCACTTCTTGATTTTGAAGGCAAATCTAAGAGATTTAAATGAAAAACGCTATTAGTTTAAACGAAACTGACGATGAAACAGAAAAAAAATTAAAGTTACCTTAAAGTGCTGGTTAGCGTTATGTGATGGTTGACTAACTGACTCTTTAGTTGGAACATATGAAACTGGCCCTTCTTTAATCCAATTTTATAAGAAGTCCCTTTAAAAAATTGTAAGTCAAATTAAATTGATCCCAGATATTTGCAACAGAGTCATATCTAGACTGGCAAAACATATAATTCACATCTGTTTTTTGTGATACAAAAAGAGTAACACGAATTAAAAACTTTCTGAAATTTAAAGCTAGTGAATACTTCTGGAATTGGCTATCAGATAAATGACATTGGCACAAATTTTTAAACGATTTATCAAACTAGAACATATTTAGCATCATACTATAATACAAAACAATAGTTTTTTAACCTAGAATGATGCGTAAAATGTTGAAACTTCTTCCAGAATTACACGAAGTTCCCGGTTATGATAGGCACACCTGTAAGATTTTCCCTAAACTTGTTAGAAAATGGGAATGTTTGTTGTAAAGTTCAACGAATTTAATTTATGACGCTTCTTTACAATATGTACCCAACAACATACCAATAAGCTCGGCTTCTATCATAAAATACGTTGTAGGGCTATCGATTTGCTGTGCTGATGTGCGGATGGGTGGATGTTTGGTTGTATGTTCACCAAGCTACAGACTAAACGGTTTCCATAGAGGGGAAATTTTAATTTTAGTTTTAGTTCGGCTATAACTAGTACCTGCCATATAACGGTTTTAGTTTTAACAAATTTTCTCGAAAACGGCTATAACGATTGATTAAATTTGGTGTTTGTTATATTTGCAGTAGTATGAATATAACTCCATTTCAGGTTTTTGGCTAAAAATTCAGACAACGGAGATTTTGTGTTAACGGTTATTAAAAATTTGAACACATTTTGCGCCTTCATTATACCTTTTGGAGCTGTAAGATAATACAATAATTTTGAAATGCGTTTTGAAAAAAAGAGTTATTGAATCAACATTTAGAAATCAAACTTTCGAATTTACTCAACATTGAAAGAACGTTACTGCGTCACAAGCCGCCACAGACCCGGATCCAAATCATTACAACTGTTTCACATTTACACGTCTCTGACCCAGTCTCGGCGCAAGACCTAAATTTTATGTGGGCGAGGTACACTTTGCGAGGCCCTCTGATGGTGCGAGAACTAGGGAAAATTATATAAAAAATCACATAATATGAAACAGGTTTTCATTCATACCAAACCAAAATTTTTGTTAATATAGCTAATTCTTCTTCATAATAAATGAATTAAATTCATTAAAGAAAACATTTTAAAATAAAGAAAAAATAAAGCGACAGAATTTTTTTACTTTTAATTTTGCTGTATTCCTTAATGATTTGTTTCGTAATTTATCTTTGATGTTATATCTGCTTCAATATGAAAAACTGCCAAAGCTGAAAGTCTTTCTTGACCCATAGTATTTCTTAAATATTTTTTTATAAGTTTTAATTTGGAAAACCTCCTTTCAGCTGAAGCAGTACTAACAGGTATTGTTTACAAAATTCTAATTATAATAGAAACATTTGGGTAATTTTTTTTTAATCTTTCTCTGATAATAATGGAGCAGATGTCTCACGTTTTTAATAGAGTTGGGTGAATTTGGGATTATACTTTGTAACTCCTCATAAAACTCATTCTCACCTACTTGTAGGACTGTGTGTAAGTCCTGGCAGTTTTTTAATTTTTTTGTTCTTTTGGAAATTTTCTTAGCTTGTTTAAGTCGTAGAGAAAACCAAAATTTTCAAATTGTTGATTTTTAAAGACAAAAATATCGATTCCATATTAATTATCACAGAATCAATAATGGTATTAAAAAAATGTGTTTCATACCGGCTTTTAACAGAGTTTATTTATTGAAGCGAAAAAATAGCAAAAGAATTGATTGCCAAATAAAAAAAAAGCAGAACTATAAATTTCCAAATAAGATAAGTATCGCTTCACTTCATCTGGCATTACTTTTCCAGTAATCGAAATCCCTGGCAATTCTTTATTCGAATCAGATACATAATTAGATTAGATTTAATTCCACGCCAAATTCAGACCTCTCTTAATTAGGTAATGTTAATAGATTTTTTTTTGCTAAACATCATAAAAGTAAAATTCGATTAAACATAATTTCATGAATAAAAATTTTTGTAGTTCCACAGTTTTCAACAAGAGCAATTGTTTGTGCGACCCAGTTCTGCATAATTTTTTTTTTTCTGTGGAGTAGGCTTAATTGGGAAACTACAAAAAATAAATCAAAAAGCTCCAAAAACTAATGAAAAAGTGCAGTGTTATCAAAAAACAGACTATGCTACAACTTAACACTTTTTTCTCGAACTTTGAAAAGTGTCAAAATCTTTTTATAAAAAATTTCGAACCCTTCTTATCACAAAAATTATCTCCAAGCCAAATCATGGGTACTTTTAGGGATTCGCTCAATACATCAAAACAAAGGTCTCCAGCAAAACTCAGCTTTGTCGGAAATATTTCGTAATTATGCCTTTATTTTGACTAATTTTCCCTTGACTTTTTGTTATTTCGTTCGGAAATGAAAAAAAAAAACGGTTCACACGGTAAAAATAAAACTTCAATTGCTTATTAATTAAGTTTAAAATATTGGTAGGTAGATAATTTTTCTAGATAAAAAAAAAGTTTGTCCCTGCTGGATATTCCAAATTTGTTGACATACTTTACACGGAGAGGTAAAAGCGAAACGAGAAAGTTGTATTCATTTCGACTTTTGGATTAAGTTTTCAAGTAAAAGTAATTAAAATAGGTTTTTTATGAAATAGAAATGAAGAAGAAATAGTCTATAGAGCAAAGCAACGAAATCCGTCTATTTAGGTTGCTATAATTCTGTAAAGTGCTGAGTGTGAGAGTAGCTTATCAGAAATATAGATTATTTAATTAACATACCTACATTTCGTGCGCTGAATGGAATATCTTTCAGTTGAGAATTAACTCTCATTTATTTATTACAGTTACAGGTAGTTGGTATGTGCATTAATTTTTGCAAATTCCTCAAGTTGACCTTCAGTTAGTTAGAAATAATTTTTAATAAGAAACACAAAACACCAAAGAGTAAGTAAAAGTTACAGCCTATTATAACACGATTAGAATCTTCAATCCGCTGTTTTTAATTGGATTTTTTGAGGTGCTCCCATGGTCGAACTTTGTCTGCTTTTGTAAAAGTTGTTTAGGAATGAATAAATTACAATTTAAAAACCTTCTCTGTCGCCTGGTTTCTATACGAACATGTATTCAAAAAGACCGTTCGTTTTTTGCTGTTTTTCACAGGCCAAATTGACAGAACGTTAAGTATTTGATTGAAATTTGAAAAATGGAATTCCATCTTCGTTGCAAATGTCGAGTGCTCGGAGTGCATTTTTAGGCGTCCACGCTAAAGTTGAACTTCTTTTATCCAGAAGTGCCGAGAATCATCATGCATAATTGAAGAGCATGGTGAAAATAGTTCACTTTTTTTTGAAAATTTTCATTCTGTTGAGAAAAATGTGGCGCAGGGGCTTAAGACCCAGGGAACTTAGCCCCAATTGAAAAAATTGGGCAGAGTGGGCCTTACGACCCACTCTGGTGGGTCATAAAGCCCAAACAAAAAAGTTGGAGGTTATGTCCCACTACTTTAAAATTAAGGCATTATACATATATCTTAAACCATTTCAAGAAGAAAAATTTCGTTCAAATCGATTCGAATACTCGATCCGCTGGCGCTGGTGCTAATTGGGGGAAATTTCTCTATGTAGGCTACCAATCAAGTCTATATGAGCCTATTTAACTACTCCTCGAACGCGTTACGCGTTTTTTTCATTGAAAGTGCCGTTATTTTTCTTATCTTCGCTTTGCTACAGCCTACAGATCTTTTTGCCAGTTGTCATTCGCAATCTCTTAAGAATGGATAGTGAACCAAGCACAAGTGCAGAAATTATTGATTTCGAGTTTTTGCCGGGTTTTAGAAAAAACAGTCAACTTTCACATATAAAAAGTGAACAGCAATTATATGCTGTGAAGAGTTCGTTTAAAGCAAATATTAAACACTATACGTGTTACGTTAGAACATGCAAGGCGAGAGTAAAGTTTGACACTGTTCTAAATAAAATAATTACTTGCAATGATGCCGTCCACCCCCACCCCGACCAAACGGACACAATAAAAAAAATGGCATTCTTGAATTCGGTAAAAAATGATTGCAGTGCTCCGAACAAAAGGAAAACAACTGCAAAAGAAATGTTTGATCAAAAACGATTAAAAATGTCTGATTGCGCGCATTTGGTAACTTTCGCGTCAATGAAGCGAAACATGAACAAAATAAAAAGTGGCCATTTACCGAAGCAGCCACGGAATTTTGGGGAAGTCAAAGCAGCGTTTTCAAATAGCGATGTTTTGTCAAGCTATGGAATGTCGGAATACGACAAACAAAAACAATTTTATAGGCATACCATCCTAGAAAAAAAATTCAGCTATACTTTTTTCTTAGCTCCAAAGATAGTGGAGCTAATTGAAAGCCAATTGCCTCAATCGGAAAGGCACTTTTTGATTGACGGAACTTTTAGAGTGCTACCTTCATGCGGATGCAAGCAATTAATAATCATATACATTTTTTTTTTAAGTTTTAAAAACAAACAGAAACTTACATTTATTTGTACTTACATAGGTATGCAAATAAGGTTTTAGAGAACTGGATAAAATTAAAGCCCAAAAATCGAGCGATTTCAAAGGTAGTTTGAATTTTGCCAAAACATGGCAATTTCTTTACATTTTGTGACATTTTGTTGGATGAAGAGTTCAAAACCACGGTCGACTTTTCTTCGTCACTAGATGGAGAAACATGGAATATGTTTGAGCGCCCGAAACTAAAGTTCGAAAAAAGGAACGAATTCATCGACAGCTTAACAAAAAAACTGTAAATGGGAAGGATAACTCTTAGTGAGTTCATAAATCAAATGACCTCAAAATTATATGGTTTTTCTAGCCGAAACTTTGATTTATGTGATGAACAGTCAGCTGGTTCAAGTGACAACGATGAAAACGTTGTGGGCGTCATAGCCGGTGCACAAATCAATGACACTCTTAACTGCACAATTTGTTTCGAGAATCCGCGGGATGTTTTCCTATTGCCATGCAAACACGTAAAAATGTGTAATATCTGTTTTTGTAAATTAAAAGATGACGCAACAGCTTGTCAAAATGAATTGCTATGTCCATTTTGTCGACAAATAATTGAAGACTCTATGCTTGTTTACCTTTAATTAAAACTGCTAGTATTATGTCCAACAACCTCTTGTAAGCATTGATTAACCTTTGACTTTAATTGTTTTTATTTGTATTGAACCCATTTTTTTTCTGTTTTGACTTTCAATTTCAAAAATCTAAAATTGTCTTATTTTTTCCCAAAAAGTTTTTTCTCCTTTTTACAAAAAATTGGGATTTGAGACCCAGGTTTGAGACAGCTCGTGCAAAAAGAAACGGGCTTTATGACCCACCAAAGTGGGTAACAATGCCCAACTACAATTTGGGCCTTATGGCCCACTCTGGTGGGTCATAAAGCCCAATTTTTTTAATTGGGGCTAAGTTTCCTGGGTCTTATGCCCCTGCACCATTTGAGACAGGTCGTGCAAAAAGAAACGGGCTTTATGACCCACCAAAGTGGGTAACAATGCATAACTACAATTTGGGCCTTATGACCCACTCTGGTGGGCGTAAAGCCCAATTTTTTTAATTGGGGCTAAGTTCCCTGGGTCTTATGCCCCTGCGCCAGAAAATGTTTACACTTCAGTATGCTTATTACTCCATGGAAGGGCTTAGTACCCCCCCTACCCTGCGCACGGGCCTGCGTCGAGGACGTGTGCGGTCGCTCATACTGCCCACGCCTTATGACGAAATTTTTACATGTCACCTACAACTATATGTATATGCAAAGTTTTTGAATTAATGTGTTGAAATCAAAAACTTTGCATAAACCCAAACTCGCCCCTTTCCTAAATCCTATAGTGCGCCAGGCAAAAGGTTTTTATGGGAGCAACATGTCATCCAAAATTTTGGTGATTTATTTCATATTACAAAACTCCTCACATTTACATATATTTTTGAGGGAGTTATATCACGGAGACTTACAAATAGTATTTGTATTAGCTCTTATTAATTGAATAACAATTATATAGTTTAAACTTGTTACATAAGAAACTATACTTTTTATAAGCTAGACATTTATTCTCTTATGTTCTTTTAAAATATTATTTATTTATTATTTATTTACATATTCTACTCCGTAGATAAATCTACGAAGTAGAGACACATATAAGCACTAGCAGCTTAGGCTATCGGCTTGAAACAACACAAGAGAAATAGACTGATACATGACAGAGACTTACACAACAGAAGAAAGACAGAACAGAGAAACAGATGCCAACAGCACATGGATAGCACATGAACGGTCCCCCATCCAAGTACTAACCACGCGCAATGATGCTTGATTTCGCTGATCTATTGGGAAGCGATTTTTTTTTTTTTTTTTTTTTTAATTCATGTTTTTATTTTCAATTTAACTTATAACTAACTTAAATGCTAGACAAAAACCTTAAAAACTAGCTTACAGAATAACTTAACTAACTTACTGGCCCCATACGGGTGCTCTAAATTATACTATTACTATATACTAAATGCCTTTGGGCGTAAAAACTAACTTAAATTAAACTTCAAAATTACATAAAACTAAACGAGAAAATTTTTAAAAACTCGCTTTTCAAGACATTTATTTTTTATAAAAAACTTAAAACTACCCTTTACCTAAATAAAACTAAATTAACCTAAATAAAACTAAAATATACGTAAATATACGTAAATTACTTAAATAACTTAAAACTACTTAAAAATACTTAAAATAACTTAAAACTAGAACAGCCACCAGCAGCATTTTTTTTTTTTTTTGGCGCAGCAGCTATTGCATATATGCAACCACGCTCATAAATATGTATATATTAATATATATATATATTAAACAGCGCCAAATGCACATACACACCAACAAATGCAATTTGTGTTTTATATTTTTTTTTGTGCCACCACTGTCCTACATAAAATAAACCTATTAATACGCAGGTCAGCCAAGGCAACACCTTTGGCTAACCATCAATATCAAGGTGGTCACCCAACCACCAGTATTTTTGAACTTGCTTATAAAAGTCCTTTTTGTCCCGAAGGGGCACAGCTCTACTGAACCGCAGACGCTCTGCTCCGTTCCCAGAGCCGACGTCTCGACCATACAGGATTCGCCGATCCACAGTTCTACGGCCGACGTGGTAGATTAACGGAACCGCCAATCTATCCTGTATCAGCCCCCGACTGTCTAAATAGAGGAATGTCTCGGGCGGGATGAAACCGTTAAGACAAACGCTCTCACTATATTCGTCGTTGGGGTAATAAGCCCCGAAAATAAGTCCATTGGCTGAGGTCATCGCTCTTGCAATGTGACCCCGAATCAGCTTAATTAAAAAGTTATCTATCCTGTTTATATTGGCCCCGTTGTATAAGACCTCGTTGGCATAATAATGTTTGTTCTCCGACTCTGGTGTTCTGTGTAATCCAAGACAGGTCCTAAGACACTGCCTCTCAAACACCCGAATCTTTTCCATTTGAGATGGGGCAACGTTAAACCACACAGGGCACCCATAGGCAATCATCGGCCGGATGAGGGCCATGTAGCAAATCACCTTCACCCTGTTTTCAAGGCGGCTGCTATAAAACAACCGTCTTGTCAGAGCAAACGCTCCCCTAGCTCTGGCCAGAGCAGCATCTATATGTCGATTGAAATATAGATACTGATCTAGCCAGATACCAATGTACTTTACTACATCTTTACTCGCCAGTGGATGTCCACTTGGTCCAACGATCACTAGATTTCTCCAGTTCTTTCTTGTATCCCTAGAAGCCTTAGACAAAGGGGTTCTAAACAGGATAGTTTCTGATTTCTGAAAGTTAATTTTTAACTTCCAGTCATCACAATATCGCTGAATCTTGTCGAAGTCACGCTGCAAGAGAATTCTGATGACTTCAACTTTTGGACCCGTCCTGTACGCTACAAGGTCATCGGCATACGCAATCGCATGAGTGAGACTACCTATCAGATCGCTGGTAAAAAAAATCGGCGAGTTCACAGCTCCTTGCTGTAGACCGTTTTTAATATCACAAGTTGTGGTGGAAGTTACATTGCCACTTTTGACAACAAACTTTCTCCCATTGAGCATGTCATGAAGCATATATAACAGTGGTTTACTTATGCCAAATCTGGTTAATTTCAGATAAAGACCCTCTAACCATACGGTGTCGAAAGCCTTCTCTAAATCAACAAGAACGGCACCCGTGCATTGATTTTTTGTTTTGTTCCATTGAACATCAGAAACTAACTTAGACGCGGCATGAATAGTGTCATGTCCCGCCTTAAAGCCAAACTGATTGTCTGGAATAATATTCTTGTCCTCAGCCCACTTGAACAGAGCTCTATTGAGAATCTTTTCGAATACCTTACTGATACTTGGAAGAAGACTTATCGACCGAAGATTTGCCGGATTGGAGCTGTCCTTTCCCTTTTTGGGGTATAAATGTCTATTGCTTCCTCAGGGAGATGTCGTAACACAATGTTTGGTATGCCATTGACCCCCGCAGATTTCTTTTCATTTAATGTTTGAAAAATTAACTGAAGTTCTACCTTCGAAATTAACAATGAACTGGGTCCATTTCGCTCGGCGATGGTGGCGTTTCCCAAGTTTTCGTCATTGAACCCGGTGAAACCAGTATTCTCAGATCGCCATTGCGTTATGGTATTTCCAAGATAGAAATTGGGCAGCAAGGCTCTGTTCTCCAGGTCATGATTCGGACGAATGCTAGCATTCACCTTATACACTTGCTGGAAAGCAGCCCCTACAGCTTCTACCTTTTCCTGAGGATCTTCTATCATATAAAAATTATCATCGAAAACGGCACTTTCCGGATCAATTCCCGCAATCGTTAGTACGTCTTCGTTATCTGTTGTTCTCTGGAGTTTAAGACATGGAAGATCGTTTTGATCATTTCTTCTAAATATCTTATTTATTTGGGGAAACATACTAGGGTCGCTAGAATTAACAGCCCAAATTCTGTTATCCCAATATAAATTAATAGATAATCTATAGTTTTGTCAAATCAGAACGTTAATGTTTTTGATCGACGACTTCAATGTCCTAATCTCCAGATCACGTGTGTCCGTGAAACGTCTGTAAAGAAGTTTCAACCTAGTCAGCAGTCCACTTTTTTGTCGGTGTAGTGCGTCGATTGTCGCGTTCTTGTATAAACCAGTAGGGTCTTGTTGGGAAGCGATGCTTTATCAGAGCCAAGGCCGTTGACTCTTTTAAAATAAAGTTGTATTAATGAACAGTTTTCGAAAAATTAATTTTCGAACTCAAAATTTTGAAAAAAAAAAATTAAGAGTCAAACTAATTTTTTTTAAAAGTTTATGAATTTAAATATAAATTTTGTTTCTAAAATTCAATGCTGTTGTTAACGTTAAGTCAAAAACAGATAACTGGATGCTAAAATGTCTTCTACTTGAATGAATCAAAAAAATAACAAAAACCATATTTTTTAGAAAATTTTTTTTTAGTACCTACTTACCTGAATAGACTTTTATGTAATATAATGAATATTAAAAGATTTTTCTTCCATTTATTATTTTTTAAAAATCCAGAATTAGATTCGCATACAACGAAGTGATTTTTTTTGGAGAAATGCTCTTCGATACTTTTTTTCATTGATAGCACCAGAAAATCGGCCTGACTATTTTTCGTTTATTACAGTAAGGTGAGCGGTGAGCGTTGACGTGTCGATAATTCCTACCTGTCTTCTAACTAAAATTGAAAACATATGCTACAATTGTTGCACCTTTCAATACGATATCAAAAATTAGCTAAACGGTAGCTGAAGTACATTTCTGCTAATTCTGTCCGAGGCTAGTTTGACATCGTGATTTGTTCAGTAGTTGGCATTCAAATTGAACAGTAAATTTTTTTAGAACTGGGGGAGATAGACCCTCTCCCATACGGTTTTTTTCTTGTCTCAGACCAACCTACTCGTCCTATCTTTTTGCCACACCGTATATGAATCACCCTTTATATAAAATCTAAATTAGTATTATCATTCTGAACAAAGTTCGAAAAATATCAAAAAATGGCCTAAAGGTGAGATCAAGTTGTATGGAGGCGATAGTTTAACGGTTGTGTAATAAAAAACTGTGAATCCCATCTTGTGCTAAATGTGAATTTCAAAATCTGAACCTAATTTAAAAAGCATTGGCTCAGCCGTTATCAAGTTATGGCCAAATTAGTAAAAACCGTTAACACTAAATCTCCGTTATGTGGATTTTTAGCCAAAAACCTGAAATGCAGTTATATTAACACTAGTGCAAATATTACGTACACTAAGTTTCATCAAAATCGTTAAAGCGGTTTTCGATAAAAAGCTCTAAATATGAAATTCGAACTAAATCCGTCAAACATTTTAAGTTGTAGGTCCGTGCACATACAACCGAGCATACGCACATCCGCACATCCGCACAGACAGTCTGATGGACGGCATGACGAAACCTACTACTTCAATCTTCTCTAGTATCTTAATGTCAGGTTTGACTCGATTTTTTTTACACGAAACCAATACTTGCCCTATTGAGCAAGTAAAAAAAATTCCCATCTGAAGATGATTCATAAGAAGAATTAACATTCTAAAGGGCTGAGATCGGGACTTTGTTTTGGCCAATATTTTCTCCGAAAACCAATTTTTGAACACATTGGCTGTATGTTTTTGGTCATTATATCTAGTTACTTCGCATTGCCTCGCTGAAGAACGCTACAGAAAAAAAAATTTAAAATATTGAAGAAATCGATTTTTTCGAAAGCCGTTCAAAAGAATTTTTCGTTAGTTCGCATATAGCAAAGAAAATTGTTTGCATACTTTGATTTTGGTTTGAGTACATGTAATGTATGTATTTAGAACTTTTAATCAAATACGATATTTTAGTTTATAGGTATTCAGTTTGTAATATAATATATTTTAAGTTTTCAATTTTCATTTACAAAAAAACAAATTAACTAAGGTCATATAATCAAATAGTTATGTAATTTATAACAAAATTGCTTACAACAAAAAAAGTAAGCTGCATTCATAGCAAACTCTTAAGATAGAGTAAGCTCTGATTATCAACATTCTGCACATAATAAAGAAAAGAATAGGTTTTGAAGATGTTAGAAAGCACGCGCTTTTTAACATTTTGCAAACTTATTCTTTTCATTATTATTTGCAGATTCTTGACCCCGGCGGAATTTCGACCACAACCCGACTTAACTATTTGGTTACTTGTTGGCACTAATAAATTTATTGTTTTGTAACTAAAAGAATTTAAAAACAGCTGAGTTTTTAGCCAAAATTTTAAGAAGGAGAATTTTGAAAATCAAACTTTTCAACGAGAATGAATTTTCAAAAAAGAAAAAACAGAATTTGGAAAAGCAGTGTTTTGAAACCTGAATTTCAGCCCATTTCCGCCAAGGCCAAAAAAAATCAACTATGATGAAGAAGTACTTCTGGCATCCTCACCTGAATCGTTGAAGTTGGAGATAAACCGGCTTCATCGATACTGCCTGCTTTGGAATCAGACTGTTAATTTGGATTAGTCGAATATTATGATTTTCAAAAGTGTTGGGGTCGAAAATCTGCCGGGGTCAAAATTCTTTTATCAAAATTCTGCTTTCCGGAGTTCTGCTTTTCGAAATTCTGCCTTTCAAAATTCTGCTTATCAAAAATGCGATTAATAAAGAATATATCCCACACTTTTCGATTCAATCATTAACAATAATAACTGGCCAACTGAAGCTCTTGTAAAAGAATTCACAACTGTCAAAAAAAAACAGACCTCGGCGAGTTATATCGAAAAATTCGGCAGCAAAAAACTGAACAGGATTACCCTCTTTTATCAGAATGTTAGAGGGCTTCGCAGCAAAACTGCCAATTTATATACTAACTCTCAAGCTTTTTCACATGACATCTTTGCTTTAACAGAAACCTGGCTGAATTCTAGCTATTTGGACACAGAACTTTTCAATCAAGAGTTCTTAGTTTACAGAAAAGATCGTCATGTTGATAAACCTAAAGAAGTAGGAGGCGGTGTTCTGATCGCTGTTCGTAATCGTCTTTTATCAACGTCTATTTCTTTTCCATTTGTTCTTTCTATTGACTTAGTATGTATCAAAATAACAATACAGTCTAAGCTAATATATGTTTTAAATGTATATATTCCACCAAAAAGTTCAATCGAATTGTATAATGAACTTGCTATGGCCTTAGACTTTATTATTGACTTGTCTTGCTCCAACAGCAATATTTTACTTCTCGGAGATTTTAATCTGCCCCATATAGAGTGGGTTCCTTCGGAAGATGGTTCTTATCAAGAAGCTACATCAACATCTTTACAAACAGAGCTTTTTTCTTTAGATGGTATTTATTCTACTGACTTACAGCAAGTAAGCTGTATTAAAAATTTTAAAAATCGAGTACTCGATTTAGTATTTTCTTCTGACGCTATTAGTACTGTTGTTCTCGAATCTAGTTCTGGCATTACTAATATAGACAACTACCATCCACCTCTGGATATATTTTTTGACCTGAGCAGCCATCTTCTTGATAATTGTTATCCACAAGACTGTTCTTATGTTTTTGATTTTCGTAAGACAAATTTTCAGTTGCTTTCTGATGTTATAAGTAGATCTAATATTAAAAATATATTAGATTCTACAAATATTGACAATGCGGTAACTGGGTTTTATAATATACTCAGTAGCTGTATAAATAATTCTGTACCTACGAAAAGATCTAAAAATAATAATTTTTGTCACCCTTGGTATACACAAGAGCTTAAATCTCTTCGAAACAAGAGAAATAAAGTATGGAAAGTTTACATAAAAACCCTTTCTCCAATAATCTTTGAGCAGTATATAACCCTTTTTGAAGAATTTAATAATCTTTCAAAAGCTTTATACTCCAACTATGTTAACGAAATGGGAATCTCTTTAAAACATGACCCTAAAAGCTTCTGGCATTTTGTTAACTCGAAGAAAAATTCGGATGGCTTCCCAGCAAGTTTTATATATGAAAATTCTTCAAAACAAAATCCCAGTGATATTTGCAATGCGTTTGCAAATAATTTTTTAAACTCCTTTGTTGATACCCATGTAAGTGTTGATAAAGATTTTTTTAAAGACGTGAACTCCTACCCGCAAGTAAGTTTTAACACTATTCCTGTGGAACAAGATAGGGTCTTATACTTTTTGTCATTATTAAATGACGATTGCTCCTATGGCCCTGACGGTATACCCCCAATTGTTTTGAAAAAGTGTAGTCGTGTATTAGTGCAGCCCTTGCAATTATTATTTGAGCTTTCGTTAAAGTCTGGGAAATTTCCGTCATTCTGGAAGAAATCATTTCTCACTCCTGTTTTTAAAAAAGGAGACAAATTTGACATCAAGAACTATAGACCTATTTCTAAATTGTCCTGTATCCCTAAGCTTTTTGAACAGGTTTTATGTGAAAGCCTCTTGTTCTTTGGTAAGAACATTATATGTAAACAGCAACACGGTTTCGTGCAGAAAAGGTCTACTGTTACAAACCTTCTTACCTTTTTACATAATTGTTCAAATGCAATAGAAGGTGGTTCTGAAGTTGATTGCATATACACAGATTTTTCTAAAGCATTTGACCAACTCAGTCATAATATTATTGTTTTTAAACTGCAAGCATACGGTTTCCCTACTCTTTTTATATCATGGATCAAATCCTACCTAAAAAATAGAACTTACCAGGTTAAATTTAGAAATTCCCTTTCTAATACTTTCGTTGCCCATTCAGGCGTACCCCAGGGAAGCCATTTGGGTCCATTCTTATTTATTCTTGCTATAAATGACGTTTCTTCTTTTATACGCTTTAGTGAGATTCTCATATTTGCAGATGATATGAAAATTTATAAATCAATCAAATCTCCCAATGATCATACTCTTTTGCAGGCTGATCTTGATAGTTTCAGTATTTGGTGTAATAAAAATGGGTTAACTCTTAATCCTATAAAATGCCAAACTATTACTTTCTCAAAGAAAAACGTTCCAAGTAATTTTGAATATTGTATAACACAAAATAAAATTAGTCGTGTTTTTAGTTTTAAGGACTTAGGTGTTAATTTCAGTGCTAATCTGGAATTTTCTGAACATGTTAACCTTATTGTAAAAAATGCGAACTCTATGATTGGATTCATAAAACGGTGGGCAAAGGAATTTAACGATCCCTACGTTACCCTCTCTTTGTATAACTGTTATGTTAGGCCGCATCTTGAGTATGCCTCACAAGTATGGACCCCTTTCTATGAAATCCATAAGAAACGTATTGAATCAGTCCAGCATAATTTTATTCGCTTTGCTCTTAAAGGCCTTCCATGGGCTGATCCTTATAACCTGCCACCATACGAGCATCGGATAAGGCTTTTGCAGATACAATCTTTATATCAACGTTTAGTAAACAATGACTTAATTTTTCTCCATCAACTTATCTCTGGACAAATTGATTCATCGGATCTGTTAGCCTTAATTGGTTTTAACTACCGCGGACGGTCGTACCACCTTCGAAGTTCTGAGCTTTTTAATATTGAACATCACAGAACCAATTATGGCATGCATGAGCCTCTCACGCGGATGAGTAAGTTATATAACTTGAACAATGGTGTGTTGGATTTTAATTTAAATAAAAGTAATTTAAAAACTATCTTCAGAACCAGTGCTCCACGATCCTAAATGTTTCTGTGTAATTTTGTTTAATTTTGTCTTTATATGTTTTCATCTTTTTATGTGCAAGTGTTTTTGTTTTTGTTGCATTGTGCCTACTAACAACTAACACCTGCACTAAGTGATGAGCCAGTGGGACACATTTTATGTGTCGGCAAATCTTCTTTCATCTGCTGATGCTTGCTTTAAGCTCCATTTGAATAAGATCTGATAGTGTAAAAAAAAAAAAAAAAAAAAATATAAAAATGATTGGAAAATGTTAAAACCCGCGTGGTTTTTTTTCTTTATTATTTGCAGAATGTTGATAATAAGGGCGTTACTCCTACTTAAGAGTTTAACAGGAACGTTCCTTCCTTAATAGTAGTAGCTCTCCTGCTTAAGATTTCGGTTAGTATTATTTGAAGAATGGGAAGAGAATAAAGAAACCTAAAAAGTGCCTGTAAAAAATAACAAAATACAGAGAATTATTTTTTAAAAAGGAGCGATCTAATTCATATTGGTTATATTGGCACACTTTTACAACTTCTTTTTGGTCTTGTTAAGCTTTGTTTGTTTTTTTGAGTATGTAAAATATGTTTATGTAATTTATTTCGTACTTCAGTTTCTTGGATGGTTTTATTTTGTAGTCTTCATTATTTGCAGAACTCTGAAAAGTAGAATTTTGAAAGCAATATTTTGAAAGAATAATTTTCATCCTGTCAGAATTTTGACCCCAACCCGAATTCTGCTTTGCAAAAGAAAATTCTGCTTTACAAAATTCAGCTTTTCAAAATCCTGCCTTTCAAAATTATGGCTGTTAACACGTTGACTGCCACCATACAAAACAAAACTATTACCAAAATTTCAAAGTGTTAGTATTGTTTCATATTAGTTATTACTCATGTGCTTAGTGTACTGTTGCTGTCTTTTCACGTTTGTGAAGTTTTATGTGAGATTTAAGCCTATTGGTGCAACGTGCACCAACCGTGGTTGCAGATACACAGGTAAACCTGCATTATGAATTGATTGTTTCCTCAAAAACCACTGATTTGTTTTTTCATTATTATTATATATTATTATTTTATTTTTCTAATTAACTTTGAGTCAAGTCTAGTGCAGTCCTCAAGTTGGTGCCTTTGCTAACAGTTTTGTTACTAAACAGTACCCGCACTGGGTTGCCTGCATCGCAGGTTTCAGAGATTTTAACTCCACTTACTTTCTGTAGTCAGTCCCACTCTTGCAACTTCGTTGCTCTGCTTAATGAATGTCCAGTCGTCTGAAAGGTGCCTGTGTCAACTGTCTTCTTTCTTTACAATACCTGGGTGGCCTGCTTCGCACGTTCAATGGATTTTAACTCTCTTTCTGTAGTCAGTCTCGCTCACGCAACTTCGTTGTTCCGCTTAGGGTTCATCCAGTCATCTGGTAGGCGTTTATTCTACACTCACGCAACTTCGTTGCTCCGCTTAGGGTATGTCCAGTCATCTGGCAGGTACCTGTGTCAACTGTCTTCTTTTTTTACAATACCTCGGTGGTACGCTTCGCAGGTTTAACCAATTTTAACTCTCTTTCTGAAATCTTTCTGAACTCAGTCCCGCTCACTCAGCTTCGTTGCTCGGCTTAGGGCATGTTATTTTAATTTATTGAACAATTTATATATAGAATATGCTTAACACTTAGTTATATTAAAAATATCTTATGATCTTAATTTAATGTTGGCACAGAAGTGGCCTAACCTAGTCAATTGTTAATTATTTTTTTATTTTAATTTAAAATTTCATTGAAACAACTAGATTAATAAATAATATTATATAATGATAGTCTTCTCGGGTTGTTCAGATCCGGTTGTCATTGTTGTGATGTTGGTTTAGGCTTACAAGCCACGGTGGTGGACTGCCCTGGGTCAGCGTAGAAAGGGATTTCTTCGTTGTCTCAAAAGACGTATGTTGGTAGAAACTTTATATAAACTTACGTGCATATAGAAAGGAGAATCATCAAAGACGAACCGTTCTATTACTATAAATCAAGTTAAAAATAAGAGAAAATCCCGAATAAATCCCGAATTCTTCGCACTTGGGATATTGTTATTTGGCATTTTGAATATTCGCATTCGGAATTTTGTAATTCGGGATTCTGTAGTTTTCCCATAAACCACACAACACAATTAAAATGCTCATATGACAGAAAGAATATAAAATCTTTTTTTTCCTCTAAATATGTGAATATTTGAGAATATTGGATGTTGACGAAGTAAATGTTGATTTGAGTAGCTGAGCATAACTTTCATAACGAGAGCTATTTTTCTCTGACGCCCTATTCGTTCAAATTGATTAAAACTCGTTTTAAGCAAAAACTAGTTATAAAACAAAATTTCCTTTGTTATTTTATTAATTTGCTACGGTTTCCTAGTGACATTCCAGTTCAAGTTTTAAAAGTGATTGAATCGATATTACAAAGTAATAAAAAACAATTAAACTCGGTTATCCGCAAAAGTGGAATTTTTCGCATTTTTCCAGCGGTCAAATGATTCAACCAAAAAAACATTTAAAAAAGCGATTTGTTGTAAATTTAATGCACTTTTATTTTGTAGTGGCAAGCTATTTCAAAAACTACATTATTCTATGACTTTTGGTCAAAACACTGAAAAAAGATTGATCGTTTTTAGTTGTTTTTGCGATTTTCGTTGTGAAATCATTTCCGTGCAAGGTAGCAAAGTTGAGATTTGGATTCAGACCCCCAACACATCAATAAAAATCAACAAAAGTATACTTCTCTATATTTTTCCTCGCCGAAACACCGTTTGACTGGAGTTCTATTACATCTTTGCGGAAATGACTTTTTTTTTTTTGTGGTGCAATACGTGTTTTGCTGTGGGATACAGGTGGAAGACGATATTTTTTCAACTTCTTATGCTTCAAATAATGCGAAGAATAAGTTTCAGGTTTGCGGCTATGATTTTTTTGGATTGCTTGTAACCCTCCTGTGACCCCCCGTTGTACAACTGAGTTGGAAGACCATGAAATTATATATATAACTGATATTAGAAAAAATTAAGCTTGGGAAAATGGTTTTATGAAATCTGTAGCTGCCTCCGGGACTATGAGAGTAAGCTCTGATTATCGAAATACTACAAATAATAGATCGAAACAAATATTTTATTGCTTTATTATTTGGCGGATAATGAATAGCGGAATTTTATAAGCAGAATTATGACAAAAGAATTTTGACACAGGAAGAAATTCGACCTTGTTGTTTAAGTTCACATACATACATGTGCCCATTTGCGTATTTGCTCAAAAACTTATTTTGATTCTATGTATGTATGTAGGAAAAATGTGAAAAATAACTAAACATGGAATCATGACCCGTAAAGACACGAATTCAAAAGCTTCTGTGACTTTTTCCGGAACACTTTCCATAGATATCTAATTACTAAATTACTAGACTACATCTATGTATACATATTAAACACTCTTCCCTTCAGTAATACCAATATCTACAATAAAGATGTAATTAAAATCTCATTGTATCATTATTTAAATAAATGATGAGATCAGATTTTAATCTTGATCAAAATCCAGTTATTATTCACGCACAAAAATCGGCTAAACGGCATATATATTATTTAGGTCGTTGATGGGGAATTCCATAATCGATTCGGATATTCTTTTTGGAAAAATAACATTTTCCATTTTGTTCGGTTCGGGTTACCAAACAAATCTAATCAATAAAAAGTCTACTCCAGCAAAACATAGCGAACAACAAAACGCACGCTCACCATGACGACCTTAAATAAATATAAAAATAACATAAAATGATAATTTTATGAAGTGGGGGCGAGCTTTTTTTTAATTTATTTTTTAATCACCTCCAGTGCTCCCGTATCTTTAAAGAATATCACGTAAAATAAGTGTGTCTCTTTGATTCGACGGAAAGAAACAAATTAAACTTATTTGATTGTTAATTATCGCTTTGTTTCCTTTTTTTTGCAGAAAGTAATTTCACATAGGGATACAGCGGGGAAAAAACCACTCGAACTGATACCATGCTGTACAGCAAACCAGTACTCATCTTTGGAAATATTTTTCAGGGACAGCAATAACACAGCGACGCTTATGAAGTTTCCCAATATGGTTATTGAATCATGTGGTTGCATGTAATTTAAACTTCAAAATGAAACTTTTTTAAATATACATTCCAACAGAATTAATTTAAGATAGTAACTTATATTAATTAAAATAAATATTATAACTTTGTTTGAGTTGAATTCAGTTAAAAAATCTTTTTTGTACATAGATTATCTTTACTATACAAAGAAAGCACCCTCACAAATAATCTGAATCTGTATTATATTAATATATTTTATATTTGTTTTTAGTTTTGATATGTTTTTTTTTTTTTTGTAAATTTTGTAAGCAAATTTAAAAAAAATATTTGCTTTAACTGAAAGAAATTTTTGCTGCCTTTAGATTTAAACTGATTTATTATTGTACAACGAAATTAGTTAAGTTTATGTTTTAATTAAGAATAAATAAAAAATATATGCAGTAAGTTTTGAATTAAAACGATAATTTAAGGAATTGCATAAAATTTAATGATTTAAATCTGTAAGGTGAGATGTAACCACGACCTCAACCTCATTTTCTCAGGATTAAACTTACGGCTTATGTACGACTTACAGGAACGTGTTAACTTTTTTAGAGATACATGCTTACACAAGTTGGAAAATGTATGGATGGCCAAACATTTCTTTGTTAGTTTTACTTACTACTTACTCACAAGTTTTATAAACGTGACTAACAGTAACGTTAAAAACATTCCTAAAGTTAGAACAAATATGACTGCAGCGCACCGGTTGATTTAATCTTCAAGCTACTTCTATAAGGCCTGCAAGCTGTGCATTACATGATATTAGCACGATAAAAAATATGGAAAAATGTGTTTTAGAAGTGCGTGAAAATAACTATTGTTTGGTGCGAAATACGAAAAATGTATGACTTATGAATAAGTATTATTAAGAAGCGAACTTCCATACAAATAGCTTATTTTTATATAACTACTTCTAGTCTAGTAGTTTGCTTCTTTTTTGATACAACGTTGAAAGTTGAATCAAATTTTTTTGGTACGTGTTGCGTATTTGCAACTAAAATTTATTTATTTCAATTATTTTTAAATAAATAGTAAAGTTGTTTTATTTAAAGCCCAGTCAATAAAGACAAAAAAATCGATTTAGGTCGCAAAAAATCGCAGAACACTGATTTTCTTGGGAAGTGGTTAGACTAGATAATAACAGTGTAAACCCAAGTTTGCAGCTTCGAAAAGCGGTGGTGATCGAAAGACCTTAAATTTTTTTTGGACATTTTTCAGTTTTTGCCTTAGAATTTCATAAAAGTGCATCAGAGGAAAAATATTTGTATGCAATTTTAAAGTACTATTTTTTAAAATTAAAGCACAACAGCAGTTTTTTTAATAATAATAATATTTTAACTAATTATGTGTCTGTAAGGCACATTGCCTTTTAAATGCAACAGGTGTTGCACGACACTAGTTAGAAGGAATAGAAAGATGGGAATGAATTGTTTTGGTACAATGGATAGAGAACCCCTCATGGGCGACGTCCAGCATAAGCTGGGAGGTATGCTGAAAAGAAAAAATGGTTTTGTACCCGAGTCAGGATTGAACCTGCACCCTCTGGGTTAACAAGCAAGCACTCCATTGTTTTTTTTTTTTTACTTCAATTTATTTTTTTATTTTCAATTTAACTTTTAACTTCTTAAATGCTAGACAAAAACCTTAAAAACTAGCTCAAAGAATAACTTAACTAACTAACTGGCCCCACGCTGGCGCTCTAAATTATACTATAACTATATGTATATTAAAAATGCCTTTCGGTTTAAAAAAATTACTTAATTTAAAATTCAATATTTCTTAAAACTAAACGAGAAAATTCTTAAAAAACTCGTTTTTCTATGACATTTATTTTATATAAACCTACCCTTTACCTAAATAAAACTAAATTAACCTAAATAAAACTAAAATATACGTAAATATACGTAAATACCTTAAAGCTACTTAAAAATACTTAACATAACTTAAAACTAGATCAGACACCAGCAGTTTTCTTTTTTTTTTTTTTTGCAGCAGCCTATGCGTATGCGCCCACGCTTATAAATATGCATATATTAACATATATACATACACACAAACACACAAACAAACGATTTTTTGGGTTTTTTAACTTTTTCTTTGTGCCACCGTCACTGTCCTATTTAATCTACCTTGTTATACCTTCGAAATACGTAGGTCGGCCAAGGCAACAACTTTGACTAACCATCAATATCAAGGTGGTCACCCAACCACCAGTATTTTTGAACTTGCTTATCCAAGTCCTTTCTGTCCCGAAGGGGCACAGCTCTACTGAACCGCAGACACTCTGCTCCGTTCCCAGAGCCGACGTCTCGATCATACAGGAGTCGCCGATCCACAGTTCTACGGCCTACGTGGTAGATTAACGGAACCGCCAATCTATCCTGTATCAGCCCACGACTGTCTAAATAGAGGAATGTCTCGGGCGGGATAATAATAAGTCCATTGGCTGAGGTCATCATTCAACAAGAACGGCACCCGTGCATTGATTTTTCGCTTTGTTCCATTGAACATCAGAAACTAACTTAGAAGCGGCATGTCCCGCCTTAAAGCCAAACTGATTGTCTGGAATAATATTTTTGTTCTCAGCCCACTTGAACAGAGCTCTATTGAGAATCTTTTCGAATACCTTACTGATACTCGGAAGAAGACTTATCGACCGAAGATTTTCCGGATTGGAGCTGTCCTTTCCCTTTTTTTGGAAAGGATGGATCACAGCTGTCTTCCAACTCACTGGATAATATGCATTATTCAATGCGTTGTTGAACAGTGTGGTATAAATGTCTATGGCTTCCTCAGGGAGATGTCGTAACACAATGTTGGGTATACCATCGACCCCCGCAGATTTCTTTTTTTAATGTTTGAAAAATTAACTGAAGTTCTTCCTTCGAAATTAACAATGAACTGGGTCCATTTCGCTCGGCGATGGTGGCGTTTACCAAGTTTTCGTCATTAAACCCGGTGAAACCAGTATTCTCAGATCGCCATTGCGTTATGTTATTTCCAAGGTAGAAGTTGTGCAGTAAGGCTCTGTTTTCCAGGTTATGATTCGGACGAATGCTACCTCTAGCTAGCCCTACAGCCTCTACCTTTTCCTGAGGATCTTCTATCATATAATAATTATCATCGAAAACGGCACCCTCCGGATCAATTGCCGCAATCGTTAGTGCGTCTTCGTTATCTGTTGTCCTCTGGAGTTTAAGACATGGAAGATCGTTTTGATCATTTCTTCTAAATATCTTATTTATTTGGGGAAACATACTAGGGTCGCTAGAATTAACAGCCCGAATTCTGTTATCGAAATATAAATTAATAGATAATCTATAGTTTTGTCTAATCAGAACGTTAATGTTTTTGATCGACGACTTTAATGTCCTAATCTCCAGATCACGTGTGTCCGTGAAACGTCGGTAAAGAAGTTTCAACCTAGTCAGCAGTCCACTTTTTTGTCGGTGTAGTTCGTCGATTGTCGCGTTCTTGTATAAACCAGTAGGGTCTTGTTCCTTATATATTGGGATTGTTCTGTCCATTGTTCGTTTTATAGTCGTATCCATTTGAGTCAGGTACCCGTCGATCTCGACGTTAGACAGGTTCCTGTCATTTGATGGAGAAATGTCATCGGAACGTATTTCTCTTGCCAAGACGTTGGAGAAGCGTGGCCAGCGCGTCAAGCACTCCATCCATTGTACCTTTGTCGCCCAGTTCTCTAGGTAAAATAAGTTTGGAAATTGTTGTGTCTTCACAGAATAAAAAAACAGAGATTTAAACTTATAATTCACAAGTTAAGTTTAATGATTATAAAGTATAATAACTAATTAAGTAATACATTTGTAAGTACAAAAGGTATAATAGATTAAGAGATAAGATAATAATAGATTAAGATGATAAGACGAGAGCTGATGATGAACTGCTTATTTAGGTCTATTTTACAATGTACATAAGCTGCGTGACATGTTCAGCTTGTTGACAGTGTTAACAGATGTTGAGTTTATGTTAATACATATCATTCCTTCCCACCGATTCTTGAAGAATATCAACACTGAAATCGTACGACTGGACTTCTTATGCGGCCTGAACGTCTGGGTGAAACTGCGCTATCATTTATTGACTTTGGAGGCTCTGCATATGCTTGGTTTCGTATTTCAGCTTGAACATCTCTGGAAAATATAATTTTTTTATTTAACATATTTGATTTACCTATTTGATCATTTTGTGTTTGATCCATTAATGGGACAACATTTGATAAAATCCCTGCAGTGGTAAAACTATCATCTAGGGTATCAGCTCTGGTACGTAACTGGTTTTTATGACGTTTCCAATTGCCCTTAGAAGTCTGTACCAAGAAAGTTATTGAACCCAGCTGTGAGATTATAACACCTTTGATCCATTTGGGGCCTTTGGTATAGTTGCGAGCGAAAACATTTTGATTAACAGCGAACGCAGGGCGAGATAAACTGCTAACAATTCGTTTAGTGCTTGGCATTGTTTGTGATAAAATAGTCCGTTGCTCTCGACCGTGTAAAATTTGGGCAGGTGACTTGCCGGTAATTGTATTCGGCGCGGCGTTGTTCGATACGTCATCAGATACTTTGCAACTGCTTTCTCGATGCATTTCTCCTCCTCATATATTTTTCGCATATTTGTTTTAAAAGTGCGAACAAACCTCTCGGCTTCTCCATTCGAGGCTGGATGAAATGGTGCTGTGCGTAAATGTTGCATTCCATTAAGTCGACAAAAATCCTCGAATTCTTTTGATGAAAACTGACTGCCATTGTCAGTTACGATGACTTCCGCTAATCCTTCCAGTGCAAAAATTTTGGAAAGTGCTCTCACTGTTGATGATGAAGTTGCTTCCTTCATTGGAACAACGAACGGGAATCTTGAGAGGGCGTCAACACAAATCAACCACATTTGGTTTAAAAATGGACCAGCAAAATCCAAATGAATACGCTCCCAAGGTTTTTCAGGCTGCGGCCACGGCACAAACTTTTTTGGTGGATCGGCAGCTGATGACTGGCAAATTGAACACTTTTTTACAGTGGCCTCAATGTTATCTTCTATATTAGGCCACCAACAATAGCGTCGAGCAAGTTGTTTTGTTCGGACTATACCCCAATGACCATCATGGAGCATTTTGAGAATACGAACCTGAAGTTTATTAGGAACTATTACTCGAAGATAATCTGTTTTTAATAATATAACACCTCTGTGCATTGTAAGAGAGTTGCTTCTTTTATAAAATGGCAGCAAATCCTGTTCTGCAGGAAGCAATTTCTCGGGCCAACCATTTTGTACGTAAAACTTTACTTTGTTAAGCATAGCATCCTTACGCGTCTCTTGAGCAATATCGCAGGCATTGACAGGAAAATTTTGTACTTGCTCTTCCATTTCGGTAGTGAGTTCTTGACAAGACTCCTCCATAGCATCAAACTTAAGATCAGGACCCATAGGTAAGCGCGATAAAGCATCGGCGTTGGCATTTTGGCTTGATGTTTTGTACCGAATTTCATAGTTAAAGCTCATTAAAATAAGAGCCCAACGAGTCAAACGACCTGTTGTCATCATGGGTAACTTTTTACTGGGATGAAATAATGTGAGCAAAGGCTTATGGTCTGTATACAGGATAAATTTTCGACCATACAAATATTGACGAAATTTGGTGACTCCAAAAATTATTGAAAAGGCCTCCTTTTCAATTTGGCTGTAGTTGCGTTGTGAGTCACTCAAGGTCTTAGAGGCATGTGCTATAGGCTGCTCCGTGCCGTCCAGATTGATGTGAGATATAACAGCACCTAGTCCATAATAGGACGCATCTGTGGCTAATACAATTGGCAAATCAGGTTTATAATGCGTTAATGCTGTAGCATGCTCTATTTGGGCTTTTAATTTCTGAAATGCTTCCTCCTGAGGCGGTTCCCAGCGAAATTCAACATTTTGTTTACGGAGTGCATTTAAAGGACTAGCTATTTGTGCAAAATTATTTATAAAGCTATTATAATAATTCATTTTACCCATGAACGATTGCAGTTCCTTTAGGTTGCTTGGGCGAGGCAATTTTTGTATAGCTTCTATTTTACTTCTTGATGGCTGTACACCCTTAGCACTTACAACGTGGCCCAAATACTCTACCTCTGGCTTCATAAATTCACACTTCTTGATGTTGACCTTAAGACCGTGCTCTTGTAAGCGTTTAAAAACAGATTCTAAATTGAACATGTGCTCCTGCGTAGTAGACCCTGTAACGAGAATGTCATCAAAGAAAATAGCACATGAAATATCTTTTAAAATTGCTTCTAAGGTTCGCTGGAAAATTGCAGGCGCGGCAGCTACACCAAAAGGAAGACGCACATATTTATACAGCCCTAAAATAGTATTAACAACAACGTACTGCTGAGAAACTTCATCCAATTCAAATTGAAAATAAGCATCTGACATGTCCAGTTTACTAAAATGTTGGCCTTTTGCTAATTTGACGAACATCTCTTCAGGGCGTGGAAGCGGGTGCTGATCTGTCTCCAGTTGTGGATTGATAGTGACTTTAAAATCTCCGCATATTCGTAGCTGGCCATTGGCTTTTGGTACCAGCACTACAGGAGCTGCCCACTCACTGAATCGAATTTTCTGCCAAATGCCCTCATTCTCGAGCCGTTTTGCTTCCTTTGTAAATGCATCAGTTTGAGCGAATGGAATTGGCCTAGCCTTAAAAAATTTTGGCGTAGCATTAGGTTTCAGGTATAACATTGCTTTAACTGAGTTACAGTGACCTAATTTTGGGGAAAATAGATCTTTAAATCTAGCACACAAAGCGTCCACACTAGCTTTAGGCATGGTTACATGCTCTATGGATTGCACATTTTCTAACACACCGAAATCCCGAGCACCATCAAAATCTACACGCATACCAAACGCTTCTGCCCAGTTCCACCCAAATATGTTATCACCATAAACAGAATTAGTAATAAGCAATGGCAATTCCTTGCACAGTCCATTAAATTTCACGTCCACCATCACTTCTCCCAGCAAAGGCACCTCCGTCCCTCCATACGACTTCATTCGACGATTTGTTTCACAATATTTTGGCCTATCAATTTGATTAAACCCCGCCAAACCAACGATAGATTTACTGGCACCAGTGTCCAGCAAGAAACTAACTGCTCTACCATTCACTTGCAAATTCATAAATAATTTGTTGCCACGAGTTTCAACTAAATCGGCCACAGAAAAAATACTTTCATCAATTACGGTGTTTACATGATCGCTACCGTAATGAGAAGACGATGCATTCCGATTGCTATTACTGTTATAAAGATAACAGACAGGGGCAATGTGCCCTTTCTTGTTACATTTTCTGCAAACGGCATTTAAAAATTTGCAGTTAGCCTTACTGTGACGATAAAAGCACCCGGAACATGACTTTAAATTGGAAAAGAGATTTTGTTGCGGTTTATTTTTGCTAAAGCTGCGAACTTTGCTTCGACCTCTTCCTTTCATGAATTGACGGCTACTGTGAACCGATGAGTGTGATACCTGATTAATCTCCACAATTTGATCACGATCACTTTTAAGTACCAGAATAGATTTTTGTGTGGCTTCGAATGCCTCTGCAATCGTTCTCACTTCATCAAGAGTTGGTTTTGTTTTCTGGAGCGCTGCTGTACGCACTGCATCGTGCGGCGTGTGCAAAATAATAGAATCTCTAATCATCTCATCAATGTACTCTGTAGTACATTCATCTTTAGAACATTTAAAATCGCAATTCTTTGCCAAACCTCGTAACTCTGCAATCCATTCTGCATAGGATTGGTCTTTTTGCATTCGGCTCTTGAAAAAATTATAGCGGGATGTACAAACATGAATTTTAGATTTAAAATAACTGGAAAGCTTCTCAATTAATGAATTAAATGGCTGCTGTGTAATGTTTGTTGAAACGTACAGTTTACCTAAGAGCTCGTATGTTTCAGCTCCTAGCCAAGATAAAAAATATGCTCGTTTTTTATTTTCACATGACACATCATAAGCTGTAAAATGCTGCTGAAGCTGCTGCTGATAAGTTTCCCATGAATGTTTATCCTTATCAAAAGCATGAAATGGAGGCACATTTATAATCGTATTAGTTTCCGTAACTCCATCTTCTGATTTAACATTTAGCCGCTTTATAATACTTTCAAAGAATTTGTTTTGGTTGGATATAATATCCTTGAATGCTTTTTGCATTTCTTCAGTCATTATAAAGAAAAATTAATTTATGAAAAATTAGAGCAATTTTACCATAAGACCCCGTTATAACGTTACTTTTGCTTTGCGCGAACTCTTATTTATTCTCGTCGCCAATTTCTGTTGTGTCTTCACAGAATAAAAAAACAGAGATTTAAACTTATAATTCACAAGTTAAGTTTAATGATTATAAAGTATAATAACTAATTAAGTAATACATTTGTAAGTACAAAAGGTATAATAGATTAAGAGATAAGATAATAATAGATTAAGATGATAAGACGAGAGCTGATGATGAACTGCTTATTTAGGTCTATTTTACAATGTACATAAGCTGCGTGACATGTTCAGCTTGTTGACAGTGTTAACAGATGTTGAGTTTATGTTAATACATATCAGAAATACAGAACTTATAAAATTGTAAATGGACGAGCAACTCTAATTCAAAAAGGAGTCTAATGATTGGCGGTGGCGGCCATGAAATGAAAATAACTGCTGCCAAAAATAGTGTTGGTGTACACACTGTTGCCTAATTTGACCACTTCTCAATAAAAATTGACTTGTCTTTTCAGTCGGAGGAACAGAATTTTAAGAAATATTTTGATCTGAAAACAACTCGAACTACAATTTAGAACTTTGTTCGAAAAATAGACAATCTTTAAAGTGCTTTATTTTTAACCTTTTTATACCTACAGAACTGCTGTTGCACTTATATTTTAGCAAATTGTGTCTCCTTTAAAAGTGCATGCAAAAATTATTTTTCCTCGGATGCACTTTTATGAAGTTATAAGGCAAAATCTAAAAAAAATGTTGAGGTTTTTTGACCACCACCAAAGTAAGCACAAGCTTTTCGAAGCTGGCAAACTTAGTTTTACACTGTTGGTGTCTATCCTAACAACTTTACAGGAAAACCAGCGATCTCCGATATTTTGCGGCCTTTGATGTTTTTATTGACTGGGTTTTAATAATTTAAAAAAAATTATTTTCAAACACAAAATTTTGAACAAAGAAATTCAAACAAAAAATACAAAAAGTTTTTTTTTTAATTTAATAAAGTTAAGTTAACACTTCGCCCTTGTTTATTTTTTGTCAAAAACAGAAAGCCGGATGCTTAAATATCTTGTACTTTTTAGGAAAATTAAAAATAACGAAAACTACCTCTTCTTCTGAGTAAAGTCTTTTTTAGTTCTAACGTGTCTGGACTTTTGTGTAATTTAATGAATATTGAATAATCAACATTTCTTTTATTATTCTAAAAATATCAAGAATGTTATACGCATACAATAAAGTGTAAAAGCAGGTGCAGTGCAAAGTGACAACAACCCATACGGGTTTTGATTCCTTTTTCAAATGGTTAATAATTCCCACAAGAAAAAGGTCAAAACACACGCGAGTTAATACCACATCACATTCAAAGTATAAAAAATAGAATCCAGAATCGCTAAGATCATCAAACCGAACTAACGCCCTAGAACGTGACTCATATTCCAAAATATAATATACACCAATGGAAAAATACCAGACAAGCCAAACGATCAAATATCAATTAGCACAATACAATATACAAAGACAATAAAGTATTAATACACAAAGTCATAAATGGAAATATACCAGAGTCCAGATAAGCCAAACGATCAGATATCAATTAGTAAGAACACACCCTTGGATAACAGATGTTTTTATTTGTCAAATAGTATAAATAGGAATAGCATATCAAAGCAAAAGACACTTCATTTAAGTCAGTGAATAAGTTCACAACACATATTTTTTAAGTCAATTTAGTACCTTAAGACATTGAAGCCATTTATGTAACTAAATTAAGTTCGAATAAATTAATTAAAGTTTTTTTTATCAAAATGATGTGTTATATAAATTAATTCGCGGGTATTAATTCTAACTCTGGAAGGAATTCAACCCCCATCGTTGGTTGGTTTCTTGAATAAGAAAATAATCGCATGAGCAACATCTAAACAAGGTAGAACTGTTTGCCAAATCATTTTATAAAAAAGTAAGGTATGTATTGGGGCATGGTGCCCCCAGCCCAGATCTGATATAGGATTTGGGTTGATGCGAGTTTGGTTATATGCAAAGTTTTTGATTCAAAACCCTTACCTTATACTTTTTTACTCAAAACCTTTGCGTATTGGGTGGTGTGAATAAAACGGAGGTACTCTACATAAATCAGAGGAGGTACTATAAGCAGAAGTACCTACTCCAGTTTTATACAAATACAAAATTAGCATCAACATCAGAGCATCTCCTCCATCAAACGGAGTAGATGCTTTCATACATCGAACCAACTTCTGTGTAGAAAACAATTTTCTTCTGTAAATAGGTATGAATATGAACAAACAAATATGATCCTTGGGGTTAAGTAAAATATATTTTACTTAACTAAAATTATTAAACACAACTAAAATACTTAGGTATAGAATTAAAAAGAAGCATGACCAAATAATTGATTAAGTTTGAAGTTTTGCTGATCGCTTGATCGAAAAATAGACATTTAAAAATCCCGTTAATGTACAGTTAAACGACTTCATTGCACATATGCTTTTTGTTAAAAATAATAAGAGTCGTTTTTTGCTAAAAATAACAAACAGGTATTTATGTTTTTTCAAACTTAATACCCAATATGACTTGCAAATATGCCTTATAAATTGGTGTTCCAGAGGAGTTTTATGGAAATTTGTTTGAACCTCAGTATTGGCCTAGAAGGGTACGTGTACGTGATTTCCAATCCGTTGCAAAAAACTAAACAGCTCAAGGTGTTTAATTAACGAATCAAAATGATTCTAAAGGTGATGATTATAATGCTGCTGTGTCATATAGGGTTTTTCTTCGTATATACTACCAAAATACTGATAGGTTAAGGACAAAAACTAACACTTTTATATCTGCTGTTAATGAATGTTTATTCGATGTTATTACTCTAACTGAGACGTGGCTTCATGGTGAAATTTTTTCATCAGAGCTTTATAGTAATGAATTTAATGTTTTGAGAAAAGATCGTTATTCTGATAATTCAAGCTTAGCTTATGGAGGTGGTGTATTACTTGCGATAAGATGTTCATTAGTTAGGCAAATTGTTCCTCTTGAAGATAATACTGTCCATCTGTATTTAAGTTAATTGTATTTCATCATATACTGTTTTCTTTATTGAGTCATATATTATATTATACCTAAAAGTAATGTTGATATTTATAAAACTCATAAGCTTAATATTTCTGATATAGTTGATTATAATGGATTTCATAAAAATTATTATATTTGTGTGTTTGGGCGATTTTAACTTAGGTGATATAAGATGGATATATTCTGATGAAAATAAATATTTATTTCCTTTTACCGTTACTGGTGAATCTGATATAATTACTATAGACACTATGTAATCATGAAAAATAGCTAAAATCTGTAAAAAAAAAAAATCATGTAATCATAAATTAGATCTTATTTTTATTGATAATGACATTGATGCTTATGTTGAAATTTCCAAATCGCCTTTTGTTGATAATTCTGTACACCACATAGCTCTGTGAACTGAATTAAAATTTTTAAATTTTGGTACAATGGAGTTGAATAATCCACTTTCGGTGAGATATAATTTTGATAAAGCTAATTACGAAGCTTTTAATTCTTCTTTTACGAGATTAAACTGGGATAAGATATTAATGTCTGATAGTTTATCAACTTGTTTTGTTTTGTTTAAGGGAATTTTGGAAGAATCTTATAGAAACTTTGTTCCATTAAAAAAAATAATGCTTGGCCACAAACCGGTTTGGTTCAATTCACGTCTAAAGAAACCTAAAAATTAAATTAAAAAGCTGTTAAAAGTAAAACAAGCAAAGTAAATTTTGATAACTATAAAAAGGATTATGATACTTAAAAAAAATTCTTATCAATACTATTAATGGAGTATTGAGGGAAACATTAAGAGCAATGCCAAAGAATTTTTTGAATAGTAAAAAGCATTCTTCCAGCTAATGAACTTTTTAGAATATCTTGTCTCATTATGGTGAAACTGATAGTAATAATTCTTTCATTGACATCGGTAATTTAAATGTTCATGAGGAACTTCTTGTTCTTGAATCTGCAAGTAAAATTGGCTTTGACAACATGTCACCTTTATTCTTGAAAATCTGAAACGAAAGCTCTTACAAAAAATTTTAATTTATCACTTTGTAATGGTGAAATTTTTGGATGAATGGAAAGTATCCTATATAACACCAATTCATAAATCTGGCACAAAACAATTGATTTCTAAATTATTACCCATTTCAAAACTACAATTAGTACAAAAAGTTTTAAAAGCCATTGTAAAAAACAAGCTTTATGAAACTGTAAAAAGATGTTTATCTGCTGTACAACATGGTTCCGTTAGTGAACGTTGGACCGCAACAAATCTAACCTGGTTTTCACATTTTTGTATCAATAAAATGGAAAAGGGGTATCAAGTGGAAACCATTTATACAGATTTTTCAAAATCTTAAAAAGAAAAAAAGACAATTTGCGAAGAGTATGAGAGAAGGGATGGTTGGAACAAAAACGAATAATGTCTCATTCAAAACAACTATCACAATCAAGCAAAATAAATAAAAGTAAATCAGTCTTTAACAAATAATTAGATACAAAATGATAAATAAAGGTATATAAACAAAAAAATAAATACATTAATAAGTTAAAAAAATAAATAAATAAATAAATAATTGAATAAATAAACAAACAAATAAATAAATAAATAAATAAGAAAATAATAGATAAACGAATATATATAAATTTTAAAAAGGTGAATAAATAATAAATCAATACTAAAATAAATAAATTGATTGAAAAAAAAAAAACAAATGGAAAAATAAATAAAATGCTAACACTTATCAGTCTTTTTTTAACATAAATTTAGAAAATTTTACAAAAATAAGAAATTTGAGAAGATACAAATGAAAAAATTAAAAAAGAATAAATAAATATGTGACGTTATACCTAACATATGAAACCAATAAATAATAATAATTTAACAAATAAGTAAAACAAATTTACATTTAAGAAGCTAGGTTTGAAATTAAGACATTTTCGGATGTGTATATATTATTAAGATTATATCTTTCTTTCATTATCATAATTTTGTTTGCAATCTCAATATTTGTTTTAGTGTGTAATTTGTTTGTTGAAAAACACTAAGGAGGGTTAAACATTATTTTTAAAAGTTTATTTTGTGATATTTGCAGTTTCCGAATGTAGCTGACAGCACAATTACCCCATGATGCTGGTGAAATATAAAACATTATTGCCTAGAATATAATTTTGTATATTATCTATTTGTTATCAATTCTCAATTTCGATTTTGAGTTTATGAAAGGGTAAAGTGTTTTAATAGTAATGTTCATCTTTTTTATAATTTCCTTCACATGTAAACCCCTACAAAGCAGTCAAAAACATCTGAAGGAAAGTTGTTAACAAATATGTTACATTTTCTTGACGACAAAAATGACTTTGCAATTTTTATTAGGTAAATTGAAGATTGAAACTGTAAAAGCTTATGCAAAAGACCGTCATGCCAGACCGAATCATATTCTTTTTCTATGTCCAGCTGTACCAAGACTGTGCTTCTTTTTATGTTCAAATTTGTTTTAATATGATTAGTGATACGATGCACTTGGTGAATAGTGCTATAAAATTCACGAAAACCAAACTATTCTCGAGGCAAAATATTATTTGAGTTAATATGGTTCAACATTTTTTTTGGCAAACGCCACCATCGCCGAGCAAAATGGACCCAGTTCATTGTTAATTTCGAAGGAAGAGCTTCAGTTAATTTTTCAAACATTAAAGAAAAAGAAATCTGCGGGGGTCGATGGCATACCCAACATTGTTTTACGACATCTCCCTCAGGAAGCAGTAGACATTTATACCACACTGTTCAACAACGCATTGAATAATGCATATTATCCAGTGAGTTGGAAGACAGCTGTGGTCCATCCTCTCCCCAAAAAGGGAAAGGACAGCTCCAATCCGGCAAATCTTCGGTCGATAAGTCTTCTTCCAAGTATCAGTAAGGTATTCGAGAAGATTCTCAATAGAGCTCTGTTCAAGTGGGCTGAGGACAAAAATATTATTCCAGATAATCAGTTTGGCTTTAAGGAGGGGCATGACACTATTCATGCCGCGTCTAAGTTAGTTTCTGATGTTCAATGGAACAAAGCGAAAAATCAATGCACGGGTGCCGTTCTGGTTGATTTAGAGAAGGCTTTCGACACCGTATGGTTAGAGGGTCTTTATCTGAAGTTAACTAGACTTGGCATAAGTAAACCACTGTTATATATGCTTCATGACATGCTCAATGGTAGAAAATTTGTTGTCAAAAGTGGCAATGTAACTTCTACCACAACATTTGATATGAAAAACGGTCTACAGCAAGGAGCAGTGAACTCGCCGATTCTTTTTAGTATTTACACCAGCGATCTGATAGGTAGTCTCACTCATGCAATTGCGTATGCCGATGACCTTGTAGCGTACAGGACCGGTCCAAAAGTTGAAGTCATTAGAATTCTCTTGCAGCGTGACTTCGACAAGATTCAGCGATATTGTGATGACTGGAAGTTAAAAATTAACTTCCAGAAGTCAGAAACTATACTGTTTAGAACCCCGTTGTCTAGGGCTTCTAGGGATACAAGAAAGAACTGGAGAAATCTAGTGATCGTTGGACCAAGTGGACATCCACTGGCAAGTAAAGATGTGGTAAAGTACCTTGGCATCTGGCTAGATCAGTATCTATATTTCAATCGACATGTAGATGCTGCTCTGACCAGAGCTAGGGGAGCCTTTGGGTTGACAAGACGGTTGTTCTATAGCAGCCGCCTCGACAGCAGAGTAAAGGTGATTTGCTACATGGCCCTTATCCGGCCAATGATTGCCTATGGGTGCCCTGTGTGGTTCAACGTTGCCCCATCTCAAATGGAAAAGATTCGGGTGTTTGAGAGGCAGTGTCTTAGACGCTGCCTTGGATTGCACAGAACACCAGAGTCAGAGTACACACATTACTATGCCAACGAGGTTCTATACAACAGGGCCAATATAAACAGGATAGATAACTTTTTAATCAAGCTGATTCGGGGTCACATTGCAAGAGCGATGACCTCGACGAATGGACTTATTTTTGGGGCTTACTACCCCAATGATGAGTATAGCGAAAGTGTACGTCTTAACGGTTTCATCCCGCCCGAGACATTCCTCTATTTAGACAGTCGTGGGCTGATACAGGATAGATTGGCGGTTCCGTTAATCTACCACGTCAGCCGTAGGACTGTGGATCGGCGACTTCTTTACGATCGGGACGTCGGCTCAGGGAACGGAGCAGAGCGTCTGCGGTTTAGTAGAGCTGTGCCCCTTCGGGACAGAAAGGACTTAATTGAACAAGTCAAAAAATTCTGATGGTTGGGTGACCACCTGAAAAAGCAGCACAACAGCGGGCGAAAGAAAATGCCATTCAAATAAAAGCGTAGCAGACACTTCAACAGCAAATGATAAGGCAACAACTAGAGCCACAGCCATCACAACCATAAAAGCAACAAAAACAAACACAACAACAACAACAAACATGCAAACAACAAGCAGAACAACAACAACCACAACAACAACAATCACAGCAGCAGCAGCAGCAACAACAAACACGACAGATGTCCCAGCAACAACAGAGGACGAACCAACAGCAGCAGAACCAACAGCGGCCGAATCATCAGCAGCACAGTCACAAACCAACAAAAATAAAAAAGAAAAAGGGCCACCAATCACCACCTACAAAATGGAGCTACAGGATACAATAAATCTGTGTAAGTCAGCCATAGGCAATAATTTAAGCGCAGATAGGCATGCTATACACTGCTTCACAGTTGAACAGCATAAAAAAATAAGAAGTCTTCTTAAAGATTAACCAAAGAATTTTTTTGCTTTACGTCAAAAGAAGACAAACTCCAAACGGTCCTCTTGAAGGGCATAGATTCTTCAACGGAACCACAGGCACTCTTGGCTGAGCTCCGCAAATTGGCGAACGACGATCTCGACTTTATCGGAGTCAAGCCATTTACCACAGTAAAGGCCAGACGGGAGATGCGGAAACTACCGTTCTTCCTGGACCAGCTCTCACCTTAAAGCAAACTGGATAGACTAAGGAGTATTTCCGTCCTAGACTACCAGGTTGTAACTTGGGATAAATTAAAAAGGCGCGGTGACATGCTTCAATGCATGCGCTGCCAAAGGTTCGGCCACTCCGCAGCGAACTGCGAAATGCTGTCACGATGCGTAAAGTGTGGAGAGAACCACAAGTCAGGAGAATGCAAACTAGGGCAGGAACGGGTTATCGACAGAACCCAGCTTAAATGTGTACTTTGTCATAGCGGAGGACACCCTGCTAACTATCGGGGATGTCCAAAGTTTCAGGACATGAAAAAAAACAAAATAGTCTCAAAGCAAATAATAGAGGAGAAACGACCACCTACCCGTCCTCTCCCAACGCCCGTCAACCCGGGAAAGAACGGTACAGCCTCAACCACAGGTAGCCAAACAGGTCCAAGTGCCTACGGCTCCTGTGCCAGAGGCAGATCTGATGCAGGTGTTGCTGACCATTCATGGTCAGTTAACCGACGTGCTAAAACAGATCAGGGAGCAGGCGGCTAGGTTGGATTACCTCTACTCTATTCTGCCGGCAACGCGAAATGGTTAAAAGCGCGCTGCCTGAGCGACCCTTTAAGATCCTAGCTGTGAATGTAAATTCGCTGATTAGGACTGAACGTAGAGCAAACCTCTTTCATTTGCTGCAAGACCAAAGTCCTGATGTGTTTATGGCTAGCGAAACTAAGCTAAACCAGAAACACAAACTGACTAATAAAAATTACAATATCGTAAGAAGAGATCGGCCCAACTCCTCTCAGGGGGGTGGGGTCGCAATCTTCATACGAAAGGGCATTAAATATAAGGTTATATATAATAGTGAATTGCGAAGATTTGGGCTGCTAGAAGCCTGCATCATTTGCATTCCGCTCCTTCAGGGGAAACGAATGTACGTGATCGCGGCGTACGCACCAGAAGCACCTCAGCCAGCTAATTTTACAGCAGAACTCGAAAAACTTTTTGAATGCCTTAGATTGAATTTGGAGGAGAACTTTTATCTCATGGCCGGTGATTGGAACGCCAAACATGAAGATTGGGGAAATCAAATACAAAATCCTAGAGGGAACCATCTATTTAATTGGATGGGTCGGTACAATATTGAGTATAGAATCGATCTTTTTGCTACAGATAGGCCGTCGTTTCCAAGAAGCGGTGCATTTCTGGACCTACTGCTACTTGATTCCAGACTGACAATTACTGATACAGTGATCCAAGATACAAAAAACTGTTTACAAACGATTGACTACGACAGTGACCACAACTGACTTTTTGCTGTGATTCAACTTCCAAACGAACTCGTGGAGTTAGAGGAGTATGTGCCTGAGCATACTTACAACTACAGTAAAATGCGATGGTCACGCTTTTCCAACACCTTGACAAGAGAATTACGTTTAAAAAACATATCTCCACCTAATGACAGAAATTTAACAAACGAAGAGATCGACGGATACCTACTACAAATGGACGAGGCCATAAAACAAACAATGCGTACGACTATTCCACGTTACAAAGAACAAGACGCAACTGCCAAGTACCGAAACGCGACAATTGACGCACTACACAGACAAAAAAGTGGACTGCTTACAAGACTAAAACTTTTGTATAGACGGTTCACTGATAGACATAATTCGGAGATTGGGAATCTGAAGTCTTCGATTAAAAACATCAATCAATTGATAAAGCAGAATTATAGGTTGACTATTAATTCCTATTGGAATAATAGAATTGGGGCTATTAACTCTAGGGACCCAAGTATGTTTCCTAAAGTTAATAAAATTTTCAGACGGAAAGATCAAAATGACCTTCCGTGTCTCAAGCTTCAAAAAACGATTGAAAACGATAACTTACTTTTGAACGCAGGAATAGATCCAGGGGATGCCGTTTTCAATGATGATTTCTTCATTATCGAGGATCCTAAGGAAAAAATGGAGGCTGTGGAGTCTGCTTTTCAGCAAGTGTATAAGGTGAATACCAGTATTCGCCCAAATCATGAACTGGAAAGCAAAGCCCTGCTTCACCACTCCGACTTCACCACTCCGAAATGAAATAACGCAATGGCGATCTGAGAACCGCTCTTATTTGGGGTTCAATGAAGAACACTTGGCAAACGCCATCATCGCCGAGCGAAACGGGTCTGATTCTCTGTTAATTTCGAAGCTGGAAATTCAGATCATTTTCGATTCATTGAAGAAGAAGAAGTCGGCAGGAGTAGATGGTATATCCAATATTGTACTAAGACATCTACCTCAGGATGCAGTCGACATTTACACCACATTGTTTAACAAGGCACTGAATAATGCATATTATCCAGTGCGTTGGAAGACAGCAGTGGTACATCCTCTCTCTAAAAAGGGGAAGGATAACTCCAATCCGGCAAATCTACGGTCGATAAGTCTCCTTCCGAGTATCAGTAAGGTATTCGAAAAAGTTCTCAATAGGGCTTTGTTCAAATGGGCTGAGGACAAAAATATTATTCCTGATAAACAGTTCGGCTTTAAGGCAGGACACGATACCATTCATGCCGCGTCTAAGCTTGTTTCTGAAATTCAATGGAACAATGCGAAAAAACAGTGCACGGGTGCCTGTCTGGTTGATTTGGAGAAAGCTTTCGACACCGTATGGTTAGAAGGTCTATATCTAAAGCTGACCAGACTCGGTATTAGTAAATCATTATTGTACATACTTTATGATATGCTCAACGGTAGAAAGTTTGTTGTCAAGAGTGGCAGTGTAACGTCTACCAAAATATTTGAAATAAAAAATGGTCTGCAGCAGGGAGCGGTTAACTCGCCGATTCTTTTCAACATTTACACTATCGATCTTATAAGTAGTCTAACTCATGCAATTGCGTATGCCGATGATCTAATAGCGTACAGAACAGGTCCAAAAGTTGAAGTTATCAAAATTCTTTTGCAGCGTGACTTCGACAAGATTCAGCAATATTGCGATGACTGGAAGTTGAAAATCAACTTTCAGAAATGCGAACCCCTTTGTCTAGAGCTTCTGCGGATACGAGAAAGAACTGGCGAAAACTTGTGATCGTTGGACCCCTTGGACAGCCACTGGCAAGTAAAAGTGTAGTGAAGTACCTTGGCATCTGGCTGGATCAATATCTGTATTTCGACAGACACATAGATGCTGCTCTGACCAGGGCTAGGGGAGCCTTTGCCCTGACAAGACGCCTGTTTTACAGCCATCTTGATAGCAGGGTGAAGGTGATTTGTAACATGGCTTTAATCAGGCCGATGATTGCCTATGGATGTCCTGTGTGTTTCAACGTTGCACCATCTCAAATGGAAAAGATTCGGGTATTTGAGAGGCAGTGTCTTAGACACTGCCTTGGATTGCACAGAACACCAGAGTCGGAGTACATAAAATATTATTCCAACGAGGTTCTATACAACAGGGCTAACATAAACAGAATAGATAATTTTTAATCAAGCTGATTCGGGGTCATATTGCAAGAGCGATGACTTCAACTAATGGCTTGATTTTCGGGGCTTACTACCCCAAAGATGAATACTACGAAAGTGTGTGTTTAAGCGGATTTATCCCACCCGACGCTTTCCTCTTTTAAGACAGTCGAGGGCTGATACAGGATAGTTCGGCGGTACCGCTGATCTACCACGTCGGCAGAAAAACTGTGGATTTATGGTTGTGACGTCGTCGCAGAAAGCGGAGCAGAGCGCCTTCGGTTCAGTAGGGCTGTGTCCAAAAGGGACCAAAATCGCCAGTTCTGGTGGTTGAATGATGGGTAAAATAACTAGTAAAATTTAAAAAATAAATAATAGTAAAAGTTGACTAATTGAGTTTATTGCCTTGGTTTGACTTACGCAGGTTTAGGCGTGTCCTTGGCTTTAAAAGTAGGCTAACTAACTAACTAAATAACCTTAGTTCAAAACAATTATGGTGGCACTAAAAAGAAAAAAAAACCGTTGCTGTGGCTGTTCTAGTCTTAAGTTGTTTCAAGTAGTTTTAAATGTAGTTTTAAGTTTTATAAAAAATTAAAAAATGATACATATAATAAGTTTTTTCCTAATTTTCTTATTTTTAAGTAATAAATGAATTTCTATAATATTTAAGCTAGGTACGCCGAAAGGCAATAATTTTAAGTTGGTTATGGTATAATTTAGAGAGCTCGCATAGGTCCAGTAAGTTAGTTAAGTTAATATGAAAGCTACTTGTTAAGGTTTTTGTCTAGCAAGTAAGTAGTTATAAGAAAATTGAAATATAAAAACTTAATATACAAAAAACTGAGTAAAATCTGAAGGCGTGGGTTCGAATCTCACGAGGTGCATGTGAAAAAAGTTTTTCACAATAAAATTGGATTAAAGCTCAATACCACTAAAAGGAGACTGATGAAAGGAATTGGCAATCCTTGAAATAGCTATATCTCCAGCCAAAGATAGAAATAAACGAATAATAATATTCGTAAACAAGTAAATAAAATTCGTTTAAAATTGGTGGTAGCGCCTTTAAGTTGTTGTTGTTGTTCAAAACACATTCAATGAAAATTAACAGAATGGTCAGTAATAAAAACTGACATTCTATAGTACAAATAGTACAATATAACAACAATAATAACTCAAATAGTATGGTCGTACCAATCTTCCAACCTCTCCCCCTTTGATAAGTGCTACAAATTGTAGTCTATCAAATAAGGTTAGTAGAAAATGGAGGCGGAACAAAACAACATACTAAGAGGCGCTTAGAAAAATGTTTAAGCTCTAAATGCGTTTGAAAAAACAAACAAACATAACATCTCGGCCTGTGTCATCAGTGGTCATAAGCGGTGGAATGCGTTGTGCATACGACTTCGAAGACTGAGTAAAATTTGAAGGCGTGGGTTCGAATCTCACGAGGTGCATGTGAAAAAAGTTTTTCACAATAAAATTGGATTAAAGCTCAATACCACTAAAAGGAGACTAATGAAAGGAATTGGCAATCCTTGAAATAGCTATATCTCCAGCCAAAGATAGAAAGAAACGAATAATAATATTCGTAAACGAGTAAATAAAATTCGTTTAAAATTGGTGGTTGCGCCTTTAAGTTGTTGTTGTTGCTCAAAACACATTCAATGAAAATTAACAGAATGGTCAGTAATAAAAACTGACATTCTATAGTACAAATAGTACAATATAACAACAATAATAACTCAAATAGTATGGTCGTACCAATCTTCCAACCTCTCCCCCTTTGATAAGTGCTACAAATTGTAGTCTATCAAATAAGGTTAGGAGAAAATGGAGGCGGAACAAAACAACATACTTAGAGGCGCTTAGAAAAATGTTAAGGCTCCAAATGCGTTTGAAAAAACAAACAAACATAACATCTTGGCCTGTGTCATCTGTGGTCATAAGCGGTGGAATGCGTTGTGCATACGACTTCGAAGACTGAGTAAAATCTGAAGGCGTGGGTTCGAATCTCACGAGGTGCATGTGAAAAAAGTTTTTCACAATAAAATTGGATTAAAGCTCAATACCACTAAAAGGAGACTGATGAAAGGAATTGGCAATCCTTGAAATAGCTATATCTCCAGCCAAAGATAGAAAGAAACGAATAATAATATTCGTAAACGAGTAAATAAAATTCGTTTAAAATTGGTGGTAGCGCCTTTAAGTTGTTGTTGTTTTTCAAAACACATTCAATGAAAATTAACAGAATGGTCAGTAATAAAAACTGACATTCAATTATAGTACAAATAGTACAATATAACAACAATAATAACTCAAATATTATGGTCGTACCAATCTTCCAACCTCTCCCCCTTTGATGTGTGCTACAAATTGGAGTCTATCAAATAAGGTTAGGAGAAAATGGAGGCGGAACAAAACAACATACTTAGAGGCGCTTAGAAAAATGTTGAAGCTCCAAATGCGTTTGAAAAAACAAACAAACATAACATCTCGACCTGTGTCATCAGTGATCATAAGCGGTGGAATGCGTTATCAGTCGTTCAGCAACCGTGGAAGTGTGCACATCGTTGGCGACTTTCATAGTGGACATTTTACATAAAGGCGCGAGTGCTAATAGTAGTGATGTAGATCTACCGAAACCAAGTGGCAAGTTAGCCTAGGTGGTAGAGGAGCAGAATATGCTTCATGACATGCTCAATGGTAGAAAGTTTGTTGTCAAAAGTGGCAATGTAACTTCGACCACAACTTTTGATATTAAAAACGGTCTACAGCAAGGAGCTGTGAACTCACCGATTCTTTTTAGTATTTACACCAGCGATCTGATAGGTAGTCTCACTCATGCGATTGCGTATGCCGGTGACCTTGTAGCGTACAGGGCAGGTCCAAAAGTTGAAGTCATCAGAATTCTCTTGCAGCGTGATTTCGACAAGATTCAGCGATATTGTGATGACTGGAAGTTAAAAATTAACTTTCAGAAATCAGAAACTATCCTGTTTAGAACTTCTTTGTCTAAGGCTTCTAGGGATACAAGAAAGAACTGGAGAAATCTAGTGATCGTTGGACCAAGTGGACATCCACTGGCGAGTAAAGATGTAGTAAAGTACCTTGGTATCTGGCTAGATCAGTATCTATATTTCAATCGACATATAGATGCTGCTCTGGCCAGAACTAAGGGAGCGTTTGCTCTGACAAGACGGTTGTTTTATAGCAGCCGCCTTGAAAACAGGGTGAAGGTGATTTGCTACATGGCCCTCATCCGGCCGATGATTGCCTATGGGTGCCCTGTGTGGTTTAACGTTGCCCCATCTCAAATGGAAAAGATTCGGGTGTTTGAGAGGCAGTGTCTTAGGACCTGTCTTGGACTACACAGAACACCAGAGTCGGAGTACAAACATTATTATGCCAACGAGGTCTTATACAACGGGGCCAATATAAACAGGATAGATAACTTTTTAATTAAGCTGATTCGGGGTCACATTGCAAGAGCGATGACCTCAGCCAATGGACTTATTTTCGGGGCTTATTACCCCAATGAAGAATATAGTGAGAGCGTTTGTCTAAACGGTTTCATCCCGCCCAAGACATTCCTCTATTTAGACAGTCGGGGGCTGATACAGGATAGATTGGCGGTTCCGTTAATCTACCACGTCGGCCGTAGAACTGTGGATCGGCGAATCCTGTATGGTCGAGACGTCGGCTCTGGAAACGGAGCAGAGCGTCTGCGGTTCAGTAGAGCTGTGCCCCTTCGGGACAGAAAGGACTTGGATAAGCAAGTTAAAAAATACTGGTGGTTGGGTGACCACCTTGATATTGATGGTTAGCCAAAGTTGTTGCTTGGCCGACCTACGTATTTCTAAGGTAGATTAAGTAGGACAGTGGCGGTGGCACCAAAAAAAAAGATAAAAAATCCAAAAAGTTGTTTGTTTGTGGATATGTGCGTGAGCGCATACATATGCATATGTCTAAATATATGCAAATGTGTGTACGTGTGTGTATGTGCATAGGCTGATGGCAATAAAAAAAAAAAAAAAAAAAAAAAAAGCTGCTGGTGGTTGTTCTAGTTTTAAGTTATTTTAAGTATTTTAAGTAGTTTTAAGTTTTTTACGTATATTAACGTAAATTTTAATTTTATTTAGGTTAATTAAGTTTTTATTTAGGTAAAGGGTAGTTTTAAGTTTTATATAAAACAAATGTCATGGGAAAACGAGTTTTAAGAATTTTCTCGTTTAGTTTTAAGTAATATTGAATTTAAATTTAAGTTAGTTTTTACGCTGAAATACATTATTTTAAATATAGTTATAGTATAATTTAGAGCGCCTGTATGGGGCCAGTAAGTTAGTTTAGTTAATATGTAAGCTAGTTGTTTAAGATTTTTTGTCTGGCATTAAGATAGATATAAGAAAATGGAAACATAAAAAATAAATTAAAATGAAAATGAATGGAATGTGTTGTGCATACGACTTCGAAGACTGAGTAAAATCTGAAGGCGTGGGTTCGAATCTCACGGATGCATGTGAAAAAAGTTTTTCACAATAAAGTTGGATTAAAGCTCAATACCACTAAAAGGAGACTGATGAAAGGAATTGGCAATCCTTGAAAAAGCTATATCTTTTTTTTTTTATTTTACACTATCAGATCTTATTTAAATGGAGCTTAAAGCAAGCATCAGCAGATGATCTCCAGCCAAAGATAGAAAGAAACGAATAATAATGTTCGTAAACGAGTAAATAAAATTCGTTTAAAATTGGTGGTAGCGCCTTTAAGTTGGTGTTGTTGTTCAAAACACATTCAATGAAAATTAACAGAATGGTCAGTAATAAAAACTGACATTCTATAGTACAAATAGTACAATAACAGTAATAACTCAAATAGTATGGTCGTACCAATCTTCCAACCTCTCCCCTTTCGATATGTGCTACAAATTGTAGTCTATCAAATAAGGTTAGGAGAAAATGGAGGCGGAACAAAACAACATACTTAGAGGCGCTTAGAAAAATGTTGAAGCTCCAAATGCGTTTGAAAAAACAAACAAACATAACATATCGACCTGTGTCATCAGTGGTCATAAGCGGTGGAATGCGTTGTGCATACGACTTCGAAGACTGAGTAAAATCTACGTTTCAGTTACCTGCGGTATGGACCCAGTCTGCGTAAAATGTGGAGATACCCACAAAATAGTGGAGTGTAAACTCGGGCAAGATAGGGTCACAGATATGACCCAGTTTAAATGTGCGCTCTGCCGAGGCTCCGGGCACCCCGCAAACTATCGGGGATGTCCGAAGTTTCAGGAGATAAAGCAAAACAAAACCCAAAAGAAAACAGTTGAGGTGAGACGCCCTGAAGTACGCCAGAAAACAACTTCCGTCAATCCCGCAATTTCTTACGCCCAAATGGCGTCTGGAAAGGGAAACACGGTACAGCCTCAACCACAGGTAGCCAAACAGGTCCAAGTGCCTACGGCTCCTGTGCCAGAGGCAGATCTGATGCAGGTCGTCGGCTGAGTTCTGTCTTGTTCAATAGACCATTTTTGACGAAATTGAGTTAAGTATGCAGTCTTCATAATTCGAAGACGCTCTTTCGATTGGCGCAAACCATATAGTTCTATCTCTTTTAGTTTTAAAGTTATGGAGAACTGTTTTGTTCAATGAACCACTTTTCTTACCATTTTGAGTGTCTCTTTTGTTCAATAAACCGCTCTTTATTCTCTTTGTATCATATTGAACAATTTGTCGTATAATCTTTAAAAACATACCCTTTTGTTTTTTTCTTGTTCAATATCCACATTTATGGATGTTTTGTTCAATATCCTTATATACTTCATTCATTTCTATTTTGTTTAATATCCAATTAATTTTTTTTTTAATTTGTAGGGTATTGAACAAAAAGATACTAATTTGGTTATGTTAAAACAAAAATTCTATTTTGTTCAATATCCAATTATTGTAGTTTTTGTTCAATATTAAAACATAGGCATTCATTCTATCTTGTTCAATATCAAACGAGATCACCATTGTTGCACTCTTGGTTGTATATTCTCATTGAGGTTTCTCAACAAGAATCGGAATTTTCACCGAAGGAAACTTTAAAAGGATCGGGTAAGAAAAAACATAAAAATCCTGCATTATGGAAGAAAAACTTACAAAAAAGAATGCGTCAAAGTGGAAAAGAGTACCTAGATGTAACCGGTCAAAAGCGTAAAGAACGCAAAATTCAAATCTTTTCAAGTTGCAACACTAGTTGCTCTCACAATTGTTTTACCAAATTTTCCGATGAAGAGCGTAAACAAATATTCAATGCTTTTTGGATGTTGCAAGACGATGAGAAAGGCCAATTTTTTTCCAAATTCGTTCAAAGGCTGAAACCAAAAAGAAAAAGAACAGGTAAAACGACTGTATCTCGGAAGAAGTTTACATTTATGTATTCTTTGGGAAAAGGCAACGAAATATTTGATGTGTGCCAAAAAATTTTTTTCTCAACTCTTGACATTTCCCAAAATCGGATTTATTATTTCTTTGCAACAAAATATAATGAAACAGGAACACATTCTCTACAGACACATGGAAAATTTGTCAAGAACATCACACCAGAAGGAGATATAAATATAGTAAAAGAACATATAAAATCTTTTCCAGTAATGGATTCGCACTACTGCCGAGTGAATACCAAAAAACAATATCTAGAAGCCGGCCTTACAGTGACGAAAATGTATAAAATGTATGTGGAAAAAGTGAAGAAACCTGTTAGCTGTAATATTTATCGAAAAGTTTTTAATGATTCGTTCAATTTGTCATTTTTTAAGCCTAAAAAGGATATTTGCGATAAATGTGCCAAGTTCACAGCAACAAAAAATGCGAACTCATGTGAAACACGGGATTACAATGTTCATCGCAAAAATATATATCGATCATATCGATCGAAAAAATATGAGCGAATATACGGCGGTTATTGTTTACGACCTACAAAACGTGTTTTCTCTACCGAAAGCTAATGTCTCTAGTTACTTTTAGAGGTGTAAGTATGCTCTCTATAATTTCACTGGATTTTGGCAAAATCACAAAACAACGTACTGCATAATTCGGCATGAAACTCTAAGTGGCCGGTCTGGAAATGACATAGCATCTGCTCTCACTCTTATTTTAAAAAAGTGTTTAAAAGATCTTCCAGAAACAAAAAAGATTATTTTGTGGTCCGATGCTTGCATTCCGCAAAAAAAGAATCGAATTGTTTCGTTAGCTATCCTTAAATTTATGGAGTCTAATACAAATATTGAAACAATAACACACAATTATTCTGAACCAGGACATTCTCAAGTTCAAGAAGTGGATGCTGTTCACAGTGGAATAGAGAAATACATCGAGGATTTGGAAATCTACAGCCCCGTTTCTCTTATAAGGATTCTCAATAGAATAAATTATAACAAAATCAAACTCAAGATAGCGCAGCTTAAGAAAGAAGACTTTTTTAATTTCAATAAGGCTAGGCTGGATCTAAAAATGTTATCTTTTAAAGAGTGTAGACAAATTGAATACAGAAAACGTGACCTTTGCGTGTTTTACAAAATTAAACATAGTGACGATTTCAAAAATATAAGAATAGCAAAAACTGGAAAAGGCGCGAAGTTTTACAAACTTCCAAATGTCGAACAAAGTTTCTTTAACATAAAGCTTACAAAAGAAAAGAAAAAAGATATTCAGGCTATGATACCATACATGCCTAACATGCAGCAACGATTTTATGAAAACGTTATAAGAAACCATTAAATGCAATGTTAAAAATGTTTTAAAGTGAAATATAATTTATTGTTTTTTTTTACAAATTATTATTTACTATAGACTCAAAAAAATATATAATAATTGAGCCTATGCAAAAAGAATTTCTATATTTTTTGTTTAAAAAGAATACATTATTCGACCTCTTCCTTTCAGATAAAAACGTTCCAAGATATTAAAATTTTCTTGTTTCCATTCAAAAAAGTAATGAATCTGATTTCAATACTGAGATTAATTTTTGTTCTATTTAATACTAATCTCATTGTGTTCCCATATGATTACTTTTTTTAAATGATTTATTTCTGTCTTGTTCAATATTAAGTTTTTTTGTTCAATATCCACCAATTTTAACGACTTATCATCGCTCCATACAACATTGTTCAATATCCAAAATGACTTCTTCATTGATTTTTACCTACCATTATTTCAGGACAAAAGGAAACATAAATTTGTGAATTGTTTTTAAAACAAAATTGTTTAGGCTTTCTGAAAAAAATCGCTTCCAAACAAATTTGCTGATATAAACATAAAGCTATGGATCTGGACTTTAAAAATCGATTTCCCAACATTTTGAAAAATGCACATACAACAAGATAGAACTCAGGCGACGAGGTGTTGCTGACCATTCATGGTCAGTTAACCGACGTGCAAAAACAGATCAGGGAGCAGGCGGCTAGGGTGGATTACCTCTACTCTATTCTGCCGGCAACGCGAAATGGTTAAAGGCGCGCTGCCTGAGCGACCCTTTAAGATCCTAGCTGTGAATGTAAATTCGCTGATTAGGACTGAACGTAGAGCAAATCTCTTTCAGTTGCTGCAAGACCAAAGTCCTGATGTGTTTATGGCTAGCGAAACTAAGCTTACCCAGAAACACAAATTGACTAATAATAATTACATTATCGTGCGAAGGGATCGGCCTAACTCCTCTCAAGGGGGTGGGGTCGCAATCTTCATACGAAAGGGCATTAAACATAAGGTTATATAAGTTAAAGGAAAAAAATGTTTCAAATAACAACATTCCATTCTCACCAGAATGAGAAAAACATTTATTCCCACAACCACAAAACTGATGACGATGCGTCTGGAAGATAAATAACAGCAACGATTACCCGACACCGGTGCATGTGCACCGAGCAGCAGCGGCAACGGCGACAGGTTAAGCTGACGATGCATTCCGTGTAAGGTAAATTTAAGAACATGATTGTTAGCTTTAAGTTAGATTTAATTGAATTGTCGAATAAAGAGGTTCTCTCCTCAAAAAAATAAAGCATAAAAAATATTTTTTTAAAACAAATAATAAGGAAAAACATTAATTGGCGCCCGAGCAGCAGGGACTCGAACGCGATAAATAAGAATTATTAAATAAAGTGTTATCCTGAAATAATAGTGCGCGTCCGGTAATTTAAAAAAAAAAATAAGTGTTCTCAAGTAGTTCCTCCGGTAAATAATAAGAGTCCGGTAATTTAAAAAAAAAAAAAAAAAAAAAAAAAGATAAGTGTCCTCAAGTAGTTCCTCCGGCAAATAATAAGCGTCCGGTAATTTAACTAAAAAAATAGTGTCCTCAAGTAGTTCCTCCGGCAAGCTAAGCGTACGATAACTTTTATTAACATTTCTTATACGCGTTCGGGTTTCCTCCAGTGAACACCAGTGAAAATCTATAGATAAATCACAGACTGGAACCAATAGAAAAAGTGACAGTGACATTAAAAAGTTCCAAAGTGGTCCATTTAATTATTGGGAGAAACAAAGGCACCTTAGTAGCAGACGCAAAAAGGAAGTAGACAAACTGCAGCCGCTCTCATCAGGATGCTGATAATCATTCTTATAGCGTAAGAAATTATTTATGAAAAAGTGTATTTTATTACCAATTTAAATTTTACTATATCGAATAATTAATTCAATCCATTTATGAAAAGAAAGTGTAATGTACTAAACATTTAAATATTATTTTTTTTCGACAATTGATTGGCAATGTTTTAATAATCAAAGACAATTCCAACAAAATAATCCAAACCAAAGACAGCCTCAACAAAATTATTCACAGAATCGAAACCAAGTAAATTTTAAACAATATCCCAACCAGTCTCGTCCAGACTTTTCTAGAAATGTTCCTGCAAACGCAATTAAGCCGGAACCCCATAGTTCTCAGTCGAGACTCCAGAATTATGGAGCTTAACAAAATTTTAATATAGAAACCAGCGAAGAAACCTATAATTATGAAACAGAAGATGCAAATTTTGAACAGACTCTAACAGAATATGTAGAGCAAGTAGAAAAGCAAGACCCAATAACTTCTAATGGCGAATACGAACTTTCAGAAATACATTTTTTAGACTGATAAGCTCTTCACTCCCATATTTTGAGTGTCGAATGAAGAGCGGAGAAATTTTGAAAATCCTAATAGACACCGGCTCGAACAAAAATTACATTCGACCTTCACTGGTCCCGAAACCTATTCTTAACGAAAAATGTTTTAATGCCAACTCTGTGGCTGGCGGCATAAAAATAAGTCACCACACCTACATAAACCTTTTCGGTCTTAAAAACACAAAACTTAAATTCTTCCTTTTGCCACAACTCAAGTCGTTTCATGGTATCCTTGGCCATGACAGTCTGAAGGAAATGGAAGCTATATGTAAGCTATTTTTGAATGGGCTTTAGGTCAAATGAAACAAGTATTTTGTTTGTCACGACGTTTCGTCCATGTATATGGACATCATCAGGTGAACAATGGTTTCTATATTAGCATTGATATATATGTTAACAAATATTTACAAATTATTCACAGTACAGATATTACTTACAATTATTATTGTTACATTTATATTAAATAATTTATTTATTTTTGGGTCTACACTGTATAAAGTTTAACTGACAAGTAACTTATCTGACAAATATAACACGAAAAATTATATAAACATAACGCACAGAGATCATATTGCAGAGCTTTTTCTTTTCCTCTTCTCCACCAAGTGCTGGTAGTGTGGGCTGACGTCTTCCACATCGGTTCTCCTGTTCATTGTGTTATCAGCATTGATGATATGCAGCGTCTCGATGATCTTCCTTTCGTTTTGGTGTTCTTCTCGCTGCATTATTTTGACGTTATCATGGTCGGGGGAGTGCCGGAAAGTTATGCAATGTGATGCCAGTGCTGTCTTCTGGAGTGCGTTGCTCTTTATATCAGATTTGTGGCCTGCGAGTCTACTTTTAAGTTTTTGTTTAGTTGTTCCTATGTAGATTTGGTTACAATCTTCGTCTGGGTTGCCATTACAATTAATTTTGTAAATTAAATTTGAATGTTCCGTTTTGTCTATTTTTGTTTTAAGGTTGGTGTAGAGTTGTGAAGTTGTATTTGTCGATTTCATAGCTAATTTATATTTTTCTGTATCTAGAAGTTTCGCATTTTTGAACCGGTCTGCTATTTCTTTGATATATGTAAAGGATTTGTAGATTTTGTTTTCTTTTTCCTCTGGTGGGTGGATAGTTCGATGTTCATACTGTGTTATTAGTGTTTTTATTATTTGTTGCGGAAAAGCGTTCTTTTGTAATATGTCTTTTATCTTTATTTTGTTATTGATGTGGTATTCTGTGTCACTAATTGAAAGTACTCTATGTATCAAGTTTTTGGCTGTGTTGAAAATTATTTGTTTAGGGTGTTGGGAAGAGAAGTTAATCAATCTACCGGATGAAGTTGGTTTTTGGAACCAATTCATTTTAAGTTGTCCTTCTTTGCGAATGACTATTGTGTCCAGGTATGCTAATTGGTTATTTGTTTCAATCTCAACTGTAAATTGTATTTTTTCTATGAAAGCTGTTAAGGGTAGTTAGAGTTTGTTCGATATCTTTCGCTTTTATTATGGCAAATATGTCATCCACATATTTTGTCAAGACCTTGGGTTTGGTTGGTAGTTTTTCTAGGCAGTTGCTTAGGAGCTCCTCGAGAATGATGTCCGCTATTATGGGTGAAGCTGGGTTTCCCATCGGCATACCATCTTTTTGCTGGTACGTTTTGTTGCCATAAACCAAATAGTTGTTGTCAATTATACAAAATCTTAGAAGTTCGAGAAATTTGGGCTTTTTGATGAGGGTGTGTTCCTTAATTTTTCCCCAGTTTTTACTGATTAGTTCTAGTGCCATTTAAAGGGGAATATTTGTAAAAAGAGATATTACATCAAATGACACCAGAACTTCGTCATTTTCCATTTTTAGCCCATGTAATTTATTTTTAAATTGGAGTGAATCCTTAACATTGAATTTGGAATCTGATGTAAGATTTTTCAAAATACTTATAAGATATTTGGCCAAGTTATAACACGGAACTTTTGTAGAAGAACATATAGGGCGTAGGGGAAGACCTTCCTTATGGATTTTGGGAAGTCCATACAGTCTGGGAGCAACGGAATTATAAGTGGTCATAATTTGTTTTTGACGTTGGTCGATTATTTGGTTTTCAAATAAATATTTAACAAGGCTGTTGTTTTTCTCTTGCAGTTTGTTCGTGGGATCGCTTCGAATTGGCCAATATACATTTCTGTCTTCCATCGTTGTTTTCATTTTTGTGTCATAGTCATGTTTGTATATTGCTACCGTCACGTTACCCTTGTCCGCTGAAACGATGTAAATTTCTCTGTGTTTATACAGAAATTGTTTTGTTTCGTTGAGAATGTTAGTTATATATTTATTGAATTCCGAAAACTTTTTCTTCTCCATACAATTATTGAGCATATTTGCAAATTTTCCCCGCGCTTTCTCCTTTTCATCATTGTCGTTTATTGTTTGGATGCAATCTTCACCGTCTGCGATGATTTTGAAAAAGGAGTTAGAAGTGGAGTGAATAGTACTAGGGAGTGCGTACTTGGGACCTAACGAAAGTAAGTATTGTATTTCTTCTGGAATGGGAACACTGGTTTTGTTGACAAACCACTTTTGATTTAAGCGAATGCCGTATTTCTCTTTCATTCTATCCTTAAGCGATGTTAATTTTTTATCGTGTGTTCGTTCAAGTTTTTCTTTTCTATTGTTGGTCTGTGTTTGGTCATGAAAAAGAAAGTTTATGTACTCTTCTTCTGTCAAAGTTGATACAATAGAGCTTTCAATGTTTTTAATTATTTTTACCGTGTAGGTTAAGTTTTTGTGTTTAGCAGAAATGAAGAGGTTCAAAATTTTGCAGTGGAAATTGAATATTGTTTTTTGTAAAGATTTTAATAAAGAGTGTTTTTTACCGATATCTTGTTGGAATAATTCTTCTAGATGTGTTGTTGTATTCGTGATAAAGTTTGGTGTCAGTCCAAGCTTTCTGCAGCTCAAAAGAAAATTCTTACTTGTTGTTGTTTTTACTCTTATCGTGCTCAGCTTTCTGTGTTGCTTCAATGTGCTGCAAAACTTGTTACCATATTTATCCCTCATACTGTTGTAGAAAGCCGTTTTGTTGTTTTTGGACCAAGATGGTAAATGTTTGATGGAAATTTTTTTGATGGAAATTTAATTCGGCGTGCCCTCCGATAATTATATCTTAAGATGTTGGTGACCTTTTTTGTTACTATATGTAAGCTATTTTTGAATGGGCTTTAGGTCAAATGAAACAAGTATTTTGTTTGTCACGACGTTTCGTCCATGTATATGGACATCATCAGGTGAACAATGGTTTCTATATTAGCATTGATATATATGTTAACAAATATTTACAAATTATTCACAGTACAGATATTACTTACAATTATTATTGTTACATTTATATTAAATAATTTATTTATTTTTGGGTCTACACCAAACAAGTACACCAACAACAAGTAAGAATTTTCTTTTGAGCTGCAGAAAGCTTGGACTGACACCAAACTTTATCACGAATACAACAACACATCTAGAAGATTTATTCCAACAAGATATCGGTAAAAAACACTCTTTATTAAAATCTTTACAAAAAACAATATTCAATTTCCACTGCAAAATTTTGAACCTCTTCATTTCTGCTAAACACAAAAACTTAACCTACACGGTAAAAATAATTAAAAACATTGAAAGCTCTATTGTATCAACTTTGACAGAAGAAGAGTACATAAACTTTCTTTTTCATGACCAAACACAGACCAACAATAGAAAAGAAAAACTTGAACGAACACACGATAAAAAATTAACATCGCTTAAGGATAGAATGAAAGAGAAATACGGCATTCGCTTAAATCAAAGGTGGTTTGTCAACAAAACCAGTGTTCCCATTCCAGAAGAAATACAATACTTACTTTCGTTAGGTCCCAAGTACGCACTCCCTAGTACTATTCACTCCACTTCTAACTCCTTTTTCAAAATCATCGCAGACGGTGAAGATTGCATCCAAACAATAAACGACAATGATGAAAAGGAGAAAGCGCGGGGAAAATTTGCAAATATGCTCAATAATTGTATGGAGAAGAAAAAGTTTTCGGAATTCAATAAATATATAACTAACATTCTCAACGAAACAAAACAATTTCTGTATGAACACAGAGAAATTTACATCGTTTCAGCGGACAAGGGTAACGTGACGGTAGCAATATACAAACATGACTATGACACAAAAATGAAAACAATGATGGAAGACAGAAATGTATATTGGCCAATTCGAAGCGATCCCACGAACAAACTGCAAGAGAAAAACAACAGCCTTGTTAAATATTTATTTGAAAACCAAATAATCGACCAACGTCAAAAACAAATTATGACCACTTATAATTCCGTTGCTCCCAGACTGTATGGACTTCCCAAAATCCATAAGGAAGGTCTTCCCCTACGCCCTATATGTTCTTCTACAAAAGTTCCGTGTTATAACTTGGCCAAATATCTTATAAGTATTTTGAAAAATCTTACATCAGATTCCAAATTCAATGTTAAGGATTCACTCCAATTTAAAAATAAATTACATGGGCTAAAAATGGAAAATGACGAAGTTCTGGTGTCATTTGATGTAATATCTCTTTTTACAAATATTCCCCTTAAAATGGCACTAGAACTAATCAGTAAAAACTGGGGAAAAATTAAGGAACACACCCTCATCAAAAAGCCCAAATTTCTCGAACTTCTAAGATTTTGTATAATTGACAACAACTATTTGGTTTATGGCAACAAAACGTACCAGCAAAAAGATGGTATGCCGATGGGAAACCCAGCTTCACCCATAATAGCGGACATCATTCTCGAGGAGCTCCTAAGCAACTGCCTAGAAAAACTACCAACCAAACCCAAGGTCTTGACAAAATATGTGGATGACATATTTGCCATAATAAAAGCGAAAGATATCGAACAAACTCTAACTACCCTTAACAGCTTTCATAGAAAAAATACAATTTACAGTTGAGATTGAAACAAATAACCAATTAGCATACCTGGACACAATAGTCATTCGCAAAGAAGGACAACTTAAAATGAATTGGTTCCAAAAACCAACTTCATCCGGTAGATTGATTAACTTCTCTTCCCAACACCCTAAACAAATAATTTTCAACACAGCCAAAAACTTGATACATAGAGTACTTTCAATTAGTGACACAGAATACCACATCAATAACAAAATAAAGATAAAAGACATATTACAAAAGAACGCTTTTCCGCAACAAATAATAAAAACACTAATAACACAGTATGAACATCGAACTATCCACCCACCAGAGGAAAAAGAAAACAAAATCTACAAATCCTTTACATATATCAAAGAAATAGCAGACCGGTTCAAAAATGCGAAACTTCTAGATACAGAAAAATATAAATTAGCTATGAAATCGACAAATACAACTTCACAACTCTACACCAACCTTAAAACAAAAATAGACAAAACGGAACATTCAAATTTAATTTACAAAATTAATTGTAATGGCAACCCAGACGAAGATTGTAACCAAATCTACATAGGAACAACTAAACAAAAACTTAAAAGTAGACTCGCAGGCCACAAATCTGATATAAAGAGCAACGCACTCCAGAAGACAGCACTGGCATCACATTGCATAACTTTCCGGCACTCCCCCGACCATGATAACGTCAAAATAATGCAGCGAGAAGAACACCAAAACAAAAGGATGATCATCGAGACGCTGCATATCATCAATGCTGATAACACAATGAACAGGAGAACCGATATGGAAGACGTCAGCCCACACTACAAGCACTTGGTGGAGAAGAGGAAAAGAAAAAGCTCTGCAATATGATCTCTGTGCGTTATGTTTATATAATTTTTCGTGTTATATTTGTCAGACAAGTTACTTGTCAGTTAAACTTTATACAGTGTAGACCCAAAAATAAATAAATTATTTAATATAAATGTAACAATAATAATTGTAAGTAATATCTGTACTGTGAATAATTTGTAAATATTTGTTAACATATATATCAATGATAATATAGAAACCATTGTTCACCTGATGATGTCCATATACATGGACGAAACGTCGTGACAAACAAAATACTTGTTTCATTTGACCTAAAGCCCATTCAAAAATAGCTTACATATAGTAACAAAAAAGGTCACCAACATCTTAAGGAAATGGAAGCTTTTATCCATACCGACAAAGACTACATGATCATCAAAAATACTGTTAAAGTCCAGATAAAACATTATATCGCTGAAGATATTAATTCGATTAATATACGAACAGACCATATGACTTCCGATAAAAAGGAAGCTCTCCAACCAGTTATTCAAAAATATCCTAATTTGTTTATAGAGCCTGACGAAAAACTAACCTATACGACAATTGTCAAAGGCGAAATAAGAACCACATCCGACACTCCCGTCTATACAAGATATTATCCTTACCCTACATCGCTCAAAGACGAGGCACAAGTAAACCGCCTCCTTCACGATGGGATAATACGACCTTCCAGATCCCCATATCATTCACCGGTCTGGATAGTTCCAAAAAAATTAGATGCTTCTGGCGAAAAAAATTACAGACTCGTCATCGACTACCGTAAACTAAACACGGTTACAGTAGCCGATCGATATCCAATACCTGATATCAACGAGGTGTTATCGCAATTAGGACAGAATAAATGGTTAACTGTCCTAGATTTGAAAAGCGGGTTTCATCAGATTCCATTAAAGGAATCCGACATCGAGAAAACTGCTTTCTCAATAAATAACGCGAAATATGAATTTACCAGACTTCCATTTGGGCTTAAAAACGCCCCATCTATTTTTCAAAGAACACTCGACGATATCCTCCGTGAACTCATCGGCAAATGTTGCTTCGTCTACATAGACGACATCATTATTTTTAGTCAAGATGAACGGACCCACCTAAATGACATTGAAAGAGTCTTCAAAACCCTTGAGGACGCAAACATGAAAGTTCAATTAAACAAATGTGAATTTTTTAAAGAAGAAGTGGAGTTTCTAGGCTTCATCATTTCACCAGACGGCATAAGAACCAACCCGAAAAAAGTAGAAGCAATTTTACAATTCCCGAAGCCTATTACGCTTAAAGATCTTCGATCCTTTTTAGGATTATCCGGCTACTACCGTCGGTTCGTTCGGGATTATGCTAAAGTAGCAAAACCGCTAACGAACCTCTTAAGAGGGGAAGATGGACGATTGTCCAAGAACTTATCCAGTAAAAAACTTATCACCCTCAATGAAGAAGCCGTCCAGGCATTTGACAAACTTAAAAACGCATTGGTTTCAGAAGAAACTATTTTAACGTATCCGGACTTTAAGAAAAACTTCCAACTAACTACAGACGCATCCAACTATGCTATCGGAGCAGTGTTATCGCAAGATAACAAGCCTATTACCTTTATTTCACGTACTCTGTGCAAACGAGAAGAAAATTTCGCAGCAAATGAAAAAGAAATGCTGGCGATAATTTGGCTATTAACATCCCTCCGCAATTACCTTTACGGTTCCGCCAAAGTCGAAATATACACTGACCACCAGCCACTGACTTATGCATTAAGCCATAAGAATCATAATTCAAAAATGAAGCGCTGGAAGGCTGCTCTAGAAGAGTATAATTATGAGCTCCACTATAAACCAGGTAAAACAAATATAGTGGCGGATGCACTTTCAAGGCCTCCATTGAAGTCGCAACTTAACGTTATGACATCTACAGTACACAGTGGCGAAAGCTCAGGTCATGAACTTATTCCAAGTATGGAAGTGCCTATAAATGTCTATAAAAATCAAATTTTCTTGAATACTGGGGAATCATCTAGTAACCAATTCAAAATCGTATTTCCACGATACCATAGGCACATAATAACCGAATCAAATTATAATAGAGAAAATCTCCTGGAAATTCTAAAAAAAATTCTTAATCCTTCTGTCATTAACTGTATCAAAACTCAAGAAAACATCATGGGCATGATACAAGAAATTTATCAATCCCACTTAAACAGGTATAGAATAAGGTTCACTCAACTTTTCGTCGAAGATATTATTGGAGAACATGAACAAGAAACGATAATAATCGAAACCCACGAACGAGCACATAAAAATCCCGTAGAAAATCGTTCTCAAATTTTAGAAAAATATTATTTCCCTTCTATGATGAATAAAATCAAAAGAATAACCAACATTTGCTCCGTATGTAAAAGGAACAAGTACGAACGACACCCCAATCAACCCAAACTTAATGAAACGCCCATACCCACATTCCCAGGTCATACTATTCATGTTGACATTTATCATACAGAGAAAAAAATCGCCTTAACGGCATTAGACAAATTTACAAAATACGCACAGGTCAAAATTTTGAAGAGTAGATCTATTGAAGATATTCGAAAACCTCTTCGTGATTTACTCTTCTTCTTTGGCGTCCCAAAAGCTATTGTCCTAGACAATGAACCAGCTTTGAATTCACCATCGATTCATTTCATGACGAAGGACGAACTCAACATTGCCATACACAGAGTACCTCCGTATCGAAGTGAAGCCAACGGACAAGTCGAGCGATTCCATTCTACTCTCTCCGAGATTATGCGATGCATAAAAGAAAATGGTACCGAAAGAAATTTCGAGGAACTCCTAGAGAGATCCGTTAACGAATACAACCACAGTATTCACTCGACAACTGGCAAAAGACCAGTAGATTTATTTTTCGGTCGATCTGTCACATTCACCCCTGATGATTATGAAAAAACTAGAAAATCTAACATCGAAAAACTTAAAGAAAAACAAAAAAAGGATCTAAAACACCACAACAAAAAGAGGCATCAAATTAAACAATACTTGCCAGGACAAGTTATCTTTGTAAAACAAAATAAAAGACTAGGAACAAAGCTCTCAAACAGATTTAAAGAAGAACTAGTTAAAGAAAATAGAAACACTACTGTGCTAACTGAAAGCGGTAGATTCGTCCACAAATCACACATTCGAAATTGATATAAAACCTTTTTCAGATTTCTGCCTTTCCATGCTAGAGCCGACACCCAATTACTCTATTACAGCAATGCACAACTAATTACTTTGGAAACAGGAATAGCCAAGGTACAAACCGGTACCTTTAAGCTAATTCACATAACAGAACTTGAACAATATGATCGAATAATCACTGATTTGGAAATAATCATAGATAAGGAAATCGGCGTAAACCATCCCTTTTACCCTTTCCTAAAATATGAAACACACCTCATCCACGACCACCTCTTCAGACTCTTCCCAAAAACAAAGAAAACAAAGCGATCCCTTAACTTCATCGGTAGCGCCTGGAAATGGATTTCCGGTAGCCCTGATCATTCTGATTTCGAAATTATAAAAGAAAAAATTAATAATGCTCTCCAAAACAATAACTACCAAGTAATATTAAATAAATTAACGTTAGAAAAATTTGCAGAACTTAGAAATATAACAAACAAATTAATTAAAATAACCAATGAAAAGGATAGATTATATGAAAAAAATGAATTTGTAATTAAAATAAAGTCAGAATTAGAAATTATAAAACAAGAAGTCATAAACGTTGAATACGCCATTAATTGGGCAAAAACAGACATTGTTAATTCATTTATATTATCTAATCAAGAAATTAAAATTGTAAGTAAATTCTTAGAAAATGAAAATATACCTTTTATTAACATTGATGAAGCTATAGAATTTTCCGAAATTAAAATCGCCTCAAACGGCTCATCCATTATTTATATAATAAATCTTCCTATAACTGATAAAGATATTTGTAAAACGATGCTAATTAAACCCGTTAAGAAAAATAATCTTATAAATGACATAAAATTCCAAAACATTTTAATTTGTAAAGATTCCATCCTAGGCATAAGAAACAAATGTAAAACATGGAACAGATTAACTATTTGTAATAAGAATAAGGTAATTAATTTAAGCAACGATACTTGCATCGCCCATCTACTTAAAAGTCGTCCAGCAACCTGTCAAAAAGTAAACAGCCAACAAGTCCCGACAACCGAAGAAATACTCCTCGATACACTGCTGCTTAATGGTTTCAACGGCCAAGTAAGAATAGACGACAACATCCTCAACCTCAAAGGAACTTTCATCATCAGACACCATAACTCTACAATAGAAATAGCCAACAGAACATAAATTTCAAGAGAAATATCTGGAACAAAACCCTTGCCAGCAATAGTCCAACCAGACTCCACATCCTACTCTACCAGCGAACATCTATCATTGGAGATGATTAAAGAGATGAACCAGAACAACACAAAAACAATAAAAGAGTTGGAAGAAAAAAATACCAAAGGATCGATAATCAATATCTTATTATCATTATCAATCGCTATCTTGTTCTTCCTCGTCGTACTAAGGCGATACAGAAAGAAGCAGACTAAAGACGTGCAAAGGAGAGAAGAAGAAGAAATTCCAAAAGAACAAGAATCAGGTCCAACAAAAAACGCGACCGAAGATCCTTCACCAAAAATCACGCGCATAAGTCAAATCCCTATTTTCTAAATACTTTTGAACGAGGACGTTCAAATTTAAGGATGGAGGAGTTAAAGGAAAAAAATGTTTCAAATAACAACATTCCATTCTCACCAGAATGAGAAAAACATTTATTCCCACAACCACAAAACTGATGACGATGCGTCTGGAAGATAAATAACAGCAACGATTACCCGACACCGGTGCATGTGCACCGAGCAGCAGCGGCAACGGCGACAGGTTAAGCTGACGATGCATTCCGTGTAAGGTAAATTTAAGAATATGATTGTTAACTTTAAGTTAGATTTAATTGAATTGTCGGATAAAGAGGTTCTCTCCTCAAAAAAATAAAGCACAAGAAATATTTTTTTAAAACAAATAATAAGGAAAAACATTAATTTATATAATAGTCTGCATCATTTGCATTCCGCTCCTTCAGGGGAAACGAATGTACGTGATCGCGGCGTACGCACCCGAAGCACCTCACCCTGCTAATTTTATCGCAGAACTCGAAAAACTTTTCGAATGCTTAAGACTGCACTTGGATGAAAATTATTATCTCATGGCAGGAGATTTGAACGCCAAACATGAAGATTGGGGAAATTAATTCAAAATCCGAGAGGGTACCATTTATTTAATTGGATGGGTCGTCACAGTGTTGAGTGTAGGATCGATCTTTTTGCGACAGATAGACCTTCGTTTCCTAGGAGCGGAGGCTTTGTGGATCTTTTACTGCTTGACTCACGACTTGTTATAACTGACGCAACAAATCAACAGACAAGAAACTGTTTACGAACAATTGAATACGACAGCGATCACTGCGGACTTGCCACCGTAATACAGCTTCCGAGCGAACTTGTGGAATTGGATGAGTACGTGCCTGTGCACTCTTACAATTTCAGTAAGACGCGCTGGCCACGCTTCTTCAACGCCTTGGCAAGAGAAATACGTTCCGATGACATTTCTCCACCAAATGACAGAAACCTAACGAACGTCAAGATCGACGGGTTCCTGACTCAAATGGATACGACTATAAAACGAACAATGGACAAAACAATCCCAAAATATAAGGAACAAGACTCTACTGGTTTATACAAGAACGCGACAATCGACGCACTACACCGACAAAAAAGTGGACTGCTGACTAGATTGAAACTTCTGTACAGACGTTTCACGGACACACGTGATCTGGAGATTAGGACATTGAAGTCGTCGATCAAAAACATTAACGTTCTGATAAGACAAAACAATAGATTATCTATTTATTTATATTGGGATAACAGCATTCGGGCTGTTAATTCTAGCGACCCCAGTATGTTTCCCCAAATAAATAAGATATTTAGAAGAAATGATCAAAACGATCTTCTATGTCTTAAACTCCAGAGGACAACAGATAACGAAGACGTACTAACGATTGCGGGAATTGATCCGGAAGGTGCCGTTTTAGATGATAATTTTTATATGATAGAAGATCCTCAGGAAAAGGTAGAAACTGTAGGGGCTGCTTTCCAGCAAGGTGAATAAGGTGAATGCTAGCATTCGTCCGAATCATGACCTGGAGAACAGGGCCTTGCTGCACAATTTCTATCTTGGAAATAACATAACGCAATAGCGATCTGAGAATACTGATTTCACTGGGTTCAATGACGAAAACTTGGCAAACGCCATCATCGCCGAGCGAAATGAACCCAGTTCATTGTTGATTTCGAAGGTAGAACTTCAGTTAGTATTTCAAACATTATAGAAAAAGAAATCTGCGGGGGTCGATGGTATACCCAACGTTGTGTTACGCCATAGACATATATACCACACTGTTCAACAACGCATTGAATAATGCATATTATCCAGTGAGTTGGAAGACAGCTGTGGTCCATCCTCTCCCCAAAAAGGGAAAGGATAGCTCCAATCCGGCAAATCTTCGGTCGATAAGTCTTCTTCCAAGTATCAGTAAGGTATTCGAGAAGATTCTCAATAGAGCTCTGTTCAAGTGGGCTGAGGACAAAAATATTATTCCAGATAATCAGTTTGGCTTTAAGGCGGGGCATGACACTATTCATGCCGCGTCTAAGTTAGTTTCTGATGTTCAATGGAACAAAACGAAAAATCAATGCACGGGTGCCGTTCTTGTTGATTTAGAGAAGGCTTTCGACACCGTATGGTTAGAGGGTCTTTATCTGAAATTAACCAGATTTGGCATAAGTAAACCACTGTTATATATGCTTCATGAAATGCTCAATGGTAGAAAGTTTTTTTTGTTAAAAGTGGCAATGTAACTTCCGCCACAACTTTTGATATTAAAAACGGTCTACAGCAAGGAGCTGTGAACTCGCCGATTCTTTTTAGTATTTACACCAGCGATCTGATAGGTAGTCTCACTCATGCGATTGCGTATGCCGATAACCTTGTAGCGTACAGGACGGGTCCAAAAGTTGAAGTCATCAGAATTCTCTTGCAGCGTGACTTCGACAAGAAACAGCGATATTGTGATGACTGGAAGTTAAAAATTAACTTTCAGATATCAGAAACTATCCTGTTTAGAACCCCTTTGTCTAGACTTCTAGGAGAAATCTAGTGATCGTTGGACCAAGTGGACATCAACTGGCGAGTAAAGATGTAGTAAAGTACCTTGGTATCTGGCTAGATCAGTATCTATATTTTAATCGACATATAGATGCTGCTCTGGCCAGAGCTAGGGGAGCGTCCGCTCTGACAAGACGGTTGTTTTATAGCAGCCGCCTTGAAAACAGGGTGAAGGTGATTTGCTACATGGCCCTCATCCGGCCGATGATTGCCTATGGGTGCCCTGTGTGGTTTAACGTTGCCCCATCTCAAATGGAAAAGATTCGGGTGTTTGAGAGGCAGTGTCTTAGAACCTGTCTTGGATTACACAGAACACCAGAGTCGGAGTACAAACATTATTATGCCAACGAGGTCTTATACAACGGGGCCAATATAAACAGGATAGATAACTTTTTAATTAAGCTGATGCGGGGTCACATTGCAAGAGCGATGACCTCAGCCAATGGACTTATTTTCGGGGCTTATTACCCCAACAACGAATATAGTGAGAGCGTTTGTCTTAACGGTTTCATCCCGCCCGAGACATTCCTCTATTTAGACAGTCGGGGGCTGATACAGGATAGATTGGCGGTTCCGTTAATCTACCACGTCGGCCGTAGAACTGTGGATCGGCGAATCCTGTATGGTCGAGACTTCGACTCTGTGAACGGAGCAGAGCGTCTGCGGTTCAGTAGAGCTGTGCCCCTTCGGGACAAAAAGGACTTTTATAAGCAAGTTCAAAAATACTGGTGGTTGGGTGACCACCTTGATACTGATGGTTAGTCAAAGTTGTTGCCTTGGCCGACCTACGTATTTTTAAGTAGTATAGGTATATTTATGTAGGACAGTGGTGGCGAAAAAAATATAAAACACATAAATTGCATTTGTTGGTGTGTATGTGCATTTGGCGCTGTTCAATATGTATATATATCAATATATACATATTGATAAGCGTGTGTATATGCATTGTCTGCTGCACCAAAAAAAAAAAAAAAAAGCTGCGGGTGGCTGTTCTAGTTTTAAGTTAATTTAAGTATTTTTAAGTACTTTTAAGTTTTTACGTATATTTACGTATATTTTAGTTTTATTTAGGTTAATTTAGTTTTATTTAGGTAAAGGGTAGTTTTAAGTTTTTTATATAAAATATAAAATAAATGTCTTGAAAAACGAGTTTTTAAAAAAATTTTCTCGTTTAGTTTTAAGTAATTTTGAATTTTAATTTAAGTTAGTTTTTACGCCCAAAGGCATTTTTAATATATAGTTAAAGTATAATTTAGAGCGCCCATATGGGGCCAGTAAGTTAGTTAAGTTATTCTGTAAGCTAGTTTTTAAGGTTTTTGTCTAGCATTTAAGTAGTTATAAGTTGAATTAAAAATAAAAATTGAATTAAAAAAAAAAACTGAGTAAAATCCGAAGGCGTGGGTTCGAATCTCACGAGGTGCATGTGAAAAAGTTTTTCACAATAAAATTGGATTAAAGCTCAATACCACTAAAAGGAGACTGATGAAAGGAATTGGCAATCTTTGAAATAGCTATATCTCCAGCCAAAGATAGAAAGAAACGAATAATAATATTCGTAAATGAGTAAATAAAATTCATTTAAAATTGGTGGTGGCGCTTTTAAGTTGCTGTTGTTGTTCAAAACACATTCAATGAAAATTAACAGAATGGTCAGTAATAAAAATTGACATTCTATAGTACAAATAGTACAATATAACAACAATAATAACTCAAATAGTATGGTCGTACCAATCTTCCAACCTCTCCCCCTTTGATAAGTGCTACAAATTTTAGTCTATCAAATAAGGTTAGGAGAAAATGGAGGCGGAACAAAACAACATACTTAGAGGCACTTAGAAAAATGTTTCAGCTCCAAATGCGTTTAAAAAAACAAACAAACATAACATCTCGGCCTGTGTCATCAGTGGTCCTAAGCGGTGGAATGCGTTGTGCATACGACTTCGAAGACTGAGTAAAATCAGAAGGCGTGGCTTCGAATCTCACGAGGTGCATGTGAAAAAAGTTTTTCACAATAAAATTGGATTAAAGCTCAATAACACTAAAAGGAGACTGATGAAAGGAATTGGCAATCCTTGAAATAGCTATATCTCCAGCCAAAGATAGAAGGAAACGAATAATAATATTCGTAAACGAGTAAATAAAATTCGTTTAAAATTGGTGGTAGCGCCTTTAAGTTATTGTTGTTGTTCAAAACACATTCAATGAAAATTAACAGAATGGTCAGTAATAAAAACTGACATTCTATAGTACAAATAGTACAATATAACAACAATAATAACTCAAATAGTATGGTCGTACCAATCTTCCAACCTCTCCCCCTTTGATAAGTGCTACAAATTGTACTCTATCAAATAAGGTTAGGAGAAAATGGAGGCGGAACAAAACAACATACTTAGAGGCGCTTAGAAAAATGTTGAAAATCAGTGGTCATAAGCGGTGGAATGCGTTGTGCATACGACTTCGAAAACTGAGTAAAATCTGAAGGCGTGGCCCGTGGGTTCGAATCTCACGAGGTGCATGTATATTAGCTAATAACAATCAATTTCATAAAAGTGTCATTAGTCAGTTGGTGAAAATTGATGACTTTTCAAAAGCGTTCGAAGAACTTTACAATACAATTGAGTGCGTGAACAATCGGTGCTTAACGAAATTCAACTCCATCGAAAAAAAAACTCGCAGCGTTAACGGAATTAGTTACAAAAAATAACAATGACGATATAATTCAACGTTTGGAATTTTTTAAAAATGATTTGAAATCATCGTTTAACTCTTATATCACTACCAACTCTATGCAAACAATGGAATCTTTAAATTCTATTCGTAGTGACCTTGATTGTCATCTTCAATCAACATCTAAAGTAACTACACCTGGTCTCCATCAACCCCTTGCCCTTCTAGAAGACGCCGCCGCGAGTGTTAATAATTTAATGAGCAGTGAAATGCTTGAAACTCGAATAAGCATTGGCCAACTAACCGAAGAAATCAAATATGCATATAGTAAAATTGATGGGATACCAAGACAACTGCAACATACACCCATTATGTTCGAGACTTCTCTACTTTAAGAATTATTGGACTCACCGCCACATGCTCGTATTCCCTTACCTGCTATTTCTTCCGCACCACCTCCTTCTGCAGTTCAACAATCTCCTTCTAATGCTTCACCTTCGCCTTCTGCTGCTCATCAACTACGCCCTTCTGAAGAAAAATTACAATTCCTTATACGTTTTGGAACTATTTGGTCTCTGTCGGAATGGAACAATAGGATAAGCAAGCTGAATAAATCTGACAACGTCCATTTTTTATCAGAGGTGCTCCTCGTCATGCTGATGTTAATTGGATAAAAAACTTTTTTTCGCGTAAATTCACCATTCCTGTTAATGAATGTCAAAAAATTTCATCACCCCGATCGCGTCATCAAAGTTCTAAAGTAAACATACCATTTAGATACATATGGCTTTTTTCCTCGCATTCTGACGACTTTTTTTGGCTAGAACAGATGACCTTAACAAAATGGATTGACAGACCACAAAATAAATCCAACAGTGCATTTAAACCTAATAGATCATCCATGAAGAAATCATCAGCGCATACTTAGTATTTAAAAATAAACCTAGTGTTAAACCTAAAAATGTACCCAAACCTAATATAAACCCTAAAAAAGTCCCTAAATTAGACTCAAACTGGAGCTTCAAAACTAATGTTTTTCCCACTTTTTCAAAATTCGCCTCTAACCCTTTAAGTAAGCGAGTCTCATTTGATCTAACTTCCAATGTATTTCATTCAAATTACCACACCTCCTCGTCTGATAGCAACCCCCCCAATGCAAACCATCCTAATTTTATACATTCCCACACTCTCAATCCTTCCAAGTCACCTGCAACGAATATCCCTTCTAATCCTACTCCATCCTTTATCTCTATTCCCCCTTCCTCACTCCATCCACATATTTTCGGCCCAATGGTCCCTCCTCAGTAAAACTGACTTCTCGATTAGTTGGTCCCACATCGACGGTCAATGATTTAGAGGGCCGTTATATAATGGCAAGATTAAGGGATCAACGGCTCTATGATAACGTTCGCCTATATCTCTCATATTTATATGACAAACCTGACTCTATTTGTATTGATGGCAAGACAAAAATAAATGTCATGGTATTTATTCAGAAGGAAGGCCTCCCTACCGATCCTTCTCTTCTTAAACAAATATACATCCGCTATCATGAAGGGTTTAACATATTCGCTAATACTGGGGAAAAGGATCTTTCAGCGCTTGCTTCACATATCAGTTCAAAACGTTATTCATATCTTCAAAGTACCCGCAGAAATATCAAAAACTATTTTCGTCCCTAACTTGAAGAATCCCGTTCCAGCCCCTAAATTTAAATTTTTATCTCTTTACTACCAATATGTCAGAGGTCTCCGCTCCAAAACATCTTCGGTCTTTCTTAACTCTCAAAAACTCCCTTATGATATTTTTGCACTGTCTGAAACCAATCTATCCCAAGATATAAGCGATTGCGAACTTTTACCCTCCTATTTCAATGTCTTTCGTGTAGACGGGTCTTCTAATGATGTTGACTCTTCTGGTCGTGGAGTTTTACTCATCATCATCGGCTCGACAACCGGGGTCCGTTCCTGGCCTCCTTCAACAAGTCTCTCCACCTATCCCGGTCTCGAGCCGACGCCATCCAGTTGCGCACCCCAAGGCTCCGGGCGTCCTGGTCTACGCCATCTCTCCAGCGCAAGCATGGTCTACCACGCTAGGTGCCCTGCCCACCGAAGTCTACCGAGCCTAATTTTTGTCACTATATCTGCTTCAAGGTAGATTGCGTACAATTCATGATTGTACCGTCTCCGGAATCGTCCTTCCTCACATATGGGGCCAACAATTCTCCTTAAGACTTTTCTCTCCAACGCGGCTAAGAGGTCAGAGTGCCTTTTGCTAAGCACCCAAGTCTCGGATCCATATGTGAGTACTGGCAGGACCAAGGTCCTGTACAGCAGTAGTTTTGAAGTTATGGCGAGATTTCTGGATTTGAAGAGCTTTGACAGACTGTAGTGGGCTCTGTTGGATTTGAGAAGCCGCCCGCGTATTTCTTTTTCTATATTGTTATCGGCTGCTACTATTGACCCAAGGTATTTAAAGGATTGCACCACTTCAAATTCGTGCTCCGCTACCTTGATTGTTTGACCAACTGTTCCTCTCGCATTCGACGCCACCATGTACTTTGTTTTACCTTCACTAATGTGCAGCCCCAGATTTTGTGCCGCCTGCTCAATCTGGATGAAGGAATCGTGTACAGCTTGCTCGGTTCTTCCGATGATGTCGATGTCGACTGCGTAAGCCAGTATCTGGCTGGACCTGTTGACGATGGTCCCTCTTGTTGCCGTGCCAGAGTCACGGATTGCTTTCTCCAACGCCAGGTTGAAGAGGAGATAGGCCAAACCATCCCCTTGTCGAAGTCCATTAAAGATGTTGATTGGTCTGGGTAGCAATCCGGCTATTTTTACTTGGCTTGTTACGTTGGTCATGGTCAACCTACATAGTCGTGTCAATATATTTGGGATGCCGAATTCTCTCATGGCTTTGTAAAGTTCTACCCTGGCTATGCTATCATAGGCGGCCTTAAAGTCTATAAACAGGTGGTATGTTGGGATGTTAAATTCTAGACATTTTTCAATCGCCTGCCTAAGGGTAAAGATCTGATCAGTTGTTGATTTGCCTGGAATGAAACCACACTGATATTGTCCGATGATGGTTTTAGCGTATGGGGTTATCCGGTCTTGTAGGATAGAGGAGAGTATCTTATAGGCGGTACTCAACAACGTGATACCTCTTTAGTTGCTGCACGTTGTGACATCTCCTTTCTTATGTATGGGGCATATTATACCTTTTCGCCAGTCTTTTGGAATTGAATTCTCTATCTCACTTAGACTCCTCTATAAACAGAGCTAACTCCGAGCTTGGCTTTGTAAAACGTTGGTCAAAAGAATTCTCCGATCCTTATGTAACTAAAACTTTCTATGTTACATTTGTAAGGCCCCTTCTCGAATATGCTAGCCAAGTCTGGTCACCCTACTACATCTCTCACTCCCGTCGTATTGAAGCTGTTCAACGAAGATTTCTACGTTTTGCACTCCGTGGCCTTGATTGGTCTAAGACTAATTGATATGCAAACACTTGAAAAAAGTGGCTGGCATTGTCTTTATTCAACAGCTAGTAGCCGGAAATATTGACTGCCCCGCGCTCCTCCAAAAAATCTCCCTCCAGACCAATCCCAATAATCTTCGCTCAATACCACTTTTCAAAATAAACTTTCATCGCACTAGCTATGGAAGTATCGAACCCATGACCCGCATGCTACGGTTAACCAATACCATGCAAAGCCTTTTCGACTTCCACAGTTACGTCTCAGACGTCACCTTCAATCATTAACCCGCTATTCCCCACACAACCTCTTGCCTAACGGTAAACCTTACTGTTTCGTACCATTTTTGCTAACGCAGCTAAACGTGTCCACAGCGGATACACCCCCTTTTTCCCTTTCTTGTCTAACGGTAAACATTCCTGTTTCCCAACATTTCTTGCTTATACAGCTAAACCTGTCCACAACAGATACACTCCCTTTTACCTTTTTTGTTCCTAACAAATAAATGTTCCATATCCATATCTGTAATTCGAATATTTTGAAAACAACTGTATTCCATTCCCATGGAAGCAGTTCGCGTCTTTTTTAGAGATATAATATAGTTAAGATTATTATTTGAAGTTGAATGTTAAGTTTGTCTTAATAAACTAATCAAACTAACAACTGCAGCCTCGCTTTGGACAGCGGCCTGTTTTTTTTAATAAATAATAATATAATAATAAATAATAAATAAACGAAAAAAATAAAAGAAAAACGATAAAGTTTTTTTTATTTTAAATGTGGATTACAAAACCATTAGTGGCGCAGTCGGTAAACGCGTGAAAAAGTGCGTGTGTCGCAATATGTTTGATTAAGAAACAAAGCGAAAAAAAATATATTTCGATAAAGAAATTGTGAACGTTTCGATAAAGAAACTATAAAAAAATACATATATATTTCGATAAAGAAATTGTGAACGTTTCGATAAAGAAACTATAAAAAAAAATATATGTTTCGATAAATTGTGAACGTTTCGATAAAGAAACTATAAAAAAAAAATATATATATTTCGATAAAGAAATTGTGAACGTTTCGATAAAGAAACTGTAAAATAAAAAAATATATTTCGACGAAGAAATTGTGATCGTTTCGATAAAGAAACTATTAAATAAAAAATATATTTCGATAAAGAAATTTGTGAACACTTAGACATTTTTGTTGTTGTTGTGAAAGTTTCGTGAATTAATCTATCAAAATTAATACCGAAAGATATAGAGCCTTTGACAATACAAGGGCTAACAGGATGGCCCAGTTAAATGTGGAACAATGCCTAGCTGCACTAACTGAGATTATCCAACAGAATAACAGACCATCCAGTACAAGAGCACGAATAGAAAATGACATCAGATTCTTGGAAACGTTCAAAGGAGATAAAGGAACTCTGCCATCGTTTGCGAGTACTGTAAACCAAATACTCAGTGGGTACCAAGAAGATGAACGAACAGCGGTATTCGAGGTCATTTATGATACCAAAATTCAAGGAGCTGCAAAAAATCTTATGTACAACCATCCCCCAACAACCTGGATCCAATGCCTGGAGAAGCTGCGGAAACACTTTCGACCAACGAGGGATGAAATGTCAATTACAAAGGACATCGGGTTACTCAGCGTAAGTTCAATTTTTGATTTAGATAAAAAACTAAAAAAACTCATTGAAAATATATCAGAATATTCTACCTTTTGCGAAAATGGTCCTACAATGACCATGATTTTTAATAGTATGTTAGTTCAAAAGATCAAAGAAATCGTAGCTGGCTCATTAGCATTTGCAATAATTAACCTGTATGATATTTATGACACTAGAGATATTATAAGTAAATTTATAGGACATGACCAGGGAAATTTAAAAATAACTGAACCATACCCCCAAAATAATTCAAGCTATCCTAGACAAAATTATAGACCTACCCATACTAGCTATCAGAATAATAATTCTCATAACAATCCCTTCAAATCTGGTCAACACAATTCAAACACTTTAGGTATATTTACCCATAACAGTTCCAATAACAGATACGGTCAACAAAATTTCAACAATAGGTTTAATCAAAACAATTAAGGTGACAATTCTTAGCACAATCCCAACAGATCTGGCCAACACAATTTTAACAATCCTACTACTATTTAAAAGAGTAGTTTTGTTAGTTTATTTGTTATATTGTTACTGTGGTAAAACACATATAACAACAAACTATTCTTTTCTAAAATTTATTGTAAAAATTACTTTTAACTGTTCGTCAGGTTTTAGGATATTAAAAATAACAAAATACACTCTAGAACTGGGTTAATTTTTAAAAAAAACTTTTGCCCGGCGAACAATTAAAGTAATTTTTCTTACCGTTTCGACGTTTCACGTTTCCAATTTTTTCTAGCAACTGTCATCAGTGAATATTATAGAGAGCTCACAAAATATTTCACGGGCATTTCGCCCAACTGTCATACCTACCATTGTTAAACTTATTGAGGATTGGTAATGTTGATATGCGCAGCGAGTAGTCAAAATTAGTAATACGTTATCGTTGGTCTTTAGTACAAACTTGACTACTACTGCGCTACACGTATATGATGAAGTGAAAAAGCACTACTACGTAGTCACCATAAGTATCGAATTGAGGAGATGCAAAATTCGGTCATAAATTCTTAATATTTTCTGTTTTTAAGCGATCATGTTGGATAAGTACAAACTTGACTACTGCTGCGCAACACGTATATGATAAAGTTGAAATGCGCAACAAGTAGTCAAAATAAGAACTAAGTTATCTTTGCTCTTTATTACAAACCTGATTACTACAGCGCCAAAACATGAATTCGACGTTTGACGTAAAATGATTTGACAAATTACTTTTTACTGTCAGATACAACAGCGATGGCATTTGAATCCGTCACCCCTATAGTCAAAGCTGTCAAATTATTGCATTCATTTTGTGCGCCAAACCTATACCAGATAATTTCCAATGCCTCCAAACGGTTCGCCAACAAACGTCAAATGCATCACTTTGACTTTTCACGTAAAAACAGCGATGACATTTGAATCTGTCACCTTTAAGGTGAAAGGTGTCAAGCTATTAAATTAATTTTTTATTTGACAAATAACTTTCACAAATGTCTATTTAAGTCTGTCACCTTTAGACGATGTTCACATAGGACGTACTCATCCGACGTAAATTGACGTTTCTATATTTTGTCCCATTCCCAATCAGCATTTGACGTTTGTTGGCGAACTATTTGGAGGCATTGGGAATTGTCTGGTATAGGTTTGGCGCAAACAATGAATTCAATAATTTGACAGCTTTGACTATAGGGGTGACAAATTCAAATGCCATCGCTGTTTTATCTGACAGTAAAAAGTAATTTGTCAAATCCAACGCGTCATCGTTTTACGTCAAACGTCAAGTTCATGTTTTGGCGCTGCAGTAATCAGGTTTGTACTAAAGAGCAAAGATTCCTTAGTTCTTATTTTGACTTCCTGCTTCTCCTCAATTACGATATTAATATCACCAGCAGAGGGCTTAATAATAATCTATACTGTATAGGGGACTCCTTTTCCGTTTTGAAAATGATGATGTACAGATGGCGTTGCTAATAGGTTAGAGAAAAATATGCATATCATAGACAAGCACCAAAACAAATTGATTAAAATTAAATTTACCGTAAATCTGAACCAGAAAAGTTATATAAGAAATTAAAAAAAAAAATTAAAAAATCACCGGTCCAAAAACAACAAAAACAAGCAGAGGTAGCAGAAATGTCAGAAAAAGAAAAAATGGAAATTTCGAACTGCTCTTCGTTAAATTTCGATGATGACGTCCCTGAAGAGAAAGATGAGAAGTTTGACAATGATTCTACTTCCCTTGAAATTTTGAATTTAGATAAAATATAATATAAAATATAAATAAATAAATAAAAAAAAATGAGTCCAAATGTATTTTTGTTTTTTTATTAAAACAAGGATTAGGAATATAGACATCGTTCTAGGCTGAGTGCACCGAGTGCCCGGGCAACGCCGGGTACTTTCTGCTAGTAGTAGATATAATCAAAACAATGTAGGTAACAACTCTTATAACAATCCCAACCATTCCAATCGATCCGGTCAGAATAGAAATAATTACTCAGGCACTTTTAGAAACCCAGCTGAACCAATGGATACAATGTCAGTCTCAAAGAGAGCTAAATCATCTCTTGATGATTTAGCGGATTTTCGGGAAGGCAACCTAAAAGCCGACTTCCCTATATACATAGTTGTAGTAACAAAACAAAAATATAGTATCCTTAACCCTGGGATTTGTCATCCAAAATGGCAAACGAAATTAAAAAAACCAATAGAAATCAAAACAGCAGGAGGTCTACCAATACACGCCTATTCCAAAGTAACGATTCCACTCTTTGAAGAATTCGGCATGCTAAATAAAACCGCCGAATTCCTCGAACATAAGTTCCATAATATTTACTATGGGTTAATCGGGAACAACATATTGTTTCCCATTAAATCAGTGATAAATTTTGACAAAAAAATGTTAATAATAAAGGAAATTAAAATTCCAATTTATTACAACAGTGATGAAGAAAAAACAATAAATGAAAACTTCGTTCAAGAAATTTCAATACCATGCAACAACGATAAAAATATAACAGATGATGACTACGAAAAATTCATTCCGATCATGGAGGTGTACCATACGGAAACATATAAAGATCCCATCTTACAACAAATAAGGACAAACCACTTAAATGAGGAAGAACAAAACGGAATCAATCTATTAAATTCAAAATATTCTTCGGTCTTTTACCAAGAAGGAACTGATCTTACTTTTACAAATGCGATAAAGCACGAGATAAAAACAAAAAACGACGTCCCAATATACACAAAAAGCTATCGATATCCTGAAGTGCATAGGAATGAAGTCAAAACTCAAATTGATGAGATGCTGCGTCAAGGCATTATAAGGCCGAGCAGTTCACCTTATTCCGCACCCATATTAATAGTTCCGAAAAAGGACGATGCTTCAAAAATAAAGAAATGGAGAATCGTAATCGATTACAGGAAACTAAACGATGTTTCCATCGACGACAAATTTCCCATTCCAAATATAGACGATATATTTGACAAACTAGGTAGATCACTATATTTTACAACCATTGATCTAGCAAAGGGGTTTCATCAGATCGAAATCGCAGAAAACGATATCAAAAAAACGGCTTTATCTACCGACAATGGACATTACGAATTCGTTCGTATGCCATTTGGTCTGAAAAATTCTCCTGCGACGTTTCAACGCTTGATGAATTCGGTCCTTCACGAGTAAATATGTCTTGTCTACTTAGACGACATTATCATATTTTCGACAAGCCTTGAAGAACACTTATTTTCTATAAAAAAAATTTTGCAAAGACTCAAAGAAGTCAATTTAAAAATTCAATTAGACAAAAGCGAATTTCTCAAAAGAGAAACTGAATTCCTAGGCCACATAGTAACCACTAGTGGAATTAAACCTAACCCTAATAAAATAACGGTCATTCAAAATTATACCCTACCTAAAACCCTGAAACAAATTCGAGCATTTTTAGGAATCACTGGTTACTACCGTAAGTTCGTTAAAGATTACGGAAAGGTAGCTAAGCCCATGACATTATTCCTCAAGAAAGATGCTAAAATTGACATTAAAAACAAAGATTATATTGAAAGCTTTGAAACCCTAAAAACCCTCATTACTTCTGCACCCATCCTTATATATCCGGACTTCAAAAAAATTTACAGTAAATACTGATGCATCAAAATTTGCTGTAGGTGGTGTTCTAAGCCAAGAAAACCATCCAATCTGTTTCTTTAGCCGTACACTTAACCAACATGAGACAAAATATTCTACCATAGAGAAAGAACTTCTCGCGATAGTTGATTCTACGAAATACTTCCGACCATACCTCTTTGGCAGAAAATTTACGGTACGAACCGACCACAGACCTCTTGTTTGGCTAAGTTCACTTATAGAACCGAACGTCAAATTACAAAGGTGGAAAATTAAATTGGAAGAGTACAACTTCGACATAGAATATGTCAAAGGGAAAGATAACCAAGTTGCTGATGGGTTGTCAAGGATAGAAGTCTACCATAATGAAAATGTAACTTACCCTTCTAAAAACAACGAATTACAATTCGATGAACAATCCATGATAGCTACAGTTCACAGCGCAAATGAGGACAGTATTAAACATATATCGATTATTGAATCCCCTATAAATATTTATAAAACCCAAATAATTTTAAATACTACAACAAACCCAAGTAATCACAAAGTATACCACCCTTTCAAAAAGAAAAGAATTGTAATCGAATTAAAGGTCTTTAATGAAAAATTAATTATAAATATCTTAAAAACATTAATTCCACCTAAAGGAATAGTAGGAATATTCACGAAGAATGATCACTTGTTTGCCAAATTTCAGGAAGTTTATATAAATTATTTTAGTAATAACAAACTCTTAAAATTTATTAAGTGTAGCAAATTCCTGGGAGACCTAGAAGACGAAGAAAAACAATTACTGGTAATTTCGAAAACCCATGACTCTTTAAATCATAGAGGTATTAATGAAACCTATGAAGAAATTAAAGATATATACTATTGCCCAAATCTTAAAGATTAAAGTCCAAAAGTTTATCAACAACAGCGAATTCTGTAATAAGGCTAAATATGAGAGAAAACCAAACAAAATCCCATGGAAACTAACCGAAACCCCTATAAAATGTAATCAAGTCATACACATTGATATTTGGTATGCAAATATAAACTTGGTGTATGTCACAATGATTGACAAGTTTTCAAAACATGTCACAGCATACAAAATCAAACATAGAACTTGGACTTCCTTGTTACATACATTGGAAAACAGATTCACTACTTTAGGAATCCCTGAACGAATAGTAACAGACGGAGAAACGGGTTTTTCATCATTAAACATTAAAGAATTTCTAACAGACAATAATGTCGATCTGCATATAACCACCCCATATAATAAAACCGGCAATTCGGATATCGAAAGATTGCATTCTACTAATTTTAATTTTGAATTGATCAATATTCTATTATTTAAATAATGTGTATTTTAAATTTGGGCTTTTTGATCCTAGGTTTTAAAGCAATTAAAAGACTAATTCATTAATTTTCCCGACGTTTCGTTTGGTTTTTTGCCAACATCTTCAGGGGTGTTTAATTTATTAAGACCTTTAATAAAAATTACATTTTTAGAAACATTGTTTTTTGGGCTATGGATTTGAATATTTACTCACTTTTGTCGTCAAGTTATATTTTATTAATTGTTTTGAATTATAATAATAATTTTAAATAATTTAACATTTATATTGCACTTAGTAAACGGAAACTAATAAATATAATAAATTATTTGAAACATAGACAAAACAGAAATTAAAAACTAACTATCACAGACTATATTTAATTTATCACAGTATTGTAGATCGAGCTGATGTTGTCTTTGTCTTCTTTAAAATTCATGACTTTTCTTATATTTTGCTGAATTCTCAGATTTTCCAGAGTGTATCGTTTGTTGGTGTGTTTCTCTTTGTCTAGTATTTTGATATTGTCAAAATCAGCTGTGTGTCCATTTTCTGTCATGTGTTGTGAGAGCCCAGTCGATGATCTTTTTTTCTTTACGTCAGCTTTGTGTTCGGCTATTCTTACTGCTAGTTTTCTCTTTGTTGTTCTTATGTATATGAGTCTGCAATTTTCATCTTCCTTCCCATTGCATTTTATTTCATATACTACGTCATTTTGTTGTTCTTTTGGTAGAGGTGGTTTTGTTTTTGTAAAAATTTTGTTAAGAGTAGAGTTCGATTTATGTGCAAATGCTGTTTTTTCTTTGTTTATTTTTATTGCTTCATTTAAATTCCGATTGTCAGTTAGAGTTGGTATGAAAGTAATGCTATGGTATATTTTGGTTGTATGGTTGCCATCTGTCGATTTTTGTGTTTAAGGATTATTTTTGTATTTTAATTGGTTGGTTTTGTCATTTATTAGTTCGTTAATTATTTTGTGCGGGAAGTTGTTCATCATTAGTATTGTTCTTATTCGTTTAATGTTTTCGTGATGAAATTTGATATTGCTGATGTCTAGTTCTTTATTAACAAAATTTTTTGCGGTATTAATTTTATATTTTTGTGGTTGTGTTGATAAAAAATTGATCATTCTCCCTGATGCTATGGGTTTTTGGTGCCAATCGAAAATAATTTTATTGTCTGCTCTATGAATTAAAGTGTCTAGGTAGGGAATACTTTTGTTGTTTTCTATTTCTTCTGTGAATTGTAGTTTTTTGTGGTATCCGTTAAGAGTTTTTAATATAATTTCCTTATCTTGTTTTCTTTCTATTGCAAAAATGTCATCAACATATTTTGCAATGAATTTTATTTGTATGTTTGTTTCTTTAAGTTTTGCAATTGTGACATCTAATAAATTGTCTAGTATAATATCTGCTATGGTCGGTGAAAGTGGATTACCCATGGGCATACCGAATGTTTGACAGTAAATCTTATTGTTATATTCAAAATAGTTATTGTTTTGTAGACAGAATTGGAGGATTTTAATGAATTGAGGTTTCGGAATATCTGTTACTGATAGATAGATAGATAGATAGATTCGATTTATTTTCATTAATTCAGATTGTTTTACAAAAAATATTATATAAAATCGTTAAGGCTTGGCTTTGCCGTCTGCCCGATTGACATCCGATTAAAAAAATAACAATAATTTATCTATTTGAAGTTTTTTTTGATAAAAAGTTATAATATTTAGAATATAAAAATAAATACATAGTTTTAGTTTAAAATGATTCGTTTATAATTTGGTTGCGGTAGTACATTGCAGTTCGAAAATAATTGAAGAATTTATTTATATTTCCTTCACAGTTGAGGAGTGCCACTACTTCATCCAATGACTTCAAGTTGCTGCCCAACCAATTTCTGCGAAGTTCGCCTAAAACTGGACACTTTCCTATGAAATGGATGACATCTTCTCTTTCTCTTAAATTACATAAACTACAGTAGATAGGTAGATCCTGTCGATGTGGAATGTAGTTAAGACTTATCAGCTCCCCTCTCATTTTAAATATCGCTGAGATAAGCTCCTGCTTATTTTCGTTCCGGAAGTAATTAAGCTCGCATAAATTGTGATTGAGATGGTTGTATGTTGACCTATGCACCGAAGAAGTAGCCTCATTTATAGCGTCAACTCTTAAATGTTCATCTACCTTGGAAATAAGTTTTAGTAGGTCATCGTTGTAAAATCTTCCATTATCGTTAAGTATTCGAAAGTTAATTCGACAATAATCAGCATGCTCTTCCATCTTCTTATACCACAGGTTTTTCTTTGCAATTGTTTGCATAGCTAAAATTTTCGGAAGTCTTGCATTTGGCATATTAAGTATTTTAGTGATATAATCAACATGGCACTTGAATGTTTTAATAAAAAGTGGTGACAGTCCTGTCTCGATTGTGATCATATAGTTTGGGGTGTTTTTCGGTAATCAAAAGCATCTTTTAATGAAGAACCTCTGAAGTTTTTCAACTGTTTCATACTGCTCACCTCCCCAGACCTGAGCTGCATACATCATAATGGATTCAGCAACCGCGACAAACACCTTATACTTGACGCTATGTGATATTGACTGGTTTGAGAAGCATTTCTTCCATGTTGCAGCTATTGCGCTTTTGGCCTTAAACAGCTTTTCTTTTAGATGCGTTTCCATATTAAGGTTGCTGGTTATGGTAAATCCCAGATATTTATAGGCTTTCACGATCTTGATTGGTTCCCGGTCAAAGTGCCATTTTTCATTCCTTGCTGTTCTACCAGAACCATTGCGGAATATCAAAACTTTTGACTTGCTCAAATTGACCCTCAGATTCCATAACCGGCAGTACACCTCCAGTCGGTTAATCATCAACTGTAGGGATTCAGGTGAATATGCAAATAAAATGACGTCATCCGCGAATAGCAGGGCTTTGATGTGCGTATTAGAAATCTCTATTCCACCAGGCAGAAAATAATTGAAGAATTTATTTATATTTCCTTCACAGTTGAGGAGTGCCACTACTTCATCCAATGACTTCAAGTTGCTGCCCAACCAATTTCTGCGAAGTTCGCCTAAAACTGGACACTTTCCTATGAAATGGATGACATCTTCTCTTTCTCTTAAATTACATAAACTACAGTAGATAGGTAGATCCTGTTGATGTGGAATGTAGTTAAGACTTATCAGCTCCCCTCTCATTTTAAATATCGCTGAGATAAGCTCCTGCTTATTTAAATTGTGATTGAGATGGTTGTATGTTGACCTATGCACCGAAGAAGTAGCCTCATTTATAACGTCAACTCTTAAATGTTCATCTACCTTGGAAATAAGTTTTAGTAGGTCATTGTTGTAAAATCTTCCATTATCGTTAAGTATTCGAAAGTTAATTCGACAATAATCAGCATGCTCTTCCATCTTCTTATACCACAGGTTTTTCTTTGCAATTGTTTGCATAGCTAAAATTTTCGGAAGTCTTGCATTTGGCATATTAAGTATTTTAGTGATATAATCAACATGGCACTTGAATGTTTTAATAAAAAGTGGTGACAGTCCTGTCTCGATTGTGATCATATAGTTTGGGGTGTTTTTCGGTAATCGAAAGCATCTTTTAATGAAGAACCTCTGAAGTTTTTCAACTGTTTCATACTGCTCACCTCCCAAGACCTGAGCTGCATACATCATAATGGATTCAGCAACCGCGACAAACACTTTATACTTGACGCTATGTGATATTGACTGGTTTGAGAAGCATTTCTTCCATGTTGCAGCTATTGCGCTTTTGGCCTTAACCAGCTTTTCTTTTAGATGCGTTTCCATATTAAGGTTGCTGGTTATGGTAAATCCCAGATATTTATAGGCTTTCACGATCTTGACTGGTTCCCGGTCAAAGTGCCATTTTTCATTCCTTGCTGTTCTACCAGAACCATTGCGGAATATCAACACTTTTGACTTGCTCAAATTGACCCTCAGATTCCATAACCGGCAGTACACCTCCAGTCGGTTAATCATCAACTGTAGGGATTCAGGTGAATATGCAAATAAAATGACGTCATCCGCGAATAGCAGGGCTTTGATGTGCGTATTAGAAATCTCTATTCCACCAGGCAGAAACTCAATAAGGTCCTCTATGAACAAAGCAAAAAGATTTGGACTTAGCGTGCATCCTTGTTTAACCCCCATCTTTGATTCAAACCACTCTGACTTTTCAGAGCAATTCCGCACAGCTGCCAGATTTCCATCATAAATGTGAATTGTAAAGCTTGAAAAATAGTGCTCGCCGCTCAACTGTATCAAAGGCTGCTTTAAAGTCGACATAAAATACGTACAGCTTCTTTTTTTGATCTATAAACGTTGCCGCTATGCTTTGAAGTACAAAAATATTGTCGATGGCCGAGTAACCACTTCTAAATCCTGCCTTGTATTCCCCGAGTAGCTTTTTGTCGTGTATCCAATGGGTGAGTCGATCGTTCAATAATGTTGCAAATATCTTGTAGGATGCATTTAGAAAGGATATCCCTCGATAATTAGCTGGATCATCAATGTCGCCCTTCTTGTGTATTGGAAAAATAAAACATCTTTTTAACTGCTGTGGTAGTATTCCCGTATCCAAAATTATATTAAACGCCAATGTTAATTGTAAAGTTAACTTCTCCGTACCGTATTTAAGAAACTCCAGTGGAATACTATCGGGTCCTGAAGCCTTTCCGTCTTTCATTTTCTTCAATACGTTATTAACCTCATCATAAGAGAAAGCACTATCTAAAATATCATTAGAGTAAGCAGGCTTTGCGAATTGGAAGGGATGTGTGAGACTCACTGGGTTCAAAAGAAATTGAAAATGGTCGTGCAGTACATCAATGTTTAATTTCGAACTTGATTTTAGCTTGGTTTCATTTAATTTATTTATTGCCATCCAGAATTCCTTGGAGTCCTTGCAGTTGGTTTATTTTAGGGCTTCCATTTCATAAAATTTTGTTTTTTTTTTCTTTGCATAATTTCTTGAATTCAACGTTTGCTAGTATATACATTTTTTTGAAGTAGTCGCAGCTGAATTTTCTGAAGACTTTCAGCCATGCGAATGATTTTTGTCGTGCTTTAACACACTCCACATCAAACCATTTTTCTTTTTGTTTAAGCACCTTTCCTTGATGTTTGCTGGATTGCGGGCATGAAAGTTTTATCAGTTCTTCGATTTCGCCAAGTGAAAGTTGAGTATTAGTTGCAATATTTTGGTCCAGGTTGCATCGATACTCCAGCGCTTTATCTTCTTTCCAATTTAACTTTGGCGGCAGCTTTAAAACCGTAATATTGTCTTGGCCTTCGCAGTTGAATCCAAATTCGACTTCTAATGGTAAGTGATCGGAATATGGGATACTTGTTACCTTAAAATCTGTAATTAAAGAAATCCAATTTCCTCTTATTAGGCAGTAGTCAACCACTGAAGATCCTTGCTGACCTATGAATGTGTACTGTCCACATTTATCAGACTCAGAAACGCCATTTAAAATTCGGATTCCAAAAGCATCGCAAAGATTTAGCAATTTAGTGCCTCGTGCATTAACTGTAGTGTCTTTTGATTTTCTTACTTTTCCCGCTAACCTGTTTTCAATTCCATAATAATTTCCGATTCTCGCGTTTAGATCTCCAATTACCATCACTTCGTCACTATTGTTGAGTTCTATAAAACTAATGAGTGCGTTGAAATCTCCATCCCAGTGGTTACAATTTATATACGATGGTATTATAGTCAACTTCGAAGCTCCTATTTTCAATTTTAAAAGGTGCATTTCGTCTTCTACTTTAAATTCACATGTGATATTTGTTAGAGCTTTTTTGAACCCAAAATAGCATCCACCACTGGCTCTTCCTCTCGTATTTACTTTTGTTGCCGGTATCCATATAAACTTAAAATCAATAAAATTATTTTCATAAAGATAACATTCTTTAAATATATATATATAATGATAACATTCATTAAAAGCTTAACTCCATCTGTGTCATTGTTATGATTGCTGTGTATTAATCCAAGCGTAGGGCTCCAGCGGAAAACATTTTTATTTATAAACATTTTATCATCTCTAACAAGGACTTTGATTTGCGAGTTAAATTCGCTTAGCCGTCTTTTAATACACATCAATTTGTATCTTTTTTGTCGAGCCGAGGCTGGAAGATCCTTCGACATTATGATTCCGGTGTTACGTAGAGTGCTTAATGATTTAAGTGCTGAAATAACTTGTTGTTTTGATTCCAGTTTGACCAAAAAGTTCTTTAGTTTAGTATTTTTTTATCGAATCTCGTGGATTTGCAAGTTTTCATCAGATGGCGGCGGATTAATTATTTTTGCGCATACGGTTTTTGCAAGCTCTTTCTCATCTTGATTTTCTTGGGTTGCTACCCGTAGCAAAAGATTATTTTCCGTATTTTTTTTTTCAATCTCTTCCATTTTGCTCTCCAATTGTTCGTACTTTTTTTCAAGTGAATCGATGTTTTTGGACAGGTGCACGTTCGTTGCAATTATTTGTTGATTAACAATGGTGATGGCTTCAATATCACTTTTTTTTGCAACTTCTGCCATTTTAGAGTCCAAAAGCGTCCCCAGCATATTTAAAAGATAATTTGTAGACATTGCACCTACCAATTCTGATGACATTTTTAAAGATTGTTGTGTTTTTTTCGATATGGGAGTCTCTGGAGAAATTTCATGCACTTTTCTCTTATCCATATGATGTGATAGTGAGGTTAAGCGTGCGCTTATTTTTGTAAATGGTGAAGAATACCTTAAATTTATATAACTCACTTGGAATTTTGATGTTAAATATAAAAGGAGTCTTTATTTTTATTTTCACAAGGGTTTTAGTGTTTTTAAATTACGAAATTAAAGAAAATTTTATATTCATATATATATATACAGAAATATGACGTCAAATGAAACTAGGATTTCGTCGTTGTCAAGAATTATATCTGTTAGTTTTTCTTTAAGTCTGTATGTCTTTTTTATGTTGTAATTTTCAGAAACAATGTGTTTTTATATTTCTCCTGTGTATTTTGCTAAATTGGAACACGGTACATTTATTGATGATGAAATCGGTCTTAATGGAACGTCAGTTTTGTGCACTTTTGGAAGTCCGTATAATGTTGGTGCAAAAGCAGTGGAGCATGTTAGTTTGTTTTTTAATCTTTGGTCTATAAATTTTTGTTTGAATAATTCTTTTATTATTGAGTTTGCTTTCACTTTGCTCCCGAAAAAAAAGTTTTAAATTGCCATATATTCAATATAAAATAATATAAAAATAGTTTCAAAGTGTTTATTGAAGGCCTATAAAATCCCTCTGAAAAATTAATGTGAGTCTTAGACCTATAAGAATTATTATAAGACTGTAACATAAGTGCCACCAACACCGATCGTAACTACACTATACGAATACATTTATGTCAGCGATAAACAAAAGAAGTATATCGGAAACTTCTCCTGAAGCTTATAACTCAGAAAAAAGACCAAATAACAACGATAAAATGTCAGAAGAACTAGTTGGATCGATGAGTAAGAAAGATCTCACAAAATTGTTTTGTGAACTCCTCGACGCAAAAATGAAAAATACTGCCTCGAAGGGTGACATTGAAGCCATCACAATAGCAAATCAAAAAATCATCGAACTTAATCTACAAATGTCTAACAAAATAAGCGCTTTGGAAAAAAGAAACGAGATTCTAGAGAACCAGATGGATGCAATACAAAAAAAGAACACGGAAAACAATCTGTTGCTAAGAATAACAACTGAAGAAGATGTAAATGAAGAAGAACTTATTAAAAACACATTGGCAAAACTTATTGAACCAACACCGACCTTTGAAAATCATAACATTCGCGAAATAAAATCAATCAAAGAAAATGTAAAGAACTTCATCGTAAAGTTGCAATCCAAACAACAAGTCATCACCGCACTTAAGGCATCCAAAACATTGAAAGGCACAGGAGTTAGCCTTTCTAAAGATCTTCCCCTATCAATACGACAAAAACGAAATAAACTTTTAAAGATAAGATCTGCTCTAAACGAAGTAAATGCACAAATAAAAGTATTGGTACGGGATGATAGGATGTACATAGAAAATAAAGTTTTTTGTTGGAGTTCTTCGAGGGGACTTTTGCAAAACAACTTAAGTGGGGTTATGCTGATAAACCAAATATATCAAACTGATCTGAGTAATCAGCTGTGTTTCAATGTGGATGAGATGACAGATGACAACAGAGACGATGTAGCAGCGCCATCTTCACTTTCAAAGCTGAACTTTTTAGAAAGGACAAGATCCAATTCGTATATTAAGCCATAGGGTGTAGATGCCGTCTGTCAAAATAAAAATAAAAATAAAATTAAAAATATACCTATAAAATTAAATAATATAAAAATATTAAGTTATAATATATCAGGTCTTAGTAATAAGTCAATATTCGTAAGATTCTATAATTTAATTAATAGTTATGATATTGTGTTTCTCTATGAAACATTTTTATTAGAAGAAGATTTCACGTTATACATAAATCGTTTTAAAAACTTTAACTTTGTATGGATACCCGCTTTAAAACAAAACACCAGAGGAAGAGCCAGTGGGGGATGTTTCTACGGTTATAAAAAATCATTTATGAATGATATTTCTTGTGAATTTGATGCCATAGATGATTTAAAATTTTTAAAAATACGTATGGGTTCAACCAAATTGATTATAATTCCGACATATTTAAACTGTAATCACTGGGAAAGAGATTTCGGAGCGTTATATGGATTAATTGAACAAAGTCAATACAACAATATTATGATTATGGGTGATCTCAATGCCAGAATTGGGAAAGAAGAGGGAAGAGAAAATCTATTCGCAGGCAAAATAAGAAACTCTGAAGATGAAACTAATAATGCAAAAGGAGCTAGATTATTGGAGTTATGTGATTCGTTTGGGTTTAGTATTTTGAATGGGACGAGCAAATCGGACATAAGTGGAAAATATACTTTCGTGGGAAAACAAGGCTGTTCAGTAATAGACTATTGTCTAGTACGAGGCGACTGGATATCTTTGGTTTGTGATTTCGAAGTTTTATCAGAGCAGTATTCCGACCACATGCCCATTGTTGCACAATTTGGAACTGCTACGACTGAAAGAGAAGACACACGTTCATTAAGATTGCCGCATAAGTTGAGGTGGAAAGAAGCCAATGCAACAGCGTATAGACTCAATCTGGATATCAACTTGCAGAGGGAAGCAGAATACAACATAACAGATATTGAAAATATTATAAAAGAATCTTACCCGTTCTGCAGACAGATACCTAAAAAAGAGAGCAGTTATAAGGAAAAATGGTTTGACACTGAGTGTGAAAACTCAAGGCGAAAATCGTTCGGATGGCTCAAGGTATTTAGAAAGTTTGGGGGTCAATATTTTAAAAAACTTTATATCCAAACAAACACAGCCTTTAAGCAAATTTGCAAAGAAAAAAAGAAAAAATATCTAGAAAACGAAGCTCTCAGACTCACATGCTGCAAAGATACTAAACAGTTCTGGATTGCAATAAACAAATTTAACGGTAAAGTCCCTCAAATTGGCACGCAACTGGACGCTAGGACACTGATGAACCATTTTCGAACGCTGTTGAACCCGTCAACCAATATGCCTGTTGTTCACTATGCAGCGCCTTTTCACACAAACGAAACATTGGATGCGCCTGTATCACAAGAAGAAGTCGGTGAAGTTTTGAAAAAACTCAAGGATGGCAAAGCACCAGGAGCGGACGGGATCCCCATAGAATTTTTTAAATACGCGACAGTTAACGTTATCAACAAATTAGCGGCATCTTTTAATGAAATATTGGATACGGGTAACATACCGTTGCAATTTAAGCAAGCGATTATATTTCCCATCCATAAAAAAGGTAATCCATCAGATCCAGCAAATTATCGAGGAATATCTTTTTTGAATGCTTCGTATAAGGTTTTTACTAAGCTTTTAAATTATAGAATGTCAGATTGGATCGAAAAGAATAAATTAATCAAAGAGTGTCAAGCTGGGTTTCGAAATGGATATTCAACTGTGGACAATATCTTCGTACTGCAAAACATCGCAGGCACATTTGTCGAACAAAAAAAGAAATTATTCGCCTTTTTCGTTGATTTCAAGGCAGCCTTTGACAATATTGACCGAAGGGCTTTAATTTACAAGCTATTTAATGCTGGAATGAGCCACAAGTTTGGAAGGGTAATTGAAAACATCTACCAGGATAACCAATCGGCGGTGTGGAGTGGAATTGAAAGCTCGGAATGGTTCGAGACAACAATGGGAGTTAGACAGGGTTGTACTCTAAGCCCTTATCTATTCGCCATGTACATCAATGACCTTACAGACGTGCTACCAGGGGGCATTGAGATGGGGGGTGTTCTAATAAAGGCTCTTTTATTTGCAGATGACGTGGTCTTCTTTGCATATTCACCAGAGTCCTTGCAACTAATGATTAACCGTCTTCATGAATATTGCCTATTATGGAATCTTACTGTTAATCTCTCCAAATCCAAAGTAATGATTTTTAAAAAAGGTGCTGGTAGAACATGCTTAAACGAGAAATGGCATCTAGATGGACAACAAATTGAAATTGTGAAAACATATAAATATCTTGGAGTAACAATTAGTAGTAACCTAAGTATGGAGCCTCACTTAAAAGTAAAATTAATAAAAGCTAAAAGTGCCATATCCGCAACATGGAAAAGATGTTTTTCAAATCACCTAGTCGATCATAATGTGAAATATAAAGTTTTTCAAGCTGTATCTGAAGCAGTGATGTTATATGCAGCACAGACCTGGGGTTACTGTCAGTTTGAAACAGTGGAGAAACTGCTGAGGTACTACGTCAAAAAATGTTTTAATTTGCCAAATACAACGCCAAATTACATGATAAATATAGAAACTGGATTATCGCCGCTCTTTATAAAAACACTTAAACTTCATACGGACTATGTTTTGAAAGTCTTAGAATTGCCGGATTATAGACTTCCAAAAATAATAGCAAAAAAGATAATAGAAAGGAGATCCCTATGGTATGAAAAATTAGAAGACCTTGCAAGATACTGTGGAATAGAATTCAATTTATCGAATGAAAACGGAGGGTACTGTAAAGATGTTATAAACAACCTTATTTCAAAGGTCGACGAACAATACAGAGCTGATTATATAAGTCAAGCCGCTTCATCGGTACACAGGTCCACATACAGCATTCTAGAACATAATTTGTGTGAAAGAAATTATTTCCATCATGAAAATAGCAAAGAAATGATATCTTCTATTTTTAAAATAAGAGGTGAACTTATTCAACTAAACTACATTCCTCACCGTCCGGATTTACCAATTTACTGTAGCCTATGCAACCTATCAGAGAGAGAAGATGTCATCCACTTTATTGGCAGGTGTCCTATCTTAAAAGAAATTCGAAGACAGGTTTTTGGAAGGAACATGTTATCTAAAGAAGAAGTTATAGCACATCTGAACGGCGAAAACGACATGAGACAACTGGTATATTTCTATAAATCGGCTATGGGCTACCGTAACCAAATTATTAATGAAATTTTTTAAAACTATCAATCAAAGCCATGTTTTTTCTTGTAAATGCCATGGATTTTTGTAAAATGAAATTGTAATTTTAACATTTTAATGAAATTGTTATTTATATAAAGTTATAAAACAAAAAAAAAATAATATGTAATATTTCCGTTTTAACTAAACTAAAAGTCCATAACAAATTCCAATTCTTGTTTAAGAAAGATAAAGTTGTACTTAAAACTATACGAAATCTTTAAAAAACTTAGTATTAAAAATTACAAAATTGTAAATTATGTATTGTCACTCGGGCAGACGGCAGCAAAGCCATGCTCTAATTTATTCAAATAAGAAGCAAACAATGTAAACAAAATTGAAATAATTTGAATAAAATATCTATCTATCTATCTTATTGCATTATTTTCTGTTTTTAAATTTTCTGTTGGGTCTGTTCTTATTATTCTGTATGTGTTTTTGTCTTCTAGAAGTTTGTCCATTTTACTTTCGTATTCTTTTTTGTACATTATAACTGTTTTGTTTCCTTTTTCGGCATTTGTTATCATTATTTCATTTATGTGCTTTCTTATGATATTTTGTGTTGTTTTATATGTATTAAGAATGAATTTTTCTTTTATTGTATTTTTAATTTTTCTTTTGTAAGTTGCCACCCGGTTGGCAACACTATGTCTTGCAATTTCTTTCTCTTTATCATCTTCTAATTTTTGTATACATTGTTCTATTTCTGTTATTATGTGGATGGGTGAGAAATTGTTTTTGTTAAAAGGTATAGCAAATTTTTTGCCTAATGACAACAGCCACTGCGTCTCTTCAGGGAAAACTATATCAGTTTTATTAACAAACCAATCTGCATTGAAGACGATGCCTAGCTTATTGATATGTTTAAGTTTTAGTTTTTTTATTTTTGTTTCATGAGTAATCTGTGTGTTTGTTCTAATTTGATTAAATATAATTGATTGTCTTTGGACAAATGATCCATATTCAATGTCATTTAGGGATTTTTTCATTTGAACGTCTGTATGGAATACATTTTTTTCTATTGTTTTGATTGTTATTAGTGTTTGTTTTATTTCTAAGTTTAAGATTTTTAAAGAGAAAGTATGCTCTATTTTCTTAAATTTATTTTTCAAACTGTGTGATAAAAATGGATGCTATGGAAGTTTTGTTTTGCAGATGTTTCGGAATTATTTCATATTGCTTACATGATAATAAGAATTTTAGTTGTTCTTTCTGTTTAGCTAATTTTCTTTTTTCTCTACAGTAATGCTTTAGCATGCTGCAGGTGTCAGTGTTGTATTTGTATTTTATGTGTTCAAAAAAACTTTTCATTGTATATGTGGTCCGTTCAATTAAGAGAGTGAAATTGATGTTAAATTTGAATATTTCGGCAGGCCCTCCGATAATTTGTTAATTTTAATTTTGAATTGATCAATATTCTATTATTTAAATAATGTGTATTTTAAATTTGGGCTTTTTGATCCTAGGTTTTTAAAGCAATTAAAAGACTAATTCATTAATTTTCCCGACGTTTCGTTTGGTTTTTTGCCAACATCTTCAGGGGTGTTTAATTTATTAAGACCTTTAATACAAATTACATTTTTAGAAACATTGTTTTTTGGGCTATGGATTTGAATATTTACTCACTTTTAACGTCAAGTTACATTTTACTAATTGTTTTGAATTATAATAATAATTTTAAATATTTTAACATTTATATTGCACTTAGTAAACGGAAACTAATAAATATAATAAATTATTTGAAACATAGACAAAACAGAAATTAAAAACTAACTATCACAGACTATATTTAATTTATCACAGTATTGTAGATCGAGCTGATGTTGTCTTTGTCTTCTTTAAAATTCATGACTTTTCTTATATTTTGCTGAATTCTCAGATTTTCCAGAGTGTATCGTTTGTTGGTGTGTTTCTCTTTGTCTAGTATTTTGATATTGTCAAAATCAGCTGTGTGTCCATTTTCTGTCATGTGTTGTGAGAGCCCAGTCGATGATCTTTTTTTCTTTACGTCAGCTTTGTGTTCGGCTATTCTTACTGCTAGTTTTCTCTTTGTTGTTCTTATGTATATGAGTGCAATTTTCATCTTCCTTCCCATTGCATTTTATTTCATATACTACGTCATTTTGTTGTTCTTTTGGTAGAGGTGGTTTTGTTTTTGTAAAAATTTTGTTAAGAGTAGAGTTCGATTTATGTGCAAATGCTGTTTTTTCTTTGTTTATTTTTATTGCTTCATTTAAATTCCGATTGTCAGTTAGAGTTGGTATGACAGTAATGCTATGGTATATTTTGGTTGTATGGTTGCCATCTGTCGATTTTTGTGTTTAAGGATTATTTTTGTATTTTAATTGGTTGGTTTTGTCATTTATTAGTTCGTTAATTATTTTGTGCGGGAAGTTGTTCATCATTAGTATTGTTCTTATTCGTTTAATGTTTTCGTGATGAAATTTGATATTGCTGATGTCTAGTTCTTTATTAACAAAATTTTTTGCGGTATTAATTTTATATTTTTGTGGTTGTGTTGATAAAAAATTTATCATTCTCCCTGATGCTATGGGTTTTTGGTGCCAATCGAAAATAATTTTATTGTCTGCTCTATGAATTAAAGTGTCTAGGTAGGGAATACTTTTGTTGTTTTCTATTTCTTCTGTGAATTGTAGTTTTTTGTGGTATCCGTTAAGAGTTTTTAATATAATTTCCTTATCTTGTTTTCTTTCTATTGCAAAAATGTCATCAACATATTTTGCAATGAATTTTATTTGTATGTTTGTTTCTTTAAGTTTTGCAATTGTGACATCTAATAAATTGTCTAGTATAATATCTGCTATGGTCGGTGAAAGTGGATTACCCATAGGCATACCGAATGTTTGACAGTAAATCTTATTGTTATATTCAAAATAGTTATTGTTTTGTAGACAGAATTGGAGGATTTTAATGAATTGAGGTTTCGGAATATCTGTTACTGATAGATAGATAGATAGATAGATTCGATTTATTTTCATTAATTCAGATTGTTTTACAAAAAATATTATATAAAATCGTTAAGGCTTGGCTTTGCCGTCTGCCCGATTGACATCCGATTAAAAAAATAACAATAATTTATCTATTTGAAGTTTTTTTTGATAAAAAGTTATAATATTTAGAATATAAAAATAAATACATAGTTTTAGTTTAAAATGATTCGTTTATAATTTGGTTGCGGTAGTACATTGCAGTTCGAAAATAATTGAAGAATTTATTTATATTTCCTTCACAGTTGAGGAGTGCCACTACTTCATCCAATGACTTCAAGTTGCTGCCCAACCAATTTCTGCGAAGTTCGCCTAAAACTGGACACTTTCCTATGAAATGGATGACATCTTCTCTTTCTCTTAAATTACATAAACTACAGTAGATAGGTAGATCCTGTCGATGTGGAATGTAGTTAAGACTTATCAGCTCCCCTCTCATTTTAAATATCGCTGAGATAAGCTCCTGCTTATTTTCGTTCCGGAAGTAATTAAGCTCGCATAAATTGTGATTGAGATGGTTGTATGTTGACCTATGCACCGAAGAAGTAGCCTCATTTATAACGTCAACTCTTAAATGTTCATCTACCTTGGAAATAAGTTTTAGTAGGTCATTGTTGTAAAATCTTCCATTATCGTTAAGTATTCGAAAGTTAATTCGACAATAATCAGCATGCTCTTCCATCTTCTTATACCACAGGTTTTTCTTTGCAATTGTTTGCATAGCTAAAATTTTCGGAAGTCTTGCATTTGGCATATTAAGTATTTTAGTGATATAATCAACATGGCACTTGAATGTTTTAATAAAAAGTGGTGACAGTCCTGTCTCGATTGTGATCTTATAGTTTGGGGTGTTTTTCGGTAATCGAAAGCATCTTTTAATGAAGAACCTCTGAAGTTTTTCAACTGTTTCATACTGCTCACCTCCCAAGACCTGAGCTGCATACATCATAATGGATTCAGCAACCGCGACAAACACTTTATACTTGACGCTATGTGATATTGACTGGTTTGAGAAGCATTTCTTCCATGTTGCAGCTATTGCGCTTTTGGCCTTAACCAGCTTTTCTTTTAGATGCGTTTCCATATTAAGGTTGCTGGTTATGGTAAATCCCAGATATTTATAGGCTTTCACGATCTTGACTGGTTCCCGGTCAAAGTGCCATTTTTCATTCCTTGCTGTTCTACCAGAACCATTGCGGAATATCAACACTTTTGACTTGCTCAAATTGACCCTCAGATTCCATAACCGGCAGTACACCTCCAGTCGGTTAATCATAAACTGTAGGGATTCAGGTGAATATGCAAATAAAATGACGTCATCCGCGAATAGCAGGGCTTTGATGTGCGTATTAGAAATCTCTATTCCACCAGGCAGAAACTCAATAAGGTCCTCTATGAACAAAGCAAAAAGATTTGGACTTAGCGTGCATCCTTGTTTAACCCCCATCTTTGATTCAAACCACTCTGACTTTTCAGAGCAATTCCGCACAGCTGCCAGATTTCCATCATAAATGTGAATTGTAAAGCTTGAAAAATAGTGCTCGCCGCTCAACTGTATCAAAGGCTGCTTTAAAGTCGACATAAAATACGTACAGCTTCTTTTTTTGATCTATAAACGTTGCCGCTATGCTTTGAAGTACAAAAATATTGTCGATGGCCGAGTAACCACTTCTAAATCCTGCCTTGTATTCCCCGAGTAGCTTTTTGTCGTGTATCCAATGGGTGAGTCGATCGTTCAATAATGTTGCAAATATCTTGTAGGATGCATTTAGAAAGGATATCCCTCGATAATTAGCTGGATCATCAATGTCGCCCTTCTTGTGTATTGGAAAAATAAAACATCTTTTTAACTGCTGTGGTAGTATTCCCGTATCCAAAATTATATTAAACGCCAATGTTAATTGTAAAGTTAACTTCTCCGTACCGTATTTAAGAAACTCCAGTGGAATACTATCGGGTCCTGAAGCCTTTCCGTCTTTCATTTTCTTCAATACGTTATTAACCTCATCATAAGAGAAAGCACTATCTAAAATATCATTAGAGTAAGCAGGCTTTGCGAATTGGAAGGGATGTGTGAGACTCACTGGGTTCAAAAGAAATTGAAAATGGTCGTGCAGTACATCAATGTTTAATTTCAAACTTAATTTTAGCTTGGTTCCATTTAATTTATTTATTGCCATCCAGAATTCCTTGGAGTCCTTGCAGTTGGTTTATTTTAGGGCTTCCATTTCATAAAATTTTGTTTTTTTTTTCTTTGCATAATTTCTTGAATTCAACGTTTGCTAGTATATACATTTTTTTGAAGTAGTCGCAGCTGAATTTTCTGAAGACTTTCAGCCATGCGAATGATTTTTGTCGTGCTTTAACACACTCCACATCAAACCATTTTTCTTTTTGTTTAAGCACCTTTCCTTGATGTTTGCTGGATTGCGGGCATGAAAGTTTTATCAGTTCTTCGATTTCGCCAAGTGAAAGTTGAGTATTAGTTGCAATATTTTGGTCCAGGTTGCATCGATACTCCAGCGCTTTATCTTCTTTCCAATTTAACTTTGGCGGCAGCTTTAAAACCGTAATATTGTCTTGGCCTTCGCAGTTGAATCCAAATTCGACTTCTAATGGTAAGTGATCGGAATATGGGATACTTGTTACCTTAAAATCTGTAATTAAAGAAATCCAATTTCCTCTTATTAGGCAGTAGTCAACCACTGAAGATCCTTGCTGACCTATGAATGTGTACTGTCCACATTTATCAGACTCAGAAACGCCATTTAAAATTCGGATTCCAAAAGCATCGCAAAGATTTAGCAATTTAGTGCCTCGTGCATTAACTGTAGTGTCTTTTGATTTTCTTACTTTTCCCGCTAACCTGTTTTCAATTCCATAATAATTTCCGATTCTCGCGTTTAGATCTCCAATTACCATCACTTCGTCACTATTGTTGAGTTCTATAAAACTAATGAGTGCGTTGAAATCTCCATCCCAGTGGTTACAATTTATATACGATGGTATTATAGTCAACTTCGAAGCTCCTATTTTCAATTTTAAAAGGTGCATTTCGTCTTCTACTTTAAATTCACATGTGATATTTGTTAGAGCTTTTTTGAACCCAAAATAGCATCCACCACTGGCTCTTCCTCTCGTATTTACTTTTGTTGCCGGTATCCATATAAACTTAAAATCAATAAAATTATTTTCATAAAGATAACATTCTTTAAATATATATATATAATGATAACATTCATTAAAAGCTTAACTCCATCTGTGTCATTGTTATGATTGCTGTGTATTAATCCAAGCGTAGGGCTCCAGCGGAAAACATTTTTATTTATAAACATTTTATCATCTCTAACAAGGACTTTGATTTGCGAGTTAAATTCGCTTAGCCGTCTTTTAATACACATCAATTTGTATCTTTTTTGTCGAGCCGAGGCTGGAAGATCCTTCGACATTATGATTCCGGTGTTACGTAGAGTGCTTAATGATTTAAGTGCTGAAATAACTTGTTGTTTTGATTCCAGTTTGACCAAAAAGTTCTTTAGTTTAGTATTTTTTTATCGAATCTCGTGGATTTGCAAGTTTTCATCAGATGGCGGCGGATTAATTATTTTTGCGCATACGGTTTTTGCAAGCTCTTTCTCATCTTGATTTTCTTGGGTTGCTACCCGTAGCAAAAGATTATTTTCCGTATTTTTTTTTTCAATCTCTTCCATTTTGCTCTCCAATTGTTCGTACTTTTTTTCAAGTGAATCGATGTTTTTGGACAGGTGCACGTTCGTTGCAATTATTTGTTGATTAACAATGGTGATGGCTTCAATATCACTTTTTTTTGCAACTTCTGCCATTTTAGAGTCCAAAAGCGTCCCCAGCATATTTAAAAGATCATTTGTAGACATTGCACCTACCAATTCTGATGACATTTTTAAAGATTGTTGTGTTTTTTTCGATATGGGAGTCTCTGGAGAAATTTCATGCACTTTTCTCTTATCCATATGATGTGATAGTGAGGTTAAGCGTGCGCTTATTTTTGTAAATGGTGAAGAATACCTTAAATTTATATAACTCACTTGGAATTTTGATGTTAAATATAAAAGGAGTCTTTATTTTTATTTTCACAAGGGTTTTAGTGTTTTTAAATTACGAAATTAAAGAAAATTTTATATTCAAATTTGGAAAGATATATATTTAAACTTCTCAACTTATTTGACAGCTGTCAATAATCTGTTACTGTTTTGAGCTTTTCCCAGTGGTTCATTATTATTTTGATTGCTGTGTATGTCGGAATATTGTAAAACAGAGATATGACGTCAAATGAAACTAGGATTTCGTCGTTGTCAAGAATTATATCTGTTAGTTTTTCTTTAAGTCTGTATGTCTTTTTTATGTTGTAATTTTCAGAAACAATGTGTTTTTATATTTCTCCTGTGTATTTTGCTAAATTGGAACACGGTACATTTATTGATGATGAAATCGGTCTTAATGGAACGTCAGTTTTGTGCACTTTTGGAAGTCCGTATAATGTTGGTGCAAAAGCAGTGGAGCATGTTAGTTTGTTTTTTAATCTTTGGTCTATAAATTTTTGTTTGAATAATTCTTTTATTATTGCATTATTTTCTGTTTTTAAATTTTCTGTTGGGTCTGTTCTTATTGTTCTGTATGTGTTTTTGTCTTCTAGAAGTTTGTCCATTTTACTTTCGTATTCTTTTTTGTACATTATAACTGTTTTGTTTCCTTTTTCGGCATTTGTTATCATTATTTCATTTATGTGCTTTCTTATGATATTTTGTGTTGTTTTATATGTATTAAGAATGAATTTTTCTTTTATTGTATTTTTAATTTTTCTTTTGTAAGTTGCCACCCGGTTGGCAACACTATGTCTTGCAATTTCTTTCTCTTTATCATCTTCTAATTTTTGTATACATTGTTCTATTTCTGTTATTATGTGGATGGGTGAGAAATTGTTTTTGTTAAAAGGTATTGCAAATTTTTTGCCTAATGACAACAGCCACTGCGTCTCTTCAGGGAAAACTATATCAGTTTTATTAACAAACCAATCTGCATTGAAGACGATGCCTAGCTTATTGATATGTTTAAGTTTTAGTTTTTTTATTTTTGTTTCATGAGTAATCTGTGTGTTTGTTCTAATTTGATTAAATATAATTGATTGTCTTTGGACAAATGATCCATATTCAATGTCATTTAGGGATTTTTTCATTTGAACGTCTGTATGGAATACATTTTTTTCTATTGTTTTGATTGTTATTAGTGTTTGTTTTATTTCTAAGTTTAAGATTTTTAAAGAGAAAGTATGCTCTATTTTCTTAAATTTATTTTTCAAACTGTGTGATAAAAATGGATGCTATGGAAGTTTTGTTTTGCAGATGTTTCGGAATTATTTCATATTGCTTACATGATAATAAGAATTTTAGTTGTTCTTTCTGTTTAGCTAATTTTCTTTTTTCTCTACAGTAATGCTTTAGCATGCTGCAGGTGTCAGTGTTGTATTTGTATTTTATGTGTTCAAAAAAACTTTTCATTGTATATGTGGTCCGTTCAATTAAGAGAGTGAAATTGATGTTAAATTTTAATATTTCGGCAGGCCCTCCGATAATTTTTTAATTTTAATTTTGAATTGATCAATATTCTATTATTTAAATAATGTGTATTTTAAATTTGGGCTTTTTGATCCTAGGTTTTTAAAGCAATTAAAAGACTAATTCATTAATTTTCCCGACGTTTCGTTTGGTTTTTTGCCAACATCTTCAGGGGTGTTTAATTTATTAAGACCTTTAATACAAATTACATTTTTAGAAACATTGTTTTTTGGGCTATGGATTTGAATATTTACTCACTTTTGTCGTCAAGTTACATTTTACTAATTGTTTTGAATTATAATAATAATTTTAAATATTTTAACATTTATATTGCACTTAGTAAACGGAAACTAATAAATATAATAAATTATTTGAAACATAGACAAAACAGAAATTAAAAACTAACTATCACAGACTATATTTAATTTATCACAGTATTGTAGATCGAGCTGATGTTGTCTTTGTCTTCTTTAAAATTCATGACTTTTCTTATATTTTGCTGAATTCTCAGATTTTCCAGAGTGTACCGTTTGTTGGTGTGTTTCTCTTTGTCTAGTATTTTGATATTGTCAAAATCAGCTGTGTGTCCATTTTCTGTCATGTGTTGTGAGAGCCCAGTCGATGATCTTTTTTTCTTTACGTCTGCTTTGTGTTCGGCTATTCTTACTGCTAGTTTTCTCTTTGTTGTTCCTATGTATATGAGTCTGCAATTTTCATCTTCCTTCCCATTGCATTTTATTTCATATACTACGTCATTTTGTTGTTCTTTTGGTAGAGGTGGCTTTGTTTTTGTAAAAAATTTTTTAAGAGTAGAGTTTGATTTATGTGCAAATGCTGTTTTTTCTTTGTTTATTTTTATTGCTTCATTTAAATTCCGATTGTCAGTAAGAGTTGGTATGAAAATAATGCTATGGTATATTTTGGTTGTATTCTACTCTTAACGAGCATATTAGAACTTTCACCGCCGATGATAATAACACAGACACTCTGAGACAAAAAGTCTTAAAAGCAATAACTATTTATAACAAAACAATCCACTCCACTACAAAAAAGAGACCGATAGATTTTTTAAACGGAACTATATCGAATGAAGAATATCCAAAAATTACAGAAATAGTACAAAAAAATAAACAAAATTATATAGATAAATTAAATAAAGACAGGAAAGATATTGATTTTACTGAAAACAAACAGCAATATTTAAAAATTAGAACGGGAAATAAGATTAAACCAATATACAAGAAAACAACCACAAAATTATTTGACCCAGATCATGTTAAAGATGAAAAAGGAAGTAAATTCTACAAATCACAGGTAAAACGTAACTATAAATACGAAAATTCTTAAATTTTTTTTTCAGATATTATTTATCACCTCTCTGATTTTAACAGCAACAGTTACTAACGGACAGAAACTAGAAATACAAAACTTAAACTCAGGAAACGGATTTATTACAATTAGAGACGAAAAAATTCAAGTCATAATAGGCACAATATAAATCTAACTGCATGGACAGACAATCTAAATATTATTGAACATAACATAAACGAACTAAATCTTCGGGATAAGTACCCAACATTGACACATAACTTTAAACTTTTGTCTGAAGAAGTAGAAAATCTGTTAGGACACTATCACCATAAAACAAAAAGAGGACTTTTTAATATTGTAGGAAAAGGATTAAAATACCTTGCCGGCACAATGGACTATGATGATGAGGCAGAAATTAAACAATCCCTAAACATAAACGAACAAAATACCAAAAACCTTATTGATGGATTTAACGACCAAGTCAAAATTAATCATAATTTTAACGAAGCATTTGACAACATAACAGGCTATACTAAAATCCTACACAATATAAATCTAACGGCATGGACAGACAATCTTAATATTATTGAACATAGCATAAACGAACTTAATCTTCGGGATAAGTACCCAACATTAACACATAACTTTAAACTTTTGTCTGAAGAAGTAGAAAATCTGTTAGGACACTATCACCATAAAACAAAAAGAGGACTTTTTAATATTGTAGGAAAAGGATTAAAATACCTTGCCGGCACAATGGACTATGATGATGAGGCAGAAATTAAACAATCCCTAAACATTAACGAACAAAATACCAAAAACCTTATTGATGGATTTAACGACCAAGTCAAAATTAATCATAATTTTAACGAAGCATTTGACAACATAACAAAACACATTAACGGACAACAACTTGAAATTAAACACCAATTAACTAGTTAAGGCAACACATTTGACAAAGAACTTGCAGAAATAGCAAATATGCAACATGCATTCCAAATACAATATGACATGAAAATTTACTTATGAGCCAGCTAGGAATTCTAGGACATGATATTCTAACACAAAAAGAAATAGTCAAATTCAATATTACAATGAATGAATTAACTAATATTAAGAGCACAGCAAAATTCCATGATAATCAAATTGTATTTATACTTTTAATACCAATATATTCTGATGAAAAAATTTATAAAATCCTAATCGAACCAATTCCTAATAATAATAATTTAGAACTTGTAACATCGCATAAAGAAATTATAACTGATGGAAATACCATTTATGAAAATCTGAATGAAACTATAAAGTTTAGACAGTTAAAACAAATAAAAGATTCTTGTATTCAAAACATTTTTAAAGATAACCCTAAATGTAATTTTAAAGAAAACCAAAATATAGAAATCAAACAAATTACCAATAAAATGGTAATAACAAAAAATATACCATTTACACAAATAAATCATAATTGTCACAACTACGATGTAACTATATAATAGGAAATAATTTATTAAAATGTGAAAACTGTAAAATAGAGATAAATAATATTACATACGAAAATTTCCTATATTATGATAATTTTATTTAACCTAATTTAAAAAAAATATCAATAAAAAACATTATAAGAAACTATTCCACAGAAACATTACATATAAAAGAAATAGAAAACCGAAAGCTAATTGAACAAATTAAAGCAAGAACAAATGTACATGAATATTTTAATTTTGGAGCAATAAGCCTTATCATAATTATTATGTTAATTTTAATCAATTTTATTTTTAGTTCAAAAAATAGAAAGAACAATACAAAAATAAATGTAAACATAAAAGATTCCACGGAGCAGAATCCTAAGGGGGGAGGAGTTACGTCTCAGATGTCACCTTCAATCATTAACCCGCTATTCCCCACACACCCTCTTGCCTAACGGTAAACCTTACTGTTTCGTACCATTTTTGCAGCTAAACGTGTCCACAGCGGATACACCCCCTTTTTCCCTTTCTTGTCTAACGGTAAACATTCCTGTTTCCCAACATTTCTTGCTTATACAGCTAAACGTGTCCACAACAGATACACTCCCTTTTACCTTTTTGTTCCTAACAAATAAATGCTCCATATCCATATCTGTAATTCGAATATTTTGAAAACAACTGCATTCCATTCCCATGGAAGCAGTTCGCGTCTTTTTTAGAGATATAATATAGTTAAGATTATTATTTGAAGTTGAATGTTAAGTTTGTCTTAATAAACCAATCAAACTAACAGATGCAGCCTTGCTTTGGACAGCGGCCTGTATTTTTGAATAAATAATAATATAATAATAAATAATAAATAAACGAAAAAAGTTAAAGAAAAACGATAAGTTTTTTTTTATTTTAAATGTGGATTACAAAACCATTAGTCCACCACAGGAAAGATTCCTTAAAAACCTCCCTCTATAGAACCTCCAACCCTACCTAGCTTTCTTTAGATTTAAGAATTTTTAGACTTAAGTTATTATTGTTAGTTTCTAAGTGTTTGCTTGTATTAAGCTAATTAAGTTAAACAAACAACTTTAGACGGGAAGGGGTCCTATCCTCTTCCTTCTGTGGTGTTTGTTGCTAAATAAATAGGGGCTGCCTTTGCTTTTTTCCATTCATTTGGGAAAAAGCCCAAGTTAATACAAGCATTAAACAATCCTTGCAAGAATTTTAATCCCGCTTTGAGTAAATGTTTCAGACTCATATTTTGTATGCTATAAAATTCAACCGACTTTCTAGTTTTTTAAAGTTTGCAGAACGTTTTTGATATCGTCAAACGTTACATAACCTTGTTCACCATTTACAGCAGCACAGTTGATGAAATCAGTTGAATGTGATACTTTACGATCTACGATTGTATTTGGTGCATTATTGCGAGGAGACAAATGGTTAACATTTGCTTTTTCAGAACAAGACATCAATAAACGATTTCCTACCTTTGAAGCAGGAATGTGCGGTCTAGGTTTTTTAATTATTTTAACAATATTCCAGAGCGGTTTGCTTGATTTATCCAACCCTTTGAGTTTTTGGTTCCAAGCCCTGTTTCTGAATGACACTATTATATCATTTTTAATGGTAATGTTGAGAATCTTTATTTCAGATAAGTAGAACTAATTTCTTATTCTTATCCACCTAGTTCTATAACTGTTTCTTACCTTAATAAGTTGAACTATATTTGGAGGTAAGACATTATTACTGTTAAGTTTGATTGTTTTCTTGGGTACCGACCGTTCGACACTTTCATTTTCGGCAGATGTAAACGATAAAACACTTTGATTAACAATTGTTTGGTTGGTATTTGTATTGAAGCTGTTAGGAAGACTTCTTATCTTTGTGTTCATTTGGCTTCTAAATGTAGCCCAAATTGGCAGTTATAAAATCAAAGATTTCTCTTCTTTTATTCAAAGGGGATTTAAGAGTAGAAATAACGACAGGTAAATGATCAGAGCTCATATCATGTAGCACCAAAGGTTGGGTAAATAGGCAGGGTATATTGGTTAAGTATATATCTAAGGCTGAAGGGATGGTTTTATTATTTGCAGGATAATAACTAGGGGTAGGAGAAAACAAGATATCAAACGAATGACTTGTATTAAGATTGGCAAGTATATTTCCTCAGGCATCCACAATTCCTATGTCGACAATTGAAATCTCCTCCAACTAGAATGTCATTACTGCTTACTTATTTCCGCAAATCATTGTTAAGATATAATTTTTCCAGAGGCGAAGCAACAACACCCGGAAAGTATGCAGCAAACATTTTTAATGAGGAACTATTTTATTATCCTACTACTATATAAAAGAGTAGTTTTGTAAGTTTATTTGTTATATTCAATTCAATTCAATTCAATTTCTTTAAGTATAGGTGAGTACAAATAAGACGTAGTCTTTTATAGTAAAAGTAATTGGTACATTTTACGTGGCAGATAAAAATTATTATACAGTATTGTTACTGTGGTAAAACACATATAACAACAAACTATTCTTTTCTAAAATTTATTGTAAAAATTACTTATAACTGTTCGTCAGGTTTAAGGATATTAAAAATAACAAAATACACTTTAAAACTGGGTTAATTTTTAAAAAAACTTTTGCCCGGCGAACAATTAAAGTAATTTTTCTTACCATTTTGACGTTTCACGTTTCCAATATTTTCTAACAACTGTCATCAGTGAATATTAAAGAGAGCGAGTAGTCAAAATTAGTAATACGTTATCGTTGGTCTTTAGTACAAACTTGACTACTACTGCGCTACACGTATATGATGAAGTGAAAAAGCACTACTACGTAGTCACCATAAGTATCGAATTGAGGAGATGCGAAATTCGGTCATAAATTCTTAATATTTTCTGTTTTTAAGCGATCATGTTGGATAAGTACAAACTTGACTACTGCTGCGCAACATGTATATGATAAAGTTGAAATGCGCAACAAGTAGTCAAAATAAGAACTAAGTTATCTTTGCTCTTTATTACAAACCTGATTACTGCAGCGCCAAAACATGAATTTGACGTTTGACGTAAAACGATGACGCGTTGGATTTGACAAATTACAAATTAAGAAAGGAATGGCTGTGGCAGGTTGGTTGAAAGTTTTCATCATTTAAAAAAAAAACATTCTTCTTCAATAAATGACCGAGATGACAAAATGACCGACAGCAAATGATGGTAGTGATTGTTTAAACAAACTGTTTATTCCTATACATGTAAATTTACGTGATGATGTATTGAATTCAACCGTTCAACGGGAATGGGCGTTTGAAAAAGATGATTTTTCCGATTTCGATATAAAATGGAAACAATAGATGATTGCACAATGATATAACAAATAATTCAGTTCCAGACGATTTCCTTTCAGCTAAGGACTGCCAGGCGCCCCCAAAAAAATGAAAACAAATCAGAAAAGTTACCTTTTTCAAACGCCCAGACGGTTGAATTAGATATAACATCACGTACATCTACACGTACAAGTATATAAATTTTGATAATACCATCCCTGCCAAAATTTGCTGTCAACTCTTAGACTATAATAGTCGTGTTTTGTTGGTAAGTGTTTAGTCACTTTAGCAAAATTTTGTATGGGATACGAAAAGTGGCGATAAATTGGTCAGTAATTAAATTGAACATAAAAGTGAAGATAAAATCTTGGAATGCCTGGAAATTTTTGGCGCGAAATATAATGTCAATACATTTTTTGCTTACAGGTTGGTGGCACCTACGACAGCTTAAGACATGGACTTCATATACAATGATTATTAATGGTTGTGTTCATTGTGTTTTCCTTTAGGGCGGCGTTTTGCGGAAGAAGTAAAAAGCTTTCAACCTACGAAAGTTACAAAAAAGGTTTGATGATTTTGAACTTTTCGCTTAAAAACAAATAAAAATTGGTTAAAGCAGATCTCTTAAAAAAAATTATATAATTTGGAATTTAATTTGGTAATATTCAAACTAAATAATGATTATTTATCCGGTTTTTATTTGTTTGTAGTGGAAGGTGGGGTACAAGTTGACCAACACGGCATATACAAATAGCCATACTTTGCAGACACATCCATTAAATTATTTGAAACTTCGACTTGGCATAAAGTCAAGAATACCAACTTTGAAATAAAATAAAAAAGTGGATACAAAAGTGAATATAGCGTTTCATTGGTTCTTTCCAGTGCTGACTAACTAAAAATTACCAACAAAACACGACTAATATGTACTTAAAGATGTTTTTATTTTATTATTTTTAAAGCAGATTTGGGGTCAGCTTCGTCTGACGCATTGAAAGTTCCTGTTACCCAAAAACCACAAGAACAACAGAGACGCCAACAACAACAACGAAGCGAACAACAAAAAAATGTCCAAAAACAACAAAAACAAGCAGAAGTAGCAGAAATGTCAGAAAAAGAGAAAATGGAAATTTCGAACTGTTCTTCGTTAAATTTCGATGATGACTTCCCTGAAGAGAAAGATGAGAAGTTTGACAATGATTCTACTTCCCTTGAAATTTTGAATTTAGATAAAATATAATATAAAATATAAATAAATAAATAAAAAAAAATTAGTCCAAATGTATTTTTGTTTTTTATTAAAACAAGGATTATTAATATAGACATCGTTTTAGGCTGAGTGCACCGAGTGCCCGGGCAACGCCGAGTACTTTCTGCTAGTTAGGTATAATTTTATATTGGATAGTTTAGCGTATTACTACGGCAACAGCACCACCCCTTTTCTCATCTCTATCTAAACGATAACAAGAATAATCTGAGTTTGATACCAGAACTCAACCATGTTTCGGATATTAATCCAATATCTACTCTATGCCTGCTCAGAAAAGCAACAAATTCTATGTATTTATATCGAATGCTTCTAGCATTCCAACAAATTATCTTCATGGATGTATCACTCATTACTTACACAAATACTTAATAGCTAATTGTGCCATGGTACTGAATTAATAAACTTTGGAATTGCATTTTCCTAAGAGCAGTATCATCTCTGCTGCAAGCGCATTAATCTATTTCATTTCATCGAGAAAAGCTCGTTAGCCAAATCAGGTTCGGTGTTGCTGTTGTTGTTTCGACAAACGTTGCATTCGGGTCAATTTGCATCCGATTTCGATGTATTTGGCACCGGTAAAATATTTTTTGGTAGCTTACGATGCGATTGAAGAGGAGGGGAATCGTTAGTGTACGGGGCATACTCTTGATGTTGTGGTCTTATCGTAGGCATTACTGTAGAGCAAGATTGTTTTTAATTTGTTAAGTTAGCGCATTTAATGTTGCTAGAACCGCATTTACTAGTCTCATGATTGTCAGAGTAGTGATGTATCAACTCGAGTTAATAAACCGAGTTAACTTCTTAAAAGACATGCGGATTACAAAAAGAAAACAGATAAATATTATGTACTTTATTCAATAGAGGTTAAAATTCAAGTAAGTGAAATTACGAAGCAGTGAGAAAAGAGTACAAAGAAAATTGCTTAAAAGTGAGCTATAAATGTAGTTGAAAGTTCATAGTTTTAATTTACAATTCTCTTACAATTGATCTTTGTATAAATAGTTAAAAGATGTGTTTGTTTAATATTTTAATATGGTTATTTCAACACTCCCCCTCAATATTAAAAATTAATTAAAGTTAATTCCAAAATTTGTAAAACAAAAATAATGTTTGATTTTTGGTAGTGCCTTTGTAAGGCCATCTGCAACCATCTCATTCGTCTGAAGATATTTAACATGGACAGCACCTTCTTCGATAGCCTGTCTTATGAAATGGTACTTATAATGGATGTGCTTTGTCCTTGAGTATCTGCCACCGTATTCTGCTATGTGTTGAGCACTCTGGTTGTCACAGAAAATAGTCGTTGCTTCTGAGTATGCAAACTTTAACTCTTCAAGTAAGTAGCGAAGTGAGTATGCTTCTCTTGCTCCTTCAGTTAAAGCGATGTACTCCGCTTCGGCACTTGATGTGGCAACGGTTTGTTGTTTTCTTGATTCCCAACTTATGGCAGCACCTGCAAAAACAAAACAAAAACCACTTTGAAATTTGGAATCATTTCGGTCCTCCGCCCAACTAGCGTCAACATGTTTAACCAAAGGCAACCCAGTTTTTCTGAATTCAAGTCGCGCGTGTTTTGTAGCATTAATATAACGAAGTAAATTAATTGCAGTAGTCCAATGCTGTTTTTTCGGATTTTGGTTAAACTGAGAAAGTAAACTTATACTATAAGCAATATCAGGACGACTAAATACAGAGAGACGTATAAATATCCTATAAGTTCTTGATAGCTTAAGCCTTCTATCGGCTTATTTTCACCACTCATTTCTGGTTCCCTCTCAAGTTTGAGCTTAGCTTGCATTGGGGTATTAAACAGTTTTGAATTTTGCAAATTGTGTTTCAAAATAAGTTTATTATATAACTAGTTTGGCATATCGAGAGTATACCCTGCTACTTTTGAATTTGTAATCCAATACATAGGGACGGATGTCCTTAATCTCGTATTTCAAAACTTTGTGACAGACTTTGTTTTATTTCCATAACAAAGTTGTTTTCATTCGACGCGATGATTATATCATCAACATATATACCCATTATAGTTTTTAAATTATTTTTGGTTTGTAAATAAATGCAGTTATCATATTTAGATTGTGTTAGTTCAAGTATTTTGAGTTTATTGTCTAGAGTCTTGTGCCATTCTCTACTGTCTTGTTTTAATCCATACAACGCTTTATGAAGACGACACACTTTATTTGGATGAACAGCATCAACAAACCAATCTGGCTGCTTCATAAAAATTCCCTCTTTTAAATTTCCGTTCAAAAACGCTTAGAGAACTTTGACGAATCACTGGTGAATATGTTTCCATATAATCAATCCCATAGCTCTGATTATAACCCTGCGCAACAAGTCTTGCTTTTTGACGATCTACACTTCATAGCCATGTACCATTCCTCTGCATGGAAGGAAGTTTTTAATTCTTGATAGTTGGCTGGATCATCATAATGACATGCATTAAAGACTCTCTCTAGAACAAAGTTTGAATTGTGTCTTGCTCTTGTGTGATTACGGGGAGAGTACGAAAACTTTGGCGCCAAGAATAGATAACGGTTTTTTGTAGAACAGTTCAATACAAGCACTTTTTACTATGGGTGGGGGGCTCTACCTTATAAGAGTTTTCATTTTTTTTTGGTATACTGTTGTACGTAGGTTCGTTTTTGTAATGATGCTTGGGCATCTTTAAATGCAACAGAAACTCTCGCACCCACCCCACCTCGCACCCACCCCAAATCCTATAGTGTGTCCAAGCAGGGGGGTTGCAGGGGGGCAGCATACTTACATACCTCACTGTTTATAAAACAAGTATCCAATAAAAAAGTTGTTTTAGTAATTTTTCATTTTCTCAAAAACCAGAAAACACAAAATCATTTTGTTTTCAGTTTATGATTTAAAATTAATGTGAGCAACGAATTTTATAAAAAAAAGTATTATTTTATGTTACAGTTTTGAAAAATCACACTTAAAAAATTTTTTTTACCTTCTTTTTCGCAATTTTTAAGTTTAAAGTCCGTTTTTTCAAAGACTATGCATAGGTTTCAATTGATTTAAAAAAAATCTAATAGAAAAAAGTATTGGCTTTAAGAAAAAATATAAAACTTAGTTTTAAAAATTACCGTTATTTTTTAATATTTGTTTTAAACCTTTAGCACTGTTTTTATAAAATTGCCCCTCCTGCCCAAATGGAGGGAGATAGACCCCCCCCACCAATAGTAAAAAAATGCTTGTATTGATCGGTTCTACAAAAAACAGTTATCAATTCTTGGCGCCAAAGTTATCGTACTCGTGCCCAGTTTGAGATCCCGTATTCACATTTAGTAATTTTCCATTTTCTCAAATACCAGAAAATATAAAATCATTTTGTTTTCAGTTTATGATTTAAAATTAATATGAGCAACGAATTTAAAAAAAAAAAAAAATAGTATTTTATTTTACAGTTTTGAAAAATCACACTTCAAAGTTTTTTTTTAACTTTTTTTTCGCAAATTTTGAGTTTAAAGTCCGTTTTTTTCAAAGACTATGCATTAGTTTCACTTGATTTAAAAAACATCTAATAGGAAAAAGTATTGGCTTTAAAAAAGATATAAAACTTAGTTGTAAGTATTACCGTTATTTTTTAATATTTGTTTTAAATTTTTGACACTATTTTTATAAAATTGCCCTTCCCGCCCAAACGGAGGGAGATAGACCCCCCACCCATAGTAAAAAATGCTTGTTCTACAAAAAACAGTTATCAATTCTTGGCGCCAAAGTTATCGTACTCGTGCCGTGATTACTAACTAAATTTTTATTTCTTGTTCGGCCACTAATTTAATCTTTAAAATTTAATTCTTTCTGTTTTTTTCCTGCGTTTTCATTTGTGTTTTTGTTTATAAATTCTTCAGCTTCCCAAAATTCATCGTCACACTCTTCCCTTTTGCTTTCTTCTAATAATTCATCTTCACTAACTTTTATTTTTCTATTTTCCGAGACGACTTCATCTTCCTTGGATCCATCTTTTAATATAAATTCTCCATAATTAAGTGTCATTCAATGATTCTTCTATAAATACAACATCTCTTCTTATAAATACTATTCGGAAGCCCCTTTTCCACAAACGGTATGATTTAGATTCCTCTGAATAGCCCACTAGGACATATTCATCACTTTTTGGGTGCAACTTTGATCTATTTGTAGATTTATTTAAAACAAAAGCTCTGCATCCTATCTGACGTAAATGACTAACTATCGGGATCCTTCCTGTTCATATTTGTTCTGGAGTTCTGTCAACATTAAGATTAGTTGGACAACGATTTCTCATATAGGATGCAACGATGTGTACTAGCTCTGCCCATAAAAACTTCAGAAAAGACCCATCAAGCAGAAAACACCTCGTCATTTCCACGATTGTGCGGTTCAACTGCTCGGCAACTCCGTTCTGTTGTGGCGTATATTCCGCACTCAGCTGATGCTTGATTCCGTTTGATTTCAAAAATGTCGAAAATTCAGTACTAACAAGTTCACGCGCGTTGTCGCTTCTCAAAACTTTAATTCTATTGCTTGTTTCATTCTCTACTTGGCTTTTAAAGATCTTGAATACATTCAAGTATTCACTCTTCCTTTGCAAAAAGTAAACAAAAACTTTCCTTGACCAGTCATCAATAAACGTTGCGAAATAAACGTTTCTTAAAGACTCAGTTTTGAATGGACCGCAAAGGTCAGTATGAACTAGTTCTAGTAGATTTTTTGTTGATTTTTCATTTTTAATAGGAAATGGGAGTCTGCTTTGCTTTCCTCTGAAGCAAGTAACGCAACTAGGTACGGAAGAATCAAATGTTGGTAGACCCTGAACCATATCTTTTTCTTTTAACTTTCGAAGAGACGCCATATTAAGATGTCCGTAGCGACGGTGCCAAACTTCTAACAATTTATCGCATTTTGTTTCCGCTACTCTGCAAATCTTAGTTTTTTCTTTTATGCTGAACATATTTACTAAGTATAAGCTTTTGTGTTTCTTAGGTTCTAGCATAACTGAACTATTAACCAGCGATCTCCTTCTATGATAAGTTTACAACCGTTATCTGTGGCTTTACTTGCTGATACAAGATTGCTTCTAAGCTCAGGTATAAAAAATGTATCATAAAGGCAAATAAATTTAGGTTTTCCGCATACTAATGCATTCAATTTAACTGTTCCGATCCCCTTGATGTTTGCAAAATTGTTGTTTGCGACTTGAACTATTCCAGTATAATTTTTATCAATGCTAGTAAAAAAATCTTCCATGCAGCACATATGAGATGTAGCCCCACTATCTACGTACCAATTTAAACGTTCGGTAAAATATTCTCTAACATATTGTGAAGCTTCTTCTACTGCTCTATCTGTTTTGTTTAATTCTAATGCAATGAAACCACACTCATCTGAATTGTATTCTTGACCTAAGCTACCTGCCTGTGCCAAATTGGATCTATCTCTCACTCTATTTAACACAACGTGGCAGTCCCGTTTTTATGCCCTTTCAAACCGCATCGATGACAATTAAATTGAAAGCGTGACGTACCTGTTTGTTTTTTGTTTTCAATCCTTTTTGGATGAGAGTTTGTATGGAATCTTACTTTGAAGGCTTCCTCTCCTCCTATCTCGCAAACACTTTTTTCTTATCACCTTCTTCCAATAAACGGGCTCGCAAGACTTCCATAGTAGGGAATTCATTTGATGCATCAAATGCTGCTTGTAAATACTTAAACGACTCAGGCAGACTATCCAGTAGTATAACTACGAGCAGGTCATCGTCCAACATATAATGTGTCCCACTGGCTCATCACTTAGTGTAGGTTATTCTAAAGAGAGTTTTTAAATTATTTCTATTTAAATTAAAGTCTATAAGGCTCCCATTCAAGTTATAAAACTTACTCATCAGTGTGAGAGGCTCATGCATGCCATAATTAGTTCTGTGGAGTTCAATATTCAAAAGTTCAGATCTTCGCAGGTGGTAAGACCCTCCGCGGTAGTTTAAGCCAATAGAAGCTAACAGGTCCGAAGCATCAATTTGTCCGCTGATAAGTTGATGAAGAAAAATTAAATCATTATTTACCCTTCGTTGGTGTAAAGATTAAATCTGCAAAAGCTGTATCCGATGTTCATAAGATGACAGATTATAAGGATCGGCCCAAGGAAGGCCTTTAAGAGCAAAGCGAATAAACTTATGCTGCACTGATTCAATACGGTTCTTATGGATTTCATAAAAAGGAGTCCATACTTGTGAAGCATATTCAAGATGAGGCCTAACGTAGCAGTTGTACAATGATAGAGTGACGTACGGATCGTTAAATTCTTTTGCCCACCGTTTTATGAATCCAAGCATAGAGTTCACTTTATTTACCATAAAATTACTATGTTCAGAAAATTCTAGATTAGCACTAAAATTTACACCTAAGTCTTTGAAACTAACCACGCGACAGATTTTATTTTGAGATATACAATATTCAAAGAAACTTGGGGATCTTTTCTTTGAGAAGGTCATTGTTTGGCATTTAGTAGGGTTAAGATTTAACCCATTTTTATAACACAATACACTGAAACTATTGACATCAGCCTGCAGAAGATTGTAGTCATTAGGAGATTTGACTGTTTTAAAAATTTTCATATCATCTGCAAATATGAGAATCTCACTAAAGCGTATACAAGATGAAACGTCATTTATAGCAAGAATGAATAAGAATGGGCCCAAATGACTTCCCTGTATGGGGTACGCCTGACTGGGCAAAGAAAGTATTTAGGTTAGGTAAAGTTTGCGGGTTGCTGTAGGAGAGCCAATAGCTCAGCCCCAGCGCACTAAGGTCAATGTAGACCCATTGTGATGCCCATTTGAGGGTTTACCAATTCCTCCTCTTACCATACTCGTAGTCAATATTTAGTTCCTTAGTATCATCCCGGGGTGTTCAACCATCCGTTTTCTCTTGCGAATCGATATAGATTTGATATTGGGCACTCTGATAGTTGTTTGATGCTTTCGAAGAAGTATTTCCCCAGAGTTTTATTTCTTAGATGGCAGAGACTGGGGCAGTGACAGAGGTAGTGGGTTATATCCTCATGTTCTTCCTCGTCACTGCAACCTCTACATAGATCGTTTTCAGTTAGACGTAGTTTTTTTGGCGTGATATCTTAGCATGTTATGGCCAGTTAAAACACCTACCAACGTCGATACTGACTTCCTGTCTTTTTGAATGATTGCATTCGTTCTATTTTTATCGTACTGCGGCCACAGTTTCCTAGCTACCTCACAAGTGTTTGAGTTTGCCCATCTCGAGTTGGATTTTGCCAGGATTTCACACATTATATTATGTTTGAGGTCGCATAACGGTGGTTTTACGCTTCTTTCTGAGAGTTCTAGGCTAAGTGCTGAGCCTTTTCTTGCCAATTCATCGGCTTTTTCATTTCCCATGATGCCCGCGTGACCGGGGACCCAGCAGAGTGTTACATTATGCTGTGTGGCAAGAACTTTGAGCTCTTCGCGACAGCTTTTCACAAGCTTGGACTTTATTTCAACAGAAGAAATTGCTTTTATCGCTGCCTGGCTATCGATGAGAATGGTAATATCCTCTCGGGGTAGTGCCATCATTGATGCCACTTTGGCAGCTTTCGTTACTGCTAGAACCTCTGCTTGGAATACACTGCTGTTATTGGGAAGTCTGATTGAGCCTTTTATATTCAAAGCTTCTGAGGAGAAGCCAGCCCCAGTACCTATATCCATTTTTGAGCCGTCTGTAAAGATGGATTTGGTTGTAGGCTGTAAGACTTCATTATTAATCCACTTCTCTCTACTTGGGAACAAGCATTGGAATGGCCTTTCAAAATCTGTAAAGGGAACTATGAAATCAGACTCTACATTTGTTCCTGTGTGGATGTTCAAAATTTCAGGGTGTCCCGTTAAACTGGATCTCCATAGATTAGATTGGCTAATCCTGAGAGCGCTTTTTGCTGCAGTTTCCTGCATATAAAGGTCAAGTGGCAGAAGGTTAAGTATGGTTTCTAAGCCCGCCGTGGGTGTCGTGCGAAAGGCACTGGTTGATCCAATACATGCTAGTCTCTGGATGTTAGTCAATGCCTTAAGGTTTGTAGCTTTGTTAGCGGCTTTCCACCAAACTAAGCATCCATACGTCAATATCGGTCTCACTATCGCAGTGTACATCCATAGAATTACCTTGGGTTTTGGGCCCCAGTTTTTTCCAAAAATTCTGCTGCATGAGTAGAATGCGATAGGTGCCTTTTTGACTCTTTCTTGGACATTAATTTTCCAGTTCAATTTCCTATCAAGTATGATTCCCAGGTATTTCGCGCTTTCGGATAACTTAAGGGGTGTGCCTTCAATTGATGGCAGATGGAATTGTGGAATTATTCGTTTGTTCGTGAATAGAACTAGTTCTGTTTTTTGGGGATTAATACCTAAGCCGCATTTTCGCGCCCATTTGTTCAGTGTGTTGATAGCTCTTTGGAGGATATCACTGATGATGTCTAGGAATTTCCCCGTGGCCATTATGACTAGGTCATCTGCGTAGGCAATGACTTTTATCCCATTATTATTAAGCAGTACTAAGACCTCATTCACAACTAATATCCACAGCAGTGGTGAAATAACCCCGCCTTGGGGTGTACCTCTTGAGGCAGTCATTTTCAATTCTGTGTTAGCGAGGGAGGTGTTTACGTTTCTTTTGTTTAATAGGCTTAGTATTATTTGAGTAATACTGTTGTCAATGTTCATGCTTATTAAGTTTCTTTCTATAGCACTAGCCACAACATTGTTGAAAGCGCCTTTAATGTCGAGAAAGGCTGCTAATGTGTATTCTTTTTGATCGAGTGATTTGTCTATAGTACTGATGACTGCATGAAGGGCAGTTTCAACACTTTTTCCTTTCATGTACACATGCTGGTTCTGGGATAAGGTTCCTGGATTAAGCATGCTACGTATAAATACATCGAGTAGTTTCTCGAATGTTTTAAGCACAAACGATGTTAGGCTTATTGGTCTGAAATCTTTTGGCGTAGTATGAGTTGGTTTACCTGCTTTGGGTATAAATACAACTTTGACTTCTCGCCAAGTTGCAGGTACATGTATGTATATAAAACATCGCATGAATAGTTCTTTTAACACTGGTATTAACAAGTGCTTTGCCTTTTGAAGCATTATTGGATTAATACCATCAATGCCTGGTGATTTGTATGAGGAGAAGGAGTCAATTGCCCATTCTATTCCTTTCTCACTTATTACTTTCTCCGGGACTATATTATTGTGGGGATTTTCGTAATTGGCATCTGTGCCCGGTTTGGGCTGCGTCTTAACACACCCAGGGAAGTGTGTATTTAGAAGGAGTTCCATTGTTTTGGTGCAGGATTGAGTCCATCTGCCGCTGTTATCTATAAGAAAGCGAGGGGTTACCGGTTCCCTTGAGAGGACTTTTCTCAATCTTGCTGATTCAGGGTATCCTGAATTGCAGAAAGTCCTCCAAATGTTCTTTTTGCGCTTTGGGTTGCATTTTTGAACTTTCTTTGACCTTCTTTGTAGAGGTCCCAATCGGACTCTGCATTGCTTCTTCTTGCGGCATTGAAGAGTTTTCTTGCTTCTTTTGTTAGATGTTGCAGCTCTTTATTCCACCAATAGGGTGAGGTTTTTGTACTCGGAGCTATTACGGGGCAAGATGTTTCGTATGTGCTTTTGAGAATCAGGTTCAGTGTCTCAACCGTATTGTCAATATCTTTAGGTGACTCATAATTCAGGCCTTGTAATATGTCTTGTTTTTCCTCTACTTTTGTGACGAAACGATCCCAGTTAGTTTTTCTGGGCATTCTATATGGTTCTTTTTGTTTTATATTATCTCCAATTTCAAATTCAATACTTCTGTGGTCAGAAAAGGAAGCTTCAGTAGATACTTTCCAGCCACTTAACGAAAAAGAGTTAGAGTTGTTAATAAGGGTTATGTCTAGCACTTCCCTTCTATTTCTAGTAACGAATGTTGGTTCGTTGCCTATGTTTCCTATAACTAAATTATGTTCTATAATAAATTCAAGAATTGGCTCACCTTGTGGGTTTGTGTTTGTACTACCCCATTGTACATGATGGGAGTTAGCATCACATCCGAGGATAAGGTCCCATCTATCATCTCGAGCTTTTTTGACAAGCTCCTTCTTCATTTCGTTGGGGGGATCATCCGTCCCATGTGGCATGTAAATTGATGCGAAGACGATTGGATAGCCATTCTGTCTTGCGCATTTTACAGCGGTCTGGTCAATATTGCTGTGGGTGGATAAAAGAAATAGGTTAACCTGACTTTTAGCTACAATGCAAGTTCGAACTGTACATTCATTGTTCTGTGGAAACGCATACGTTACCAGGTCTTTCGATCTAAGCCCTCGTATTTGACCTCGAACTACCCAAGGTTCTTGCACCAGAGGTAGATCAATATTGCCGCTTGTCATAGCATGAACTAGGTTGGCGCTAGCGGCTTTGCTGTGATGAAGATTAATTTGGCGTTTCTTCATGCCGGCTAGTCGTGTCCCCACTTTTTTTCTTGTACACCGTCACAAATGGTCTTATCTTGCACCGGGGGATGCCGACGCGTATTTTGTAGCCACATTTGCGCAGTAGTGGCATGGATTTGTGACTGAGTCTCACCACAATCTCCATGCCTTTATCATTGTGCGGCCCCATTTCCTCCACCTGCCAGTCCTTACTTAAAAGTTCCGGGTTGAGGTTTTGGATGTTGAGTGTCACTCTTTCTTTCGGCAGATAAGGGCCGGGAAGGAATAAACGACCCTTAGGTTTGGCGAATTCTAGTAGTTCTTTCCTATCGCAAAGACGCAGGCTGGCTTTTGGCCATGGTGCTTCCGTGTTGGCGATGAACTTCTTCAACCATTTGAGGGTTTCAGCGTCCTCACATTTCACCACTTTGAATCCTTTCAGAGATGTAAGCTGTCCAAAGAGCGGGATATGCCCAGCCACTTTGTACGAGTCATTCACCCCATCCAGGATTCTGACTTCAATCAATATCCATTGGTCATCTGACAGCCTCCGTTCTGGATTACCAAAGTCAACAACTGCGACCCGGTGACTGTCTCTGACCACATTGGATATAGTTCTTGGTTTTTTGTTTTGTTTGGGTGGAGGAGAGAATGTGTCGTCATGCCTACCTCTTTTTACACAAACCGCAACTGGCTTCGGTCCCGTTTTTACTACACCGGCGGCATTTGTTGATGCCAAAGGCGAGGGTTGAGCTTTGCCATTCCCTCTCCCTCCAAGCTTCTTGCGGGTTCCCTACTGCTGGACGGCACATTATCTAGGGTTTCTCTAGCACTAGCTAACGATAATTGTTGTCTTTCCGTTAAAGAGCTGGGTTCTATACCCTTGAGGCGTTGGAGCGTTCTTCTAGCGTTACGTACTCTATTCGGGCCGTACTTCAGCGATGCTGTTTGAATGTCAGCCTGAGCAGTACCTCCTGCTTTGGTTTCCCTCTGCAAGGAGAGTACTGTACAGACACTGCCTATAGTCTCGTCCCCGTCTTCCCGTGAATCTACTTTTGGGATCAAGTTTCCTGTTGAACTCGTCGTAGGTCCCGACGGGCTGGTGCCTGTCACAGTCCCAGATTTGTTTAACAGTTCCCCATCTCCGCTTACACTAGCCAGACAAGCCGATGAACCCACTACCGGTCTTGACGGGCTTATGCTTGTCACAGACTTTGATGAGTCCACCAACTTCTCCACACTGCCTAACTTTTTCCCTTCAATTGCAGAGGCAGACGGGTACCTGTGTGATCCCGACGGGCTTGGGCCTGTCACAGAACTAGGTGCTCCCATCTTTCTCTCAGATATTGTTGCTGGCTTCGAGTGCACCATTACCACTTTCAGTCCCGAAGGGCCTAGACCTGTCACAGATATGGGTGGACCCATTAAACTCTTTAAGTTCGGGTTCATGTGAACTTCGTGTGTGTTCGTCTTTAGTCCCGACTGACGGGATTAAGCCTGTCACAGACTCGGACGTCTCCACATTTCCGCTCTTGCTTGTGACTACCATTGAATTAGTGTTGCCCGAAGGATCACGACTCCGTAGGTAGGCACGAGCAACTTGAAGCTTGGGTTGTTCCCTATCACTAAGACTCTCCCACTTTTTCCCTTCCAAAGCCCTAATCGTTTTCTTGTAGCTCTTAATTCTGCTTCGGTTAGAGGCTACTGACGATGTTGAAATGGACGAGCCAGCAAGGGAGACAGTGTCATTGTCACCTAGGAATAAATTTCATAGATCCATGACACCTTCTCCAATGCTGCCGTCGGAAGTAGCCTTAAGGGCCGAAGAAGATTCGAAAAGGAAGCTCTCCTCTTCTTCTGTAATGTTGTCGTCGTTGATTGAATCGGCTTCCGTTAAGAACTTCGTGCCCGATTCTTGCACGTCGTCCCCTTTTGTTTTTGTTTTGTTTTTTTGTTTGTTATTGATTTTTGTTCCCACGAGTATGGGGGAAGGAAAAGTCCGTCTTCGTATCACCCCCTGTACACAGATAAGGTCAGGTTACTCTTCGATTTTCAAGGTACGATTTGATCCACGAAATAAAAAGAGTATAGGGAAACCGTACGCTTGGAGTTTAAAAACAATAATACCATGGCTGAGTTGGTCAAATGCTTTAGAAAAATCTGTGTATATGCAATCAACTTCATTACCTTTTTCTAATGCATTTGAACAATTATGCAAGAAGGTAAGAAGGTTTGTAACAGTAGACCTTTTCTGCACAAAGCCGTGTTGCTGTTTACAAATAATGTTTTTACCAAAAAATGAAAGGCTTTCACATACAACCTGTTCAAAAAGCTTTCGAACACATGACAATTTAGAAATGGGTCTATAGTTATTAATTTCAAATTTATCACTCTTTTTAAAAACAGGAGTGAGAAATGATTTCTTCCAGAATGATGGAAATTTTCCAGCTTTTAGAGAAAGCTCAAACAAAAATTGCAAGGGCTGCACTAATACATCACTACATTTTTTCAGAACAATTGGGGGTAAACCGTCAGGGCCATAAGAGTAATTGTCATTTAAGGATGACAAAAAATGCAAAACTCTATCTTGTTTCACAGGAATATTGTTAAAATTAACTTGCGGGTAGCTGTTCACGTCTTTAAAAAAATCTATATCAACACTTCTATGAGTATCAATAAATGAGTTACGAAAATTATTAGCAAACGCGTTGCAAATATCACTGGGATTTTGTACGGAAGTGTTCTCATATAAAAAACTTACTTTTTTCGAGTTAACAAAATGCCAAAAACTTTTAGGGTCCTGTTTTAAAGTAGCCCCCATTTCGTTAACGTAATTGGTATACAACAATTTTGAAAGATTTTTAAATTCTTCAAATAAGGCAATATATTGTTCGAAAATTGTTGGAGAGAGGGTTTTTATATAAGCTTTCCATACTTTACTTCTCTTGTTTCGAAGAGATTTTAGCTCTTGTGTGTACCAAGGGTGACAAAAATTAGTGTTTTTAGATATTTTTGTAGGTACACAATTATTTATACAGCTGCTGATTATATTATAGAACTCAGTTACTGCATCGTCAATATTTGTAGAATCGTATATATTTCTAATATTCGATCTACTTATAACATCGGAAAGCAACTGAAAATTTGACTTTCGAAAGTCGAAAACAAATGAACAATCTTGAGAATTACAGTTTTCGAGAGGATAGTTGCTCAAATCAAAAAAAATATCCAAGGGTGGATGGTAATTGTCTATATTAGTAATTCCAGAACTAGATTCCTGAACAACAGTACTAATAGCGTCAGAAGAAAATACCAAATCGAGTACTCGATTCTTAGAGTATTTAATACAGTTAACTTGCTGTAAGTCAGTAGAACTAATACCATCAAGAAAGAGAAGCTCTGTTTGTGAAGATGTTAATGAGGCTTCTTGAAATGATCCATCATTTGAAGGAACCCATTCTATATGGGGTACATTGAAATCCCCGAGAAGTAGAATATTGCTGTTGGAGCAAGACAAGTCAATGATAAAGTCTAAGGCCAAAACAAGTTCATTATACAACAAACGTGAACTTCTTGAAGGAATATATACATTTATAATACATACATACTTAGACTCTTTGTTTAATTTAATGCAAACCAAGTCAATAGAAAGATCGAAGGGGAAAGAAATACGCGAAGATAAAAAATTATTACGAACAGCAATCAACACACCACCGCCTAATTCTTTTGGTTTATCAACATGACGATCTTTTCTAAAAACTAAGAACTCTTGATTAAAAAGTTCTGTGTCTAAATAGCTTGAATTCAGCCAGGTTTCTGTCAAAACAAAGATGTCATGTGAAAAAGCTTGAGAGTTAGTATAGATATTTGCAGTTTTGCTGCTAAGCCCTCTGACGTTTTGATAAAAGAGGGTAATCCTTTTTAGTTTTTTGGCGAAGATTTCTTAGGAATAACGCACTTACTTCTTTACTTCTCACGGTAGCAAACTCTTTTATAACGCTTCAGAAGGCCAATTTTTAGTATTAATGATAGATTCGAAAAATGCCGGGTGAGTAACAATTTTGAAGGATGAGACAAGACTATTTATATTACTAATTTTGGTAAATTTAACTGATGCATTGTTCGGAATGCATTTGTTAGAGACCAAATGGGAAACAAGATCATGAACACTTATATCTGGACTAAGGCGAGAAATAAAAATTGATTAAGGCTTAGGGACAGCCTCAATAGGACGGGGGCAAGGCTCTGTTATTACAATATGATTTGATATAGTTTCACAATCACTGTCAGCCACCGTATTAACAGCAATTGTTAAAGTCGGACTGACATGAGACGAACTAGATGCGCCTGAATCAATAAGACTATTAGAGTTGCTCCTTAAATTGGTTCGTTTTGGAGGGGGACTTGAATTCTTAACCACTGATGAGTTTTCTCGTATCATTTTATTTCCTCTTTTTGCAACAGAGTCGCGATCAGATAGTGCTGAAGAAGAAGTTCTGGTTGATAAATCTGATTCAGCTGATGGAACGGAAATAGAAGCAGGTTGTTGGATCAAGTCATCAGTTGATGTTTCGATATTGATCATATCGTTGCAAGGAGAAAAAGTAGTTACATTTGACACTGCAGCGTTAAAGTTTGTCAGCAAGTCATTGAACCCTTTAGAGAGCTTTAAAATGTTTTCTTTAAAAAAATTCATTTTGAAGGAGAGCTGAGAAAGTGAAACCTTACGGCAATCTTACAATACCAAAAGGCAATATCAGAATTTATTACTTTATCAAGAAATCCATTGGTAGAACCAACGCATTTATCATGGTAAAGATTACCAAAAATTCCAAAACAGGTAAAGAGACGGCTATTACTTGATTCATTAGGACAGGCTTTTGCAGAGCAAACCATTATGAAAAAATTGATACGAAATAAAGTATATAGGAAGAAAGAATAAAGGAGAGAAAAAAACAAATAAGAAAAAAAAAACTAATAATGAAAGAAATAAAAAAAAAAAGATTTGGAATTGCTGGGAAACGAACCAGAGCTGAATGTCAAGTAGCAACCGATTGTACCACCTGATACCTTATACTAGGTATATCGATTTAAATGTATTTAAACTATACAATTTCTGAGAAAATATCAAAAAGCTCAAGTAATAGGAAAATTAAGATTTGTTAAACAAAGACACTAACACACAGAACTAATTAAAAAGCTTTTCTTTTTTTGATCACTCGGAGATTACACAATTAAAATGTTTATACAATCGACATGCACTGAATTTATTTAATTAAGTAAATGAAACAATACTATTAAATTAATGAACAAAAATATTTAAGATATATTATATATCACTTAAAAAAGTGAAATATGTCAAAAAAATAATTTAATATGCAATATTATAAACAAAAAAAGATTTAAGTTTACAGAGAAATTAAAAAACACAACAAGCACGATAGAACCAGTGCTGTTTTTTTTTTGCATTTTAATTCATTTTTGGTTTTTTGATTTTCTTATATCTATCTTAATGCTAGACAAAAAATCTTAAGCAACTAGCTTACATATTAACTTAACTATTTTACTGGCCCCATACGGGCGCTCTAAATTAAACTATAACTATATTTAAAAAAACTTCCTTTCGACGTAAAGACTACTCCTAGTTTAAAATTCAATATTACTTAAACCTAAAAAAGAAAATTCTTTAAAAAAAACTTGTTTTTCAAGACATTATTTTATTTAAAAACTAAAAGTACCCTCTACCTAAATAAAACTAAAATATACGTAAAATATACGTAATAATTATACCTAAATAACTTAAAACTACTTAAAATAACTTAAAACTAGAACAGCAACCAGCAGCTATTAACATATGTACATATGTATGCGCTCAAGCACATATCCACAAACATGCAATTTTTGGATTTTTTATATTTTTTTGGTGCCACCGTCCTGTCCTACTTAATCTACCTAGTTAAACCAAGGCCAAGGCAACAACCTCGACTAACCATCAATATCAAGGTGGTCACCCAACCACCAGTATTTCTTAGCTTGCTTATTTAAGTCCTTTCCTAAGCTCTACTGAACCGCAGACGCTCTGCTCCGTTCCCAGAGCCGACGTCTCGACCATACAGGATTAGCTGATCAACAGTTCTACGGCCGACGTGGTAGAATAACGGAACCGCCAATCTATCCTGTATCAGCCCCGACTGTCTAAATAGAGGAATGTCTCGGGCGGGATGAAACCGTTAAGACAAACGCTCTTACTATATTCTTCATTGGTAATAAGCCCCGAAAATAAGTCCATTGGCTGAGGTCATCGCTCTTGCAATGTGACCCTGAATCAGCTTAATTAAAAAGTTATCTATCCTGTTTATATTGGCCCCGTTGTATAAGACCTCGTTGACATAATAATGTTTGTACTCCGACTCTGGTGTTCTGTGTAATCCAAGACAGGTTCTAAGACACTGCTTCTCAAACACCCGAATCTTTTCCATTTGAGATGGGTCAACGTTAAACCACACAGGGCACCCATAGGCAATCATCGGCCGGATGAGGGCCATGTAGCAAATCACCTTTACCCTGTTTTCAAGGCGGCTGCTATAAAACAACCGTCTTGTCAGAGCAAATGCTCCCCTAGCTCTGGCCAGAGTAGCATCTATATGTCGATTGAAATATAGATACTGATCTAGCCAGATACCAAGGTACTTTACCACATCTTTACTCGCCAGTTGATGTCCACTCGGTCCAACGATCACTAGATTTCTCCAGTTCTTTCTTGTATCCCTAGAAACCTTAGACAAAGGGGTTCTAAAAAGGATAGTTTCTGATTTCTTAAAGTTAGTTTTTAACTTCCAGTCATCACAATATCGCTGAATCTTGTCGAAGTCACGCTGCAAGAGAATTCTGATGACTTCAACTTTTGGACCCGTCCTGTACGCTACAAGGTCATCGGCATACGCAATCGCATGAGTGAGACTACCTATCAGATCGCTGGTGTAAATACTAAAAAGAATCGGCGAGTTCACAGCTCCTTGCTGTAGACCGTTTTTAATATCAAAAGTTGTGGTGGAAGTTACATTGCCACTTTGACAACAAACTTTCTACCATTGAGCATGTCATGAAGCATATATAACAGTGGTTTACTTATGCCAAATCTAGTTAATTTCAGATAAAGACCCTCTAACCATACGGTGTCGAGCGCCTTCTTTAAATCAACAAGAACGGCACCCGTGCATTGATTTTTCGCTTTGTTCCATTGAACATCAGAAACTAACTAATGAACTAACATGAATAGTGTCATGTCCCGCCTTAAAGCCAAACTGATTGTCTGGAATAATATTTTTGTCCCCAGCCCACTTGAACAGAGCTCTTTTCGAATACCTTACTGATACTTAGAAGAAGACTTATCGACCGAAGATTTGCCGGATTGGAGCTGTCCTTTCCCTTTTTGGGGAGAGGATGGACCACAGCTGTCTTCCAACTCACTGGATAATATGCATTATTCAATGCGTTGTTGAACAGTGTGGTATAAATGTCTATGGCTTCCTCAGGGAGATGTCGTAACACAATGTTGGGTATACCATCGACCCCCGCAGATTTCTTTTTCTTTAATGTTTGAAAAATTAACTGAAGTTCAACCTTCGAAATTAACAGTGAACTGGGTCGATTCCGCTCGGCGATGGTGGCGTTTGCCAAGTTTTCGTCATTGAACCCGGTGAAAACAGTATTCTCAGATCGCCATTGCGTTATGTTATTTCCAAGGTAGAAGTTGTTTAGTAAGGCTCTGTTCTCCAGGTCATAATTCTGACGAATGCTAGCATTCACCTTATACACTTGCTGGAAAGCAGCCCCTACAGCCTCTACCTTTTCCTGAGGATCTTCTATCATATAATAATTATCATCGAAAACGGCACCCTCCGGATCAATTCCCGCAATCGTTAGTACGTCTTCGTTATTTCTCTTGCCAAGGCGTTGGAGAAGCGTGGCCAGCGCGTCTTACTGAAATTGTAACAGTGCACAGGCACAAACTCATCCAACTCCACAAGTTCGTTCGGAAGCTGTATTACGGTGGCAAGTCCGCAGTGATCACTGTCGTATTCAATCGTTCGTAAACAGTTTCTTGTCTGTTGATTTGTTGCGTCAATTATAACTAGTCGTGAGTCAAGCAGTAAAAGATCCAGAAAACTACCACTTCTCGGAAATGACGGTCTATCTGTAGCCAGAAGGTCGATCCTACACTCAACACTGTATCGACCCATCCAATTAAAAAGATGGTTCCCTCTAGGATTTTGTATTTGGTTTCCCCAATCTACATGTTTGGCGTTTAAGTCCCCTGCCATGAGATAATAATTCTCATCCAAGTTCAGTCTTAAGCATTCGAAAAGTTTTTCGAGCTCTGCGATAAAATTAGCTTGCTGAGGTGCGTCAGGTGCGTACACCGCGATTGCGTACATTCTTTTCCCCTGCTGGAGAGGAATGCAAACGATGGAGGCTTCTAGCAACCCGAATCTTCGCACTTCACTATTATATATAACTTTATTTTTAATGCCCTTTCGTATGAAGATTGCGACCCCACCCCCTTGAGAGGAGTTGGGCCGATCCCTTCTTACGATATTGTAATTTTTATTAGTCAGTTTGTGTTTCTGATTAAGCTTAGTTTCGCTAGCCATAAACACATCAGGCCTTTGGTCTTGCAGCAAATGAAAGAGGTTTGCTCTACGTTCGGTCCTAATCAGCGAATTTACATTCACAGCTAGGATCTTAAAGGGTCGCTCAGGCAGCGCGCCTTTAACCATTTCGCGTTGCCGGCAGAATAGAGTAGAGGTAATCCACCCTAGCCGCCTGCTCCCTGATCTGTTTTTGCACGTCGGTTAACTGACCATGAATGGTCAGCAACACCTGCATCGGATCTGCCTCTGGCACAGGAGCCGTAGGCACTTGGATCTGTTTGGCTACCTGTGTTTGAGGCTGTACCGTTTTTCCCCTTCAGACGCCATTTGGGCGTAAGAAATTGCGGAATTGACGGAAGTTGTTGTCTGGCGTTCTTCAGGGCGTCTCACCTCAACTGTTTTCTTTTGGGTTTTGTTTTGCTTGATCTCCTGAAACTTCGGACATCCCCAATAGTTTGCGGGGTGCCCGGAGCCTCGGCAGAGCGCACATTTTAACTGGTTCATATCTGTGACCCTATCTTGCCCGAGTTTACACTCCCCTGTTTTGTGGGAATCTCCACATTTAACGCAGACTGGGTCCATACCACAGTTAATTGCAACGTGTCCAAACCCTTGGCCGTTCATGCATTGAAGCATGTCTTTCTGCTTGTTTAATTTATTCCATCGTACAACTTGGTAATCCAGGACTGTTATATTCCTTAGACCACTCAATTTGCTTTGGGGCGAGAGCTGAACTAGGAAGAATGGTAACTTCCGTTTCTCCCGTCTGGCTTTGACTGTGGTAAACGGTCTGACCCCGATAAAATCGAGATCGTCGCTCGCCACTTGACGGGGCTCTGCTAAGAGCGCCTGCGGATCCGTAGAGGATTCGATACCCTTCAGGAGGACTGTTTGAAGCTTGTCTTCCTTAGGGGTGAAACTATAAAATTCAGTTCTAGTTTGAGACAGAAGGTCTTTTACTTTTTTGTAGTGCTCCATAGACGAACACTGAATTGAATGCCTATCTGAATTTAAGCGTTTAATAGTAAAGTTGTTGCCAACAACCGACCTACATATCTCTATGGTATCTTTAATTTCCATTTTAAAAGTATTAATGGGTGGCACCTTACCTCGCGTTGCTTGTGGCTGTTTTCAAGGCGGCTGCTATAAAACAACCGTCTTGTCAGAGCAAATGCTCCCCTAGCTCTGGCCAGAGCAGCATCTATATGTCGATTGAAATATAGATACTGATCTAGCCAGATACCAAGGTACTTTACCACATCTTTACTCGCCAGTTGATGTCCACTCGGTCCAACGATCACTAGATTTCTCCAGTTCTTTCTTGTATCCCTAGAAACCTTAGACAAAGGGGTTCTAAAAAGGATAGTTTCTGATTTCTTAAAGTTAGTTTTTAACTTCCAGTCATCACAATATCGCTGAATCTTGTCGAAGTCACGCTGCAAGAGAATTCTGATGACTTCAACTTTTGGACCCGTCCTGTACGCTACAAGGTCATCGGCATACGCAATCGCATGAGTGAGACTACCTATCAGATCGCTGGTGTAAATACTAAAAAGAATCGGCGAGTTCACAGCTCCTTGCTGTAGACCGTTTTTAATATCAAAAGTTGTGGTGGAAGTTACATTGCCACTTTGACAACAAACTTTCTACCATTGAGCATGTCATGAAGCATATATAACAGTGGTTTACTTATGCCAAATCTAGTTAATTTCAGATAAAGACCCTCTAACCATACGGTGTCGAAAGCCTTCTTTAAATCAACAAGAACGGCACCCGTGCATTGATTTTTCGCTTTGTTCCATTGAACATCAGAAACTAACTAATGAACTAACATGAATAGTGTCATGTCCCGCCTTAAAGCCAAACTGATTGTCTGGAATAATATTTTTGTCCCCAGCCCACTTGAACAGAGCTCTTTTCGAATACCTTACTGATACTTAGAAGAAGACTTATCGACCGAAGATTTGCCGGATTGGAGCTGTCCTTTCCCTTTTTGGGGAGAGGATGGACCACAGCTGTCTTCCAACTCACTGGATAATATGCATTATTCAATGCGTTGTTGAACAGTGTGGTATAAATGTCTATGGCTTCCTCAGGGAGATGTCGTAACACAATGTTGGGTATACCATCGACCCCCGCAGATTTCTTTTTCTTTAATGTTTGAAAAATTAACTGAAGTTCAACCTTCGAAATTAACAGTGAACTGGGTCGATTCCGCTCGGCGATGGTGGCATTTGCCAAGTTTTCGTCATTGAACCCGGTGAAAACAGTATTCTCAGATCGCCATTGCGTTATGTTATTTCCAAGGTAGAAGTTGTTTAGTAAGGCTCTGTTCTCCAGGTCATAATTCTGACGAATGCTAGCATTCACCTTATACACTTGCTGGAAAGCAGCCCCTACAGCCTCTACCTTTTCCTGAGGATCTTCTATCATATAATAATTATCATCGAAAACGGCACCCTCCGGATCAATTCCCGCAATCGTTAGTACGTCTTCGTTATTTCTCTTGCCAAAGCGTTGGAGAAGCGTGGCCAGCGCGTCTTACTGAAATTGTAAGAGTGCACAGGCACAAACTCATCCAACTCCACAAGTTCGCTCGGAAGCTGTATTACGGTGGCAAGTCCGCAGTGATCACTGTCGTATTCAATCGTCCGTAAACAGTTTCTTGTCTGTTGATTTGTTGCGTCAATTATAACTAGTCGTGAGTCAAGCAGTAAAAGATCCAGAAAACTACCACTTCTCGGAAATGACGGTCTATCTGTAGCCAGAAGGTCGATCCTACACTCAACACTGTATCGACCCATCCAATTAAAAAGATGGTTCCCTCTAGGATTTTGTATTTGGTTTCCCCAATCTACATGTTTGGCGTTTAAGTCCCCTGCCATGAGATAATAATTCTCATCCAAGTTCAGTCTTAAGCATTCGAAAAGTTTTTCGAGCTCTGCGATAAAATAAGCTTGCTGAGGTGCGTCAGGTGCGTACACCGCGATTGCGTACATTCTTTTCCCCTGCTGGAGAGGAATGCAAACGATGGAGGCTTCTAGCAACCCGAATCTTCGCACTTCACTATTATATATAACTTTATTTTTAATGCCCTTTCGTATGAAGATTGCGACCCCACCCCCTTGAGAGGAGTTGGGCCGATCCCTTCTTACGATATTGTAATTTTTATTAGTCAGTTTGTGTTTCTGATTAAGCTTAGTTTCGCTAGCCATAAACACATCAGGACTTTGGTCTTGCAGCAAATGAAAGAGGTTTGCTCTACGTTCGGTCCTAATCAGCGAATTTACATTCACAGCTAGGATCTTAAAGGGTCGCTCAGGCAGCGCGCCTTTAACCATTTCGCGTTGCCGGCAGAATAGAGTAGAGGTAATCCACCCTAGCCGCCTGCTCCCTGATCTGTTTTTGCACGTCGGTTAACTGACCATGAATGGTCAGCAACACCTGCATCGGATCTGCCTCTGGCACAGGAGCCGTAGGCACTTGGACCTGTTTGGCTACCTGTGTTTGAGGCTGTACCGTTTTTCCCCTTCAGACGCCATTTGGGCGTAAGAAATTGCGGAATTGACGGAAGTTGTTGTCTGGCGTTCTTCAGGGCGTCTCACCTCAACTGTTTTCTTTTGGGTTTTGTTTTGCTTGATCTCCTGAAACTTCGGACATCCCCAATAGTTTGCGGGGTGCCCGGAGCCTCGGCAGAGCGCACATTTTAACTGGTTCATATCTGTGACCCTATCTTGCCCGAGTTTACACTCCCCTGTTTTGTGGGAATCTCCACATTTAACGCAGACTGGGTCCATACCACAGTTAATTGCAACGTGTCCAAACCCTTGGCAGTTCATGCATTGAAGCATGTCTTTCTGCTTGTTTAATTTATTCCATCGTACAACTTGGTAATCCAGGACTGTTATATTCCTTAGACCACTCAATTTGCTTTGGGGCGAGAGCTGAACTAGGAAGAATGGTAACTTCCGTTTCTCCCGTCTGGCTTTGACTGTGGTAAACGGTCTGACCCCGATAAAATCGAGATCGTCGCTCGCCACTTGACGGGGCTCTGCTAAGAGCGCCTGCGGATCCGTAGAGGATTCGATACCCTTCAGGAGGACTGTTTGAAGCTTGTCTTCCTTAGGGGTGAAACTATAAAATTCAGTTCTAGTTTGAGACAGAAGGTCTTTTACTTTTTTGTAGTGCTCCATAGACGAACACTGAATTGAATGCCTATCTGAATTTAAGCGTTTAATAGTAAAGTTGTTGCCAACAACCGACCTACATATCTCTATGGTATCTTTAATTTCCATTTTAAAAGTATTAATGGGTGGCACCTTACCTCGCGTTGCTTGTGGCTGCTGCTGTTGTTAGCCAGGTGGATCGAGAGACTTCAGACATATGACTATGAAATGCAACATCGAAAAGGAAAACTACTACTGCAAGCATTGCACTCGCCAGGAAGAAAAGGAATCTATTGCCATACAGATGTTTGTTCGCTCCTTTGCATCAAGAAGACGAAAACAACACCACTTCATCCGCAGTCTGACGAAATGGTTGAACATTTCAACAGGACTCTCAAGGAACACCTTTCCAAAGTAGTAGGTGACTTCCAACGAGACTGGGACCAACACATTCCTCTATTTTTAATGGCATACCGAAATGTGGTGCACAGCACAACCGGTCACACTTTATCAGATTTGTAATCGGTACAAATATCCGGTTGCCTAGCGAAATTAAATTCGGATGTCCAACAGGCAATAAAATGGAATATGTGGATTACCTAAAGGAAAAACTCACTGACATCCATTACAATACAAGGAAAAAAATAAAGCTAGCTAGTGACCGAATGAAAACACGCTATGATGCAAACGCCACAACCAAACCCTTCCAAGAAGGAGATCTAGTGTGGCTGTATAATCCCCATCAACAAAAGGGACTGTCACCAAAACATCAGCAGAACTGGAAAGGCCCATACGGTGTTGTGACAAGGATCGATGATGTGGTTTCCCGAATTCAGCATGGTCTAAGAGGCAAATTTAAAGTTGTTCACAGTGATCGACTTGTATATTGCTATAGTGGAGAAGAAGTCGATTAAATTGTTCGGGACGAACAATCTTAAGAGGGGGGCAATGTAACGTTTACACAAATAATTAAAGGGTGCTAAATGTTTTCATCTCTTGAAGTAAAAGCCGGCTACCTGTTCGGTACTTCTACTACATTTCCTACGCTTACGATCAACGATTTAACGATTTAACGATTTGACGATTAACGATTTTGTTTTTAGCAGATTCAAGAACCTTCCATAAACCAAGCATTTCTGTATAAAAGAGGAAGGGGATGCAGACCAAGCAAAATCAAGACAAATTATATTTGTTTAAATTGTAGAAATGTAAACATATATCATTCTTTTAAAGGGGAGGTACAACAAGGGAAGGTGTAACGAAAGCATTTATTCATTAATTTTTACGTAACATTGTTTCCTATTTCTTAAACATAAACAAAGCCAAATGTCGTATTAATTCGTAGTAATTCCATTTGATATTTAAAAGCGTAAATTCATTTATTTGTTTCTTATTGCCCAGCAAGACTGAGTGTTGTGCTCAAGGTATTGCCACCATTTAAATGACTGTACAATTGAAGAATTTTGGCACAGAAATATTTTGTTACACTGCACTCCAGATTAATAATTGCATTGAGTCATTATTAGACTGACCCATTATTTTTGTATATATATGACATAGTTAAGTTGAATATTAAAACAATAATTTATTGACATAGTTAAGCATAAGTGGGGATACTCCAATAAATTTTAAGTAGTATAAATAGTTGTTAAAATTAGCAAAATAAATCAATTTAAAAAAAGCGCATTGAAACCTTTCTGTTTGATTCGAATTTGCATTAAACATTACAAGTATTTTTTTAAATTTTTTTTTATTGTACTATTTACAAAACACATCGAGAACTCCAGAACTTTTCATTAAGAACTGAAATATTCGATCAGAACTCTTTTTCATGACAAAAAGGGGGCTGCGTGAAATTGGTTTATTTTTCAATTACTGTCCAAAATTATTGTGATCAAGAGCTCTTAATTCTTCACAAGAGCTCTAAAACTCTTAAAAATCTACCCAGAACTCTACAAAAATTATATTTAAGGGAAAATGAGGGGCTAACTTCACGGGAATCTTATTTTGTACCTCCACAAATCTTTCTTTAGCTTTTTTGTACCTCCTTCGTTCTCGATATATAAAAAACACATTTACAAAATATAAAAAAAAATCTTCATTGATTTATTTGTACCTATCTTGTATCTCTGCAAATTTCTTTCCGTTCTCGAGATACAAAAACAGGGTTGCAAAAGCTTAATATATTTTTAGATTGGCTTTTAATTCACAAGCTAGTTGTTGAATTATGAATTTAAAAAAATCAGTTCATAAGCTATTTGGTGAGATGTGCATTAAGAAATATTCAATTCATAAGCTAGTTAGTGAATTATGAATTAAAAAATATTCAATTCAAAAGCTAGCTGGTGAATTATGAATTGAAAAAAATTAAATTCATGAGCCAGTTGGTGAATTATGAATTGAAAAAAATCATTCATTGAAATTCAGTGAATTGTGAATAAATTTTTTTTTTTTCATAAGCTAGTGAAAATCCCGACACAAAAACCCGAAAACAAATTCCCAAAATACAAAATCACCAAATACAATAATAAAATAAAGTTTATTCGAGATTTCGGTGTCGGGATTTTGTATTTTGGGAGTTAGTTTTCGAATTTGTTGTGTCTGTTTTTTGTGTTTTTGTTTTCACAAGCTTATGAATTAAATTTTTTTTAATTCACAGTTCACCAAATAGCTTATGAATAAATTTTTTTCAATTCATAACGAACTAGCTTATGAATTGATTATTTTTTAATTTACAATTCACCAAGTATATAGCTTAAGGCTTACCCCCAGTTTCACAGTAAACGTTTAAACTTCAGTTCAGCTGAACGTTAAACGGAGTTTACATTTTTCGTTCAACTCGTCCGGTTTCACAGTGAAATCTGTTCTTCAGTTCTGTTGAACGCCGTTTAGCAAGATTTTATTAAAATAAGCTGGCAGCGTTTTATGTGTTCAATTATCTTTCCTTTGCTTCCCTTACTCTCTTTGAGGAAACAAACAGCAAATATTTTTTTGTTGTTGACAAACGTGTGAGATTTCTTTTGTTTCGTTTTTGTCTGCTCTTCTCATACAACCAACAAAAAGTATAAAGTTTATTTCGTCGCTAACCGTTTAAATCTTTTTCACAAATCGAATACATTTTAAAAACGCAATTTTTCTAGAAAAAAATATTTTCTTAAAAATAAGTAATGTTTTGCAATATTGTAAAAAAAATTTATTAATTGAAATGTCACCCGGGGAGTGGTTTCAAAAACTGAACTGTAGTTTAAACGGCAGAATAGTCTGGCTAACTCAAACTAAAAGTTGAACGTAGTTCAAGGTTTAATCGAAACTGTGAAACCGAATAAATTGTTGAACTGCAGTTTAAATTAAAAGTGGAGTTTAAACGTTAACTGTGAAACACGAGGTTAGTGTTTTTTCAATTCATAAACTCGCAACCCTAACAAAAAACACATATCCAAAATTAACACAAAAAAAAAAATATATTTATTATTTTTTTTTTGTATCTATTTTGTATCTCTGCAAATCCGAAATTGGTTTTCTTGTACCTCTTTCATCTTCGGTAAATATGAATTATGAAAAAAAAATGTGGCTTAACCAGTTTGATAGAGCTCTCAGAGGTGATGTTCGATTGGGCTGAAATTAAATTTAATAGATGAGTCTTAAATATGCCTATACAATGGTAGTAAAGTAACTTCTTTTTTGTCGTTGAAACAAACTCTAAGTTACAGGTTGTTAATCAGTGTTCATTAATTTTTACCAAATTCTTAAAGTCAGAAGGCCAGTCATTAAGAAATAATGTTAATAAAGAACACAAAACACAAAAGCGTAATAAAAACAACAACCCATTATAGCACATACAACCAACAACCAACAACCAACAACCAACAACCAACAACCAACAACCAACAACCAACAACCAACAACCAACAACCAACAACCAACAACCAACAACCAACAACCAACAACCAACAACCAACAACCAACAACCAACAACCAACAACCAACAACCAACAACCAACAACCAACAACCAACAACCAACAACCAACAACCAACAACCAACAACCAACAACCAACAACCAACAACCAACAACCAACAACCAACAACCAACAACCAACAACCAACAACCAACAACCAACAACCAACAACCAACAACCAACAACCAACAACCAACAACCAACAACCAACAACCAACAACCAACAACCAACAACCAACAACCAACAACCAACAACCAACAACCAACAACCAACAACCAACAACCAACAACCAACAACCAACAACCAACAACCAACAACCAACAACCAACAACCAACAACCAACAACCAACAACCAACAACCAACAACCAACAACCAACAACCAACAACCAACAACCAACAACCAACAACCAACAACCAACAACCAACAACCAACAACCAACAACCAACAACCAACAACCAACAACCAACAACCAACAACCAACAACCAACAACCAACAACCAACAACCAACAACCAACAACCAACAACCAACAACCAACAACCAACAACCAACAACCAACAACCAACAACCAACAACCAACAACCAACAACCAACAACCAACAACCAACAACCAACAACCAACAACCAACAACCAACAACCAACAACCAACAACCAACAACCAACAACCAACAACCAACAACCAACAACCAACAACCAACAACCAACAACCAACAACCAACAACCAACAACCAACAACCAACAACCAACAACCAACAACCAACAACCAACAACCAACAACCAACAACCAACAACCAACAACCAACAACCAACAACCAACAACCAACAACCAACAACCAACAACCAACAACCAACAACCAACAACCAACAACCAACAACCAACAACCAACAACCAACAACCAACAACCAACAACCAACAACCAACAACCAACAACCAACAACCAACAACCAACAACCAACAACCAACAACCAACAACCAACAACCAACAACCAACAACCAACAACCAACAACCAACAACCAACAACCAACAACCAACAACCAACAACCAACAACCAACAACCAACAACCAACAACCAACAACCAACAACCAACAACCAACAACCAACAACCAACAACCAACAACCAACAACCAACAACCAACAACCAACAACCAACAACCAACAACCAACAACCAACAACCAACAACCAACAAGCAACAACCAACTCTTCTCTGCTCTTCTCATACAACCAACAAAAAGTATAAAGTTTATTTCGTCGCTAACCGTTTAAATCTTTTTCACAAATCGAATACATTTTAAAAACGCAATTTTTTTAGAAAAAAATATTTTCTTAAAAATAAGTAATGTTTTGCAATATTGTAAAAAAAATTTATTAATTGAAATGTCACCCGGGGAGTGGTTTCAAAAACTGAACTGTAGTTTAAACGGCAGAATAGTCTGGCTAACTCAAACTAAAAGTTGAACGTAGTTCAAGGTTTAATCGAAACTGTGAAACCGAATAAATTGTTGAACTGCAGTTTAAATTAAAAGTGGAGTTTAAACGTTAACTGTGAAACATGAGGTTAGTGTTTTTTCAATTCATAAACTCGCAACCCTAACAAAAAACACATATCCAAAATTAACACAAAAAAAAATATATTTATTATTTTTTTTTTGTATCTATTTTGTATCTCTGCAAATCCGAAATTGGTTTTCTTGTACCTCTTTCATCTTCGGTAAATATGAATTATGAAAAAAAAATGTGGCTTAACCAGTTTGATAGAGCTCTCAGAGGTGATGTTCGATTGGGCTGAAATTAAATTTAATAGATGAGTCTTAAATATGCCTATACAATGGTAGTAAAGTAACTTCTTTTTTGTCGTTGAAACAAACTCTAAGTTACAGGTTGTTAATCAGTGTTCATTAATTTTTACCAAATTCTTAAAGTCAGAAGGCCAGTCATTAAGAAATAATGTTAATAAAGAACACAAAACACAAAAGCGTAATAAAAACAACAACCCATTATAGCACATACAACCAACAACTAACAACCAACAACCAACAACCAACAACCAACAACCAACAACCAACAACCAACAACCAACAACCAACAACCAACAACCAACAACCAACAACCAACAACCAACAACCAACAACCAACAACCAACAACCAACAACCAACAACCAACAACCAACAACCAACAACCAACAACCAACAACCAACAACCAACAACCAACAACCAACAACCAACAACCAACAACCAACAACCAACAACCAACAACCAACAACCAACAACCAACAACCAACAACCAACAACCAACAACCAACAACCAACAACCAACAACCAACAACCAACAACCAACAACCAACAACCAACAACCAACAACCAACAACCAACAACCAACAACCAACAACCAACAACCAACAACCAACAACCAACAACCAACAACCAACAACCAACAACCAACAACCAACAACCAACAACCAACAACCAACAACCAACAACCAACAACCAACAACCAACAACCAACAACCAACAACCAACAACCAACAACCAACAACCAACAACCAACAACCAACAACCAACAACCAACAACCAACAACCAACAACCAACAACCAACAACCAACAACCAACAACCAACAACCAACAACCAACAACCAACAACCAACAACCAACAACCAACAACCAACAACCAACAACCAACAACCAACAACCAACAACCAACAACCAACAACCAACAACCAACAACCAACAACCAACAACCAACAACCAACAACCAACAACCAACAACCAACAACCAACAACCAACAACCAACAACCAACAACCAACAACCAACAACCAACAACCAACAACCAACAACCAACAACCAACAACCAACAACCAACAACCAACAACCAACAACCAACAACCAACAACCAACAACCAACAACCAACAACCAACAACCAACAACCAACAACCAACAACCAACAACCAACAACCAACAACCAACAACCAACAACCAACAACCAACAACCAACAACCAACAACCAACAACCAACAACCAACAACCAACAACCAACAACCAACAACCAACAACCAACAACCAACAACCAACAACCAACAACCAACAACCAACAACCAACAACCAACAACCAACAACCAACAACCAACAACCAACAACCAACAACCAACAACCAACAACCAACAACCAACAACCAACAACCAACAACCAACAACCAACAACCAACAACCAACAACCAACAACCAACAACCAACAACCAACAACCAACAACCAACAACCAACAACCAACAACCAACAACCAACAACCAACAACCAACAACCAACAACCAACAACCAACAACCAACAACCAACAACCAACAACCAACAACCAACAACCAACAACCAACAACCAACAACCAACAACCAACAACCAACAACCAACAACCAACAACCAACAACCAACAACCAACAACCAACAACCAACAACCAACAACCAACAACCAACAACCAACAACCAACAACCAACAACCAACAACCAACAACCAACAACCAACAACCAACAACCAACAACCAACAACCAACAACCAACAACCAACAACCAACAACCAACAACCAACAACCAACAACCAACAACCAACAACCAACAACCAACAACCAACAACCAACAACCAACAACCAACAACCAACAACCAACAACCAACAACCAACAACCAACAACCAACAACCAACAACCAACAACCAACAACCAACAACCAACAACCAACAACCAACAACCAACAACCAACAACCAACAACCAACAACCAACAACCAACAACCAACAACCAACAACCAACAACCAACAACCAACAACCAACAACCAACAACCAACAACCAACAACCAACAACCAACAACCAACAACCAACAACCAACAACCAACAACCAACAACCAACAACCAACAACCAACAACCAACAACCAACAACCAACAACCAACAACCAACAACCAACAACCAACAACCAACAACCAACAACCAACAACCAACAACCAACAACCAACAACCAACAACCAACAACCAACAACCAACAACCAACAACCAACAACCAACAACCAACAACCAACAACCAACAACCAACAACCAACAACCAACAACCAACAACCAACAACCAACAACCAACAACCAACAACCAACAACCAACAACCAACAACCAACAACCAACAACCAACAACCAACAACCAACAACCAACAACCAACAACCAACAACCAACAACCAACAACCAACAACCAACAACCAACAACCAACAACCAACAACCAACAACCAACAACCAACAACCAACAACCAACAACCAACAACCAACAACCAACAACCAACAACCAACAACCAACAACCAACAACCAACAACCAACAACCAACAACCAACAACCAACAACCAACAACCAACAACCAACAACCAACAACCAACAACCAACAACCAACAACCAACAACCAACAACCAACAACCAACAACCAACAACCAACAACCAACAACCAACAACCAACAACCAACAACCAACAACCAACAACCAACAACCAACAACCAACAACCAACAACCAACAACCAACAACCAACAACCAACAACCAACAACCAACAACCAACAACCAACAACCAACAACCAACAACCAACAACCAACAACCAACAACCAACAACCAACAACCAACAACCAACAACCAACAACCAACAACCAACAACCAACAACCAACAACCAACAACCAACAACCAACAACCAACAACCAACAACCAACAACCAACAACCAACAACCAACAACCAACAACCAACAACCAACAACCAACAACCAACAACCAACAACCAACAACCAACAACCAACAACCAACAACCAACAACCAACAACAACAACCAACAACCAACAACCAACAACCAACAACCAACAACCAACAACCAACAACCAACAACCAACAACCAACAACCAACAACCAACAACCAACAACCAACAACCAACAACCAACAACCAACAACCAACAACCAACAACCAACAACCAACAACCAACAACCAACAACCAACAACCAACAACCAACAACCAACAACCAACAACCAACAACCAACAACCAACAACCAACAACCAACAACCAACAACCAACAACCAACAACCAACAACCAACAACCAACAACCAACAACCAACAACCAACAACCAACAACCAACAACCAACAACCAACAACCAACAACCAACAACCAACAACCAACAACCAACAACCAACAACCAACAACCAACAACCAACAACCAACAACCAACAACCAACAACCAACAACCAACAACCAACAACCAACAACCAACAACCAACAACCAACAACCAACAACCAACAACCAACAACCAACAACCAACAACCAACAACCAACAACCAACAACCAACAACCAACAACCAACAACCAACAACCAACAACCAACAACCAACAACCAACAACCAACAACCAACAACCAACAACCAACAACCAACAACCAACAACCAACAACCAACAACCAACAACCAACAACCAACAACCAACAACCAACAACCAACAACCAACAACCAACAACCAACAACCAACAACCAACAACCAACAACCAACAACCAACAACCAACAACCAACAACCAACAACCAACAACCAACAACCAACAACCAACAACCAACAACCAACAACCAACAACCAACAACCAACAACCAACAACCAACAACCAACAACCAACAACCAACAACCAACAACCAACAACCAACAACCAACAACCAACAACCAACAACCAACAACCAACAACCAACAACCAACAACCAACAACCAACAACCAACAACCAACAACCAACAACCAACAACCAACAACCAACAACCAACAACCAACAACCAACAACCAACAACCAACAACCAACAACCAACAACCAACAACCAACAACCAACAACCAACAACCAACAACCAACAACCAACAACCAACAACCAACAACCAACAACCAACAACCAACAACCAACAACCAACAACCAACAACCAACAACCAACAACCAACAACCAACAACCAACAACCAACAACCAACAACCAACAACCAACAACCAACAACCAACAACCAACAACCAACAACCAACAACCAACAACCAACAACCAACAACCAACAACCAACAACCAACAACCAACAACCAACAACCAACAACCAACAACCAACAACCAACAACCAACAACCAACAACCAACAACCAACAACCAACAACCAACAACCAACAACCAACAACCAACAACCAACAACCGACAACCAACAATCAACAACCAACAATCAACAATCAACAATCAACAATCAACAATCAACAATCAACAATCAACAATCATTAATCGACAATCAACAATCAACAATCAACAATCAACAATCAACAATCAACAATCAACAATCAACAATCAACAATCAACAATCAACAATCAACAACCAACAATCAACAATCAACAATCAACAATCAACAACCAACAACCAACAATCAACAATCAACAATCAACAATCAACAATCAACAATCAACAATCAACAATCAACAATTAACAATCAACAATCAACAATCAACAATCAACAATCAACAATCAACAATCAACAATCAACAATCAACAATCAACAATCAACAATCAACAATCAACAATCAACAATCAACAATCAACAATCAACAATCAACAATCAACAATCAACAACCAACAAGCAACAATCAACAATCAACAATCAATAATCAACAATCAACAATCAACAATCAACAATCATTAATCGACAATCAACAATCAAAAATCAACAATCAACAATCAATAATCAACAATCAACAATCAACAATCAACAATCATTAATCGACAATCAACAATCAAAAATCAACAATCAACAATCAACAATCAACAATCAACAATCAGCAATCAACAATCAACAATCAACAATCAACAATCAACAATCAACAATCAACAATCAACAATCAACAATCAACAATCAACAATCAACAATCAACAATCAACAATCAACAATCAACAATCAACAATCAACAATCAACAATCAACAATCAACAATCAACAATCAACAATCAACAATCAACAATCAACAATCAACAATCAACAATCAACAATCAACAATCAACAATCAACAATCAACAATCAACAATCAACAATCAACAATCAACAATCAACAATCAACAATCAACAATCAACAATCAACAATCAACAATCAACAATCAACAATCAACAATCAACAATCAACAATCAACAATCAACAATCAACAATCAACAATCAACAATCAACAATCAACAATCAATAATCAACAATCAACAATCAACAATCAACAATCATTAATCGACAATCAACAATCAACAATCAACAATCAACAATCAACAATCAACAATCAACAATCAACAATCAACAATCAACAATCAACAATCAACAATCAACAATCAACAATCAACAATCAACAATCAACAATCAACAATCAACAATCAACAATCAACAATCAACAATCAACAATCAACAATCAACAATCAACAATCAACAATCAACAATCAACAATCAACAATCAACAATCAACAATCAACAATCAACAATCAACAATCAACAATCAACAATCAACAATCAACAATCAACAATCAACAATCAACAATCAACAAACAACAATCAACAATCAACAATCAACAATCAACAATCAACAATCAACAATCAACAATCAACAATCAACAATCAACAATCAACAATCAACAATCAACAATCAACAATCAACAATCAACAATCAACAATCAACAATCAACAATCAACAATCAACAATCAACAATCAACAATCAACAATCAACAATCAACAATCAACAATCAACAATCAACAACAACAATCAACAATCAACAATCAACAATCAACAATCAACAATCAACAATCAACAATCAACAATCAACAATCAACAATCAACAATCAACAATCAACAATCAACAATCAACAATCAACAATCAACAATCAACAATCAACAATCAACAATCAACAATCAACAATCAACAATCAACAATCAACAATCAACAATCAACAATCAACAATCAACAATCAACAATCAACAATCAACAATCAACAATCAACAATCAACAATCAACAATCAACAATCAACAATCAACAATCAACAATCAACATTCAACAATCAACAATCAACAATCAACAATCAACAATCAACAATCAACAATCAACAATCAACAATCAACAATCAACAATCAACAATCAACAATCAACAATCAACAATCAACAATCAACAATCAACAATCAACAATCAACAATCAACAATCAACAATCAACAATCAACAATCAGCAATCAACAATCAACAACCAAAAACCAACAACCAACAACCAACAACCAACAACCAACAACCAACAACCAACAACCAACAACCAACAACCAACAACCAACAACCAACAACCAACAACCAACAACCAACAACCAACAACCAACAACCAACAACCAACAACCAACAACCAACAACCAACAACCAACAACCAACAACCAACAACCAACAACCAACAACCAACAACCAACAACCAACAACCAACAACCAACAACCAACAACCAACAACCAACAACCAACAACCAACAACCAACAACCAACAACCAACAACCAACAACCAACAACCAACAACCAACAACCAACAACCAACAACCAACAACCAACAACCAACAACCAACAACCAACAACCAACAACCAACAACCAACAACCAACAACCAACAACCAACAACCAACAACCAACAACCAACAACCAACAACCAACAACCAACAACCAACAACCAACAACCAACAACCAACAACCAACAACCAACAACCAACAACCAACAACCAACAACCAACAACCAACAACCAACAACCAACAACCAACAACCAACAACCAACAACCAACAACCAACAACCAACAACCAACAACCAACAACCAACAACCAACAACCAACAACCAACAACCAACAACCAACAACCAACAACCAACAACCAACAACCAACAACCAACAACCAACAACCAACAACCAACAACCAACAACCAACAACCAACAACCAACAACCAACAACCAACAACCAACAACCAACAACCAACAACCAACAACCAACAACCAACAACCAACAACCAACAACCAACAACCAACAACCAACAACCAACAACCAACAACCAACAACCAACAACCAACAACCAACAACCAACAACCAACAACCAACAACCAACAACCAACAACCAACAACCAACAACCAACAACCAACAACCAACAACCAACAACCAACAACCAACAACCAACAACCAACAACCAACAACCAACAACCAACAACCAACAACCAACAACCAACAACCAACAACCAACAACCAACAACCAACAACCAACAACCAACAACCAACAACCAACAACCAACAACCAACAACCAACAACCAACAACCAACAACCAACAACCAACAACCAACAACCAACAACCAACAACCAACAACCAACAACCAACAACCAACAACCAACAACCAACAACCAACAACCAACAACCAACAACCAACAACCAACAACCAACAACCAACAACCAACAACCAACAACCAACAACCAACAACCAACAACCAACAACCAACAACCAACAACCAACAACCAACAACCAACAACCAACAACCAACAACCAACAACCAACAACCAACAACCAACAACCAACAACCAACAACCAACAACCAACAACCAACAACCAACAACCAACAACCAACAACCAACAACCAACAACCAACAACCAACAACCAACAACCAACAACCAACAACCAACAACCAACAACCAACAACCAACAACCAACAACCAACAACCAACAACCAACAACCAACAACCAACAACCAACAACCAACAACCAACAACCAACAACCAACAACCAACAACCAACAACCAACAACCAACAACCAACAACCAACAACCAACAACCAACAACCAACAACCAACAACCAACAACCAACAACCAACAACCAACAACCAACAACCAACAACCAACAACCAACAACCAACAACCAACAACCAACAACCAACAACCAACAACCAACAACCAACAACCAACAACCAACAACCAACAACCAACAACCAACAACCAACAACCAACAACCAACAACCAACAACCAACAACCAACAACCAACAACCAACAACCAACAACCAACAACCAACAACCAACAACCAACAACCAACAACCAACAACCAACAACCAACAACCAACAACCAACAACCAACAACCAACAACCAACAACCAACAACCAACAACCAACAACCAACAACCAACAACCAACAACCAACAACCAACAACCAACAACCAACAACCAACAACCAACAACCAACAACCAACAACCAACAACCAACAACCAACAACCAACAACCAACAACCAACAACCAACAACCGACAACCAACAATCAACAACCAACAACCAACAATCAACAATCAACAATCAACAATCAACAATCAACAATCAACAATCAACAATCAACAATCAACAATCAACAATCAACAATCAACAATCAACAATCAACAATCATTAATCGACAATCAACAATCAACAATCAACAATCAACAATCAACAATCAACAATCAACAATCAACAATCAACAATCAACAATCAACAATCAACAACCAACAATCAACAATCAACAATCAACAACCAACAACCAACAATCAACAATCAACAATCAACAATCAACAATCAACAATCAACAATCAACAATCAACAATCAACAATCAACAATCAACAATCAACAATCAACAATCAACAATCAACAATCAACAATCAACAATCAACAATCAACAATCAACAATCAACAATCAACAATCAACAATCAACAATCAACAATCAACAATCAACAATCAACAATCAACAATCAACAATCAACAATCAACAATCAACAATCAACAATCAACAATCAACAATCAACAATCAACAATCAACAATCAACAATCAACAATCAACAATCAACAACCAACAAGCAACAATCAACAATCAACAATCAATAATCAACAATCAACAATCAACAATCAACAATCATTAATCGACAATCAACAATCAAAAATCAACAATCAACAATCAATAATCAACAATCAACAATCAACAATCAACAATCATTAATCGACAATCAACAATCAAAAATCAACAATCAACAATCAACAATCAACAATCAACAATCAACAATCAGCAATCAACAATCAACAATCAACAATCAACAACCAACAACCAACAATCAACAATCAACAATCAACAATCAACAATCAACAATCAACAATCAACAATCAACAATCAACAATCAACAATCAACAATCAACAATCAACAATCAACAATCAACAATCAACAATCAACAATCAACAATCAACAATCAACAATCATTAATCGACAATCAACAATCAACAATCAACAATCAACAATCAACAATCAACAACCAACAACCAACAATCAACAATCAACAATCAACAACCAACAACCAACAATCAACAATCAACAATCAACAATCAACAATCAACAATCAACAATCAACAATTAACAATCAACAATCAACAATCAACAATCAACAATCAACAATCAACAATCAACAATCAACAATCAACAATCAACAATCAACAATCAACAATCAACAATCAACAATCAACAATCAACAATCAACAATCAACAATCAACAATCAACAATCAACAATCAACAATCAACAACCAACAAGCAACAATCAACAATCAACAATCAATAATCAACAATCAACAATCAACAATCAACAATCATTAATCGACAATCAACAATCAAAAATCAACAATCAACAATCAATAATCAACAATCAACAATCAACAATCAACAATCATTAATCGACAATCAACAATCAAAAATCAACAATCAACAATCAACAATCAACAATCAACAATCAGCAATCAACAATCAACAATCAACAATCAACAATCAACAATCAACAATCAACAATCAACAATCAACAATCAACAATCAACAATCAACAATCAACAATCAACAATCAACAATCAACAATCAACAATCAACAATCAACAATCAACAATCAACAATCAACAATCAACAATCAACAATCAACAATCAACAATCAACAATCAACAATCAACAATCAACAATCAACAATCAACAATCAACAATCAACAATCAACAATCAACAATCAACAATCAACAATCAACAATCAAAAGTCAACAATCAACAATCAACAATCAACAATCAACAATCAATAATCAACAATCAACAATCAACAATCATTAATCGACAATCAACAATCAACAATCAACAATCAACAATCAACAATCAACAATCAACAATCAACAATCAACAATCAACAATCAACAATCAACAATCAACAATCAACAATCAACAATCAACAATCAACAATCAACAATCAACAATCAACAATCAACAATCAACAATCAACAATCAACAATCAACAATCAACAATCAACAATCAACAATCAACAATCAACAATCAACAATCAACAATCAACAATCAACAATCAACAATCAACAATCAACAATCAACAATCAACAATCAACAATCAACAATCAACAATCAACAATCAACAATCAACAATCAACAATCAACAATCAACAATCAACAATCAACAATCAACAATCAACAATCAACAATCAACAATCAACAATCAACAATCAACAATCAACAACAACAATCAACAATCAACAATCAACAATCAACAATCAACAATCAACAATCAACAATCAACAATCAACAATCAACAATCAACAACCAACAATCAACAATCAACAATCAACAATCAACAATCAACAATCAACAATCAACAATCAACAATCAACAATCAACAATCAACAATCAACAATCAACAATCAACAATCAACAATCAACAATCAACAATCAACAATCAACAATCAACAATCAACAATCAACAATCAACAATCAACAATCAACAATCAACAATCAACAATCAACAATCAACAATCAACAATCAACAATCAACAATCAACAATCAACAATCAACAATCAACAATCAACAATCAACAATCAACAATCAACAATCAACAATCAACAATCAACAATCAACAATCAACAATCAACAATCAACAATCAACAATCAACAATCAACAATCAACAATCAACAATCAACAATCAACAATCAACAATCAACAATCAACAATCAACAATCAACAATCAACAATCAACAATCAACAATCAGCAATCAACAATCAACAATCAACAACCAACAACCAACAACCAACAACCAACAACCAACAACCAACAACCAACAACCAACAACCAACAACCAACAACCAACAACCAACAACCAACAACCAACAACCAACAACCAACAACCAACAACCAACAACCAACAACCAACAACCAACAACCAACAACCAACAACCAACAACCAACAACCAACAACCAACAACCCACAACCAACAAAAAACAACCAACAACCAACAACCAACAACCAACAACCAACAACCAACAACCAACAACCAACAACCAACAACCAACAACCAACAACCAACAACCAACAACCAACAACCAACAACCAACAACCAACAACCAACAATCAACAACCAACAACCAACAACCAACAACCAACAACCAACAACCAACAACCAACAACCAACAACCAACAACCAACAACCAACAACCAACAACCAACAACCAACAACCAACAACCAACAACCAACAACCAACAACCAACAACCAACAACCAACAACCAACAACCAACAACCAACAACCAACAACCAACAACCAACAACCAACAACCAACAACCAACAACCAACAACCAACAACCAACAACCAACAACCAACAACCAACAACCAACAACCAACAACCAACAACCAACAACCAACAACCAACAACCAACAACCAACAACCAACAACCAACAACCAACAACCAACAACCAACAACCAACAACCAACAACCAACAACCAACAACCAACAACCAACAACCAACAACCAACAACCAACAACCAACAACCAACAACCAACAACCAACAACCAACAACCAACAACCAACAACCAACAACCAACAACCAACAACCAACAACCAACAACCAACAACCAACAACCAACAACCAACAACCAACAACCAACAACCAACAACCAACAACCAACAACCAACAACCAACAACCAACAACCAACAACCAACAACCAACAACCAACAACCAACAACCAACAACCAACAACCAACAACCAACAACCAACAACCAACAACCAACAACCAACAACCAACAACCAACAACCAACAACCAACAACCAACAACCAACAACCAACAACCAACAACCAACAACCAACAACCAACAACCAACAACCAACAATCAACAATCAACAATCAACAATCAACAGTCAATAATCAACAATCAACAATCAACAATCAACAATCAACAATCAACAATCAACAATCAACAATCAACAATCAACAATCAACAATCAACAATCAACAATCAACAATCAACAATCAACAATCAACAATCAACAATCAACAATCAACAATCAACAATCAACAATCAACAATCAACAATCAACAATCAACAATCAACAATCAACAATCAACAATCAACAATCAACAATCAACAATCAACAATCAACAATCAACAATCAACAATCAACAATCAACAATCAACAATCAACAATCAACAATCAACAATCAACAATCAACAATCAACAATCAACAATCAACAATCAACAATCAACAATCAACCAACAACCAACAACCAACAACCAACAACCAACAACCAACAACCAACAACCAACAACCAACAACCAACAACCAACAACCAACAACCAACAACCAACAACCAACAACCAACAACCAACAACCAACAACCAACAACCAACAACCAACAACCAACAACCAACAACCAACAACCAACAACCAACAACCAACAACCAACAACCAACAACCAACAACCAACAACCAACAACCAACAACCAACAACCAACAACCAACAACCAACAACCAACAACCAACAACCAACAACCAACAACCATCAACCAACAACCAACAACCAACAATCAACAATCAACAATCAACAATCAACAGTCAATAATCAACAATCAACAATCAACAATCAACAATCAACAATCAACAATCAACAATCAACAATCAACAATCAACAATCAACAATCAACAATCAACAATCAACAATCAACAATCAACAATCAACAATCAACAATCAACAATCAACAATCAACAATCAACAATCAACAATCAACAATCAACAATCAACAATCAACAATCAACAATCAACAATCAACAATCAACAATCAACAACCAACAACCAACAACCAACAACCAACAACCAACAACCAACAACCAACAACCAACAACCAACAACCAACAACCAACAACCAACAACCAACAACCAACAACCAACAACCAACAACCAACAACCAACAACCAACAACCAACAACCAACAACCAACAACCAACAACCAACAACCAACAACCAACAACCAACAACCAACAACCAACAACCAACAACCAACAACCAACAACCAACAACCAACAACCAACAACCAACAACCAACAACCAACAACCAACAACCAACAACCAACAACCAACAACCAACAACCAACAACCAACAACCAACAACCAACAACCAACAACCAACAACCAACAACCAACAACCAACAACCAACAACCAACAACCAACAACCAACAACCAACAACCAACAACCAACAACCAACAACCAGCAACCAACAACCAGCAACCAACAACCAGCAACCAACAACCAACAACCAACAACCAACAACCAACAACCAACAACCAACAACCAACAACCAACAACCAACAACCAACAACCAACAACCAACAACCAACAACCAACAACCAACAACCAACAACCAACAACCAACAACCAACAACCAACAACCAACAACCAACAACCAACAACCAACAACCAACAACCAACAACCAACAACCAACAACCAATAACCAACAATCAACAATCAATAATCAATAATCAATAATCAATAATCAATAATCAACAATCAACAATCAACAATCAACAATCAACAATCAACAATCAACAATCAACAATCAACAATCAACAATCAACAATCAACAATCAACAATCAACAATCAACAATCAACAATCAACAATCAACAATCAACAATCAACAATCAACAATCAACAATCAACAATCAACAATCAACAATCAACAATCAACAATCAACAATCAACAATCAACAATCAACAATCAACAATCAACAATCAACAATCAACAATCAACAATCAACAATCAACAATCAACAATCAACAATCAACAATCAACAATCAACAATCAACAATCAACAATCAACAATCAACAATCAACAATCAACAATCAACAATCAACAATCAACAATCAACAATCAACAATCAACAATCAACAATCAACAATCAACAATCAACAATCAACAATCAAAAATCAACAATCAACAATCAACAATCAACAATCAACAATCAACAATCAACAATCAACAATCAACAATCAACAATCAACAATCAACAATCAACAATCAACAATCAACAATCAACAATCAACAATCAACAATCAACAATCAACAATCAACAATCAACAATCAACAATCAACAATCAACAATCAACAATCAACAATCAACAATCAACAATCAACAATCAACAATCAACAATCAACAATCAACAATCAACAATCAACAATCAACAATCAACAATCAACAATCAACAATCAACAATCAACAATCAACAATCAACAATCAACAATCAACAATCAACAATCAACAATCAACAATCAACAATCAACAATCAATAATCAACAATCAACAATCAACAATCAACAATCAACAATCAACAATCAACAACCAACAACCAACAACCAACAACCAACAACCAACAACCAACAACCAACAACCAACAACCAACAACCAACAACCAACAACCAACAACCAACAACCAACAACCAACAACCAACAACCAACAACCAACAACCAACAACCAACAACCAACAACCAACAACCAACAACCAACAACCAACAACCAACAACCAACAACCAACAACCAACAACCAACAACCAACAACCAACAACCAACAACCAACAACCAACAACCAACAACCAACAACCAACAACCAACAACCAACAACCAACAACCAACAACCAACAACCAACAACCAACAACCAACAACCAACAACCAACAACCAACAACCAACAACCAACAACCAACAACCAACAACCAACAACCAACAACCAACAACCAACAACCAACAACCAACAACCAACAACCAACAACCAACAACCAACAACCAACAACCAACAACCAACAACCAACAACCAACAACCAACAACCAACAACCAACAACCAACAACCAACAACCAACAACCAACAACCAACAACCAACAACCAACAACCAACAACCAACAACCAACAACCAACAACCAACAACCAACAACCAACAACCAACAACCAACAACCAACAACCAACAACCAACAACCAACAACCAACAACCAACAACCAACAACCAACAACCAACAACCAACAACCAACAACCAACAACCAACAACCAACAACCAACAACCAACAACCAACAACCAACAACCAACAACCAACAACCAACAACCAACAACCAACAACCAACAACCAACAACCAACAACCAACAACCAACAACCAACAACCAACAACCAACAACCAACAACCAACAACCAACAACCAACAACCAACAACCAACAACCAACAACCAACAACCAACAACCAACAACCAACAACCAACAACCAACAACCAACAACCAACAACCAACAACCAACAACCAACAACCAACAACCAACAACCAACAACCAACAACCAACAACCAACAACCAACAACCAACAACCAACAACCAACAACCAACAACCAACAACCAACAACCAACAACCAACAACCAACAACCAACAACCAACAACCAACAACCAACAACCAACAACCAACAACCAACAACCAACAACCAACAACCAACAACCAACAACCAACAACCAACAACCAACAACCAACAACCAACAACCACAACCAACAACCAACAACCAACAACCAACAACCAACAACCAACAACCAACAACCAACAACCAACAACCAACAACCAACAACCAACAACCAACAACCAACAACCAACAACCAACAACCAACAACCAACAACCAACAACCAACAACCAACAACCAACAACCAACAACCAACAACCAACAACCAACAACCAACAACCAACAACCAACAACCAACAACCAACAACCAACAACCAACAACCAACAACCAACAACCTACAACCAACAACCAACAACCAACAACCAACAACCAACAACACACAACCAACAACCAACAACCAACAACACACAACCAACAACCAACAACCAACAACCAACAACCAACAACCAACAACCAACAACCAACAACCAACAACCAACAACCAACAACCAACAACCAACAACCAACAACCAACAACCAACAACCAACAACCAACAACCAACAACCAACAACCAACAACCAACAACCACAACCAACAACCAACAACCAACAACCAACAACCAACAACCAACAACCAACAACCAACAACCAACAACCAACAACCAACAACCAACAACCAACAACCAACAACCAACAACCAACAACCAACAACCAACAACCAACAACCAACAACCAACAACCAACAACCAACAACCAACAACCAACAACCAACAACCAACAACCAACAACCAACAACCAACAACCAACAACCAACAACCAACAACCAACAACCAACAACCAACAACCAACAACCAACAACCAACAACCAACAACCAACAACCAACAACCAACAACCAACAACCAACAACCAACACCACAACCAACAACCAACAACCAACAACCAACAACCAACAACCAACAACCAACAACCAACAACCAACAACCAACAACCAACAACCAACAACCAACAACCAACAACCAACAACCAACAACCAACAACCAACAACCAACAACCAACAACCAACAACCAACAACCAACAACCAACAACCAACAACCAACACCAACAACCAACAACCAACAACCAACAACCAACAACCAACAACCAACAACCAACAACCAACAACCAACAACCAACAACCAACAACCAACAACCAACAACCAACAACCAACAACCAACAACCAACAACCAACAACCAACAACCAACAACCAACAACCAACAACCAACAACCAACAACCAACAACCAACAACCAACAACCAACAACCAACAACCAACAACCAACAACCAACAACCAACAACCAACAACCAACAACCAACAACCAACAACCAACAACCAACAACCAACAACCAACAACCAACAACCAACAACCAACAACCAACAACCAACAACCAACAACCAACAACAACAACCAACAACCAACAACCAACAACCAACAACCAACAACCAACAACCAACAACCAACAACCAACAACCAACAACCAACAACCAACAACCAGCAACCAACAACCAGCAACCAACAACCAACAACCTGCAACCAACAACCAACAACCAACAACCAACAACCAACAACCAACAACCAATAACCAACAACCAACAACCAACAACCAACAACCAACAACCAACAACCAACAACCAACAACCAACAACCAACAACCAACAACCAACAACCAACAACCAACAACCAACAACCAACAACCAACAACCAACAACCAACAACCAACAACCAACAACCAACAACCAACAACCAACAACCAACAACCAACAACCAACAACCAACAACCAACAACCAACAACCAACAACCAACAACCAACAACCAACAACCAACAACCAACAACCAACAACCAACAACCAACAACCAACAACCAACAACCAACAACCAACAACCAACAACCAACAACCAACAACCAACAACCAACAACCAACAACCAACAACCAACAACCAACAACCAACAACCAACAACCAACAACCAACAACCAACAACCAACAACCAACAACCAACAACCAACAACCAACAACCAACAACCAACAACCAACAACCAACAACCAACAACCAACAACCAACAACCAACAACCAACAACCAACAACCAACAACCAACAACCAACAACCAACAACCAACAACCAACAACCAACAACCAACAACCAACAACCAACAACCAACAACCAACAACCAACAACCAACAACCAACAACCAACAACCAACAACCAACAACCAACAACCAACAACCAACAACCAACAACCAACAACCAACAACCAACAACCAACAACCAACAACCAACAACCAACAACCAACAACCAACAACCAACAACCAACAACCAACAACCAACAACCAACAACCAACAACCAACAACCAACAACCAACAACCAACAACCAACAACCAACAACCAACAACCAACAACCAACAACCAACAACCAACAACCAACAACCAACAACCAACAACCAACAACCAACAACCAACAACCAACAACCAACAACCAACAACCAACAACCAACAACCAACAACCAACAACCAACAACCAACAACCAACAACCAACAACCAACAACCAACAACCAACAACCAACAACCAACAACCAACAACCAACAACCAACAACCAACAACCAACAACCAACAACCAACAACCAACAACCAACAACCAACAACCAACAACCAACAACCAACAACCAACAACCAACAACCAACAACCAACAACCAACAACCAACAACCAACAACCAACAACCAACAACCAACAACCAACAACCAACAACCAACAACCAACAACCAACAACCAACAACCAACAACCAACAACCAACAACCAACAACCAACAACCAACAACCAACAACCAACAACCAACAACCAACAACCAACAACCAACAACCAACAACCAACAACCAACAACCAACAACCAACAACCAACAACCAACAACCAACAACCAACAACCAACAACCAACAACCAACAACCAACAACCAACAACCAACAACCAACAACCAACAACCAACAACCAACAACCAACAACCAACAACCAACAACCAACAACCAACAACCAACAACCAACAACCAACAACCAACAACCAACAACAAACAACCAACAACCAACAACCAACAACCAACAACCAACAACCAACAACCAACAACCAACAACCAACAACCAACAACCAACAACCAACAACCAACAACAAACAACCAACAACCAACAACCAACAACCAACAACCAACAACCAACAACCAACAACCAACAACCAACAACCAACAACCAACAAAAAACAACCAACAAAAAACAACCAACAAAAAACAACCAACAACCAACAACCTGTGATGTGCTTTTTGGTCGAGGCTGAGGTAGCACGTCGGGTCCAGGGTCTTTCCAAAGAAATCAGCGTAAAACTTTGGATTGCAGGTTCAAAACTCCGAAGTCGCAGGTTTTATAATAATAGTTTTTATTCGGTTTTTTTATATAATTCAATTTTACAATTTTACAATTCAAAGAGCTCGATACAGTATTTGTTTTACAAAATAGTTCAGTTTTACAAATTTCAATTTTCCGCTTAAAGTAACTAGCAGGGTATTTCATATATGGCTTAAAATAGATAACAAGTTATTTCATATGCGGTGTTATACAGGTTAGGCTTAATATCTACAAACTTATGATAACGGCAAGGGGTGGAACCAAGAAAGGAACATAGTCCCGAGTGGAGCTGGAAGAGTCATCCACCAAGGAGATGAAAGCGAATACGTATTACTTACTAAGAAAAGCAAAGGGCGGAACCAAGAAGGAACCGGTCCCGAGTGGAGCTGGAAGAGTCATCCACCAAGGAGATGAAAGCGAATACGTATTACTTACAATAAATCAATACCTATTGCCTAATTTAATAAAAAAAAAACGTTTAACCAGTAATCAGCTCTAGCTATAGCTTAAAAGCCCGAAGCGTATGTCTGACCCGGGATCTTAACACCTTGGTACTCTGAATTGGTACCGTGAACAACGGAAGGCGAAAGACAAATTTCTATGGGATTTTCACCTTTACCTACTTATGATATTTTTCGTAGTAAGGAGGTGTGAATCATAAGAAACAAACGAAAAGTGTACCTTTTACTACTAAATGAGTAGTATTGAGTAATATAGTACTCATTCGGGGATCGGACGGTAGTACTATAGTACTGTATAGTACTTATGCAGGGATCGGACGGTAGCAAACGCATTAAATAAAAATGTTTGTATGAATTCATAGAAATGCTATATAAATACGGTCGGTAAACGGATATAAAAGTATATTAGATAACACTACAAAAATATATTTAAAGAAGAATTGTAACGCTTCGTTACAGTCCCCCCTTTCTTCGGAGAGCAAAAGCCCCGCTTTTGCGCATATGTCATAATTATAAATATATGTATATTATATATATATATTTTTTTTTTTTTTTTTTTATAAATCTTAATACCTAAGAAAAAAAATTAACAAGCTCGGAATTTAAACTTAAATCTTTTAATTCATCTAAACTATTTTATTTTTAAAATAACCTAAACACATTTAAATTCATTAACTCATCATATGGTAGTCGAAATTAGATCTCTGCAATTGAGTTCTGGCGCCGGTGCTGCTCCTTGACCCTTTTAGTTTCTCGATAGGTTGATGGTTTTTCTTTGGCTTTTAAAGTTTAGTACGGCCTTGGTGTTGTTCTTGTTCAACCGGACAGCAACGCGGCCCCAAGGCCTGAAAATGTTGAATACCCGGTGCTTATGGGGGCCTCGCAGGGAAATCCCTTCGAAGGGGTCGTCGGGGGCTGGTACCACCGCATCCGAAAAATCTGGCTCTGAAGCGACGTGGTCTTGTTCGGGGATTGTTACCACCGCATCCGGAAAGGCTGGTTCCGAAATTACATCATCTGGTTCTGGGATTGGGACGGTCGGAATGTCGGCGAAAACGGGACGGCTGACAGTTAGTAGCTCTGGCTCTGGGTTTGTGACGGCTGGGATGTCGGCGAAAACAGGACGGCTGACAGTTAGTGTCTCTGGTAATTTAGGACGGTTTGGCAAAATTAGCACCTCAGTGAATACCGCCTTGGCCGGGAAGAGGCTACGGTCCGGTACTACCTCATTCGGCTCCGGGTTGACCGTTTTCGCGGCAAGGAACGTGTGTTCAGTGGGGGCTTTCTTCTGAACGGGTGACTGTGGGATAATGTTCAAGGCCGCCCACTTCAGGTTGGCCTCCTCTCGCTGCTCCCGGACTAGTGCAAGCCGTGCATTGTACTCTGTCGGTGGCCTGATCGCTCTGAAGCCCATGTCATGCGCCACTTTGAGGGTTCGGCTACCCAAGCGTTGTGAACGTACCTCAAGGAACATGGGGGCGTCATCACGGGGCGGTGGAGCGATTCGGCGTGGTGCGGTTGGTTGCCTTATAAATGGTTCTTCGCCAGATGGCTTGAATTGGCGGTGACTGGGTCCAGGGACAGGAGCCGGACGGGCTATATTTGGCGGATTCTTGAATGAAAGTGGCTTTGAGTTGTCCTGCACTAGTTGCCTTGGCTCAACGACGGATCGGCGGCGGTTGCTTCGGGTCGCTGGTTGAAGGTCGACAGTGGTAGACGGCTGTGCGGTGGAGGGTGGCGGCGTTTTGACTTGCTCCGGCTTTTGACGATGCGGCTGCTGGCGTGATCGGCGACGGTTGGGTACGGACACAGTCTGCGGTATGGCGTCGGTAATTGGCTGCTCGACGCGGGGTGGCGGCGTATTGGGCGTTGGAGGTGGCGTGCTGGCTTCATGATGCAAGGGGGAGCGGGATCGGCAGGCTCGTCGTCGATTGGTGGTGATCTTCCTACGCGGTGGTTTCGCTACTTGCCCTTGGTTGCTTTCCATCTTTATCTTTTCCTTTCTAGGTTCGCTCTGCACGGCAGCTGATCGACGACTGGTGTTTCTTGCAGGGATGATTGTTTCCTTTATATAATTTTCGGAGGATGCTGGATGTGAATCGTGTTCGTCTGAATAAAAACCTTTAATATCTCGTATATGTGCTCTGATGGTGCCGTCTCTCCCCTTCTCGGTTCTTTTACTTTTCAATAACACGATTACGGGCGAGATAAATTTGAGCACTTCGTAGGGCCCTTCGAAACGGGGTGCTAGCTTTTCTGCGAAGTAGTTGACAGCGGACGATAATACTCTAGCTCTTTTGAACACTTGTTCGCCAATGCCCGGTTTCCATGGGCGTCGTCGCAAGTTATAATGCTTCGCTTGACTTTGGCTAGCCTTTTGCAAGTTCAAACGCACCAGTTCGAATAGCGCTTTCATGCGTTCCTGTCGAGCTGTTACACTTTCACCCGAAGTCGCGGGTTGCAAAACCGTGGCGTTATCTTTGGGGGTCCTTGGTTCACGGCCAAAATTCAATACGGCGGGGGAAAATCCGGTGGATTCGTGAAAGCTGGTGTTAATTGCGAATGTGAATTCGGGGATGTACTCGTCCCAAGTACGTTGGTTTCCCTGCACGTATTGGGCAATCATCGTTTTTAACACCCTGTTTACTCTCTCTGTTGGGTTCTCTTGGGGAGAGTATGGTGCGGTCAGTCTTTGCGTGATTCCCGATTCGCCCAAGAATTCCTTAAACCGTAAGCTGGTGAATTGTGCCCCGTTGTCGGATAGAAATATTTTCGGTACTCCAAAACGCGAAATAATTCGTTCCCGAACTGCTTGAATCAGCTTTTGCGTAATGGCTGCTCTCATCGGAATCGCCTCCACCCACTTGGAGAACTTGTCGACTAAAACTAGAAGAATGGTGTTTCCTCGCATAGACTTTGGCAGTGGGCCGACGAAATCTGCGCACACTATTTCCCAGGGCTCTTCGACGGGCGTAGTATACATCAATCCGCTCATCTTTTGCTGCGACACTTTATGCTCGTTGCAAACTTGACATCGTCGTACGTATCTGTTAATGTCGCGAAACATCCCAGGCCAATAAAAACGTTTAAGCATGCGGGACGTGGTTTTCGCAGTCCCCAGGTGTCCGGCGGTTGCGGCTTCGTGATTGTTGGCTAGTACTTGATTTCGGTCGGGTACGGGCACACACAATTTCCAAACGTCTTCTTGAGGGTTTGCTAATAGCTGGGAATTTTGGAACTGGCGAAATAGCTGGTCTTCGACGATCTTGTATTCCGGGTACTTGCCTGGGTCGCTTTTCACTTGGGCTTTCTTCGTATCAACCCAATCAGGTTTAACACCTCGAGAGGCGGCTATTCTGTCCGTGGCGGTAATGGGAAGGGGATCTTGGGAAAGGGCGTCGGCTACCACATTCATAGCACCTTTACGATATTGGACGGAGAAGTCAAATTGTTGCAATTCCAATGCCCATCTAGCCAGTCGACCAGAAGGGTTTTCGAGTGTGTGACTTCAGCGTGGTGGTCCGTAACTACATTGAAGTGATATCCTTCCAAATACGGTCGCATTTTACGGATTCCCCAGAGTATCGCCAAGCACTCTTTCTCTGTTGCGGCGTACTTCAATTCCAGTTCGGTGAGGGTGCGGCTAGCGTAGGCTATTACCTTTTCGTGTCCGTCGATGGTCTGGGTTAAAACTACTCCTAACCCGTGTTGGCTGGCGTCGGTCTGGAGCGTAAAAGCTTGGTTGAAGTCTGGACAGGCTAGCACGGGGGCTTCGGTCAGCTTTGCTTTCAATGCTTCGAAAGCGGTTTGCTGTTGTAGGTCCCAATTCCAAGATGCTTTCTTTTTCAATAGAGATGTTAGCGGGGCGGCTACGGTAGAAAAATCTTGGATGAATCGGCGATACCACGAACAAATACCCAACACGCGCCGTAGTTCTTTAACGCATGAGGGTGCTTTCAATTCTTTGACAGCGGCGACTTTATCGGGGTCGGTATGAATCCCTTCTTTGCTTACGACGTGTCCCAAGTAATGGAGGCTCTCTTTGCAAAAATGGCACTTCTCGACATTGATCCTTAAATTGGCAGCTCAGAGTTTCCTGAATACCTCCTTAAGATGGCTTAGATGTTCGTCAAAAGTGCTGCTAACTACGATGATATCGTCGAGGTAAACGAAAACGTTATTGACAGTGCTAGGACCAAAAATGGTATCCATAGCCCGTTGAAATGTAGCGCCAGCGGAATGTAGACCGCACGGCATCACGTTCCATTCGAACAAGCCCCTTCCAGGGACGGTGAATGCAGTATATTGTTTACAACGGGCGTCCAACGCAATCTGCCAATAACCTTGCTTCAAATCAATTGTGGAGATAAACTTGGCTCCTCGCAACTTGTCCAGAATTGAGTTGATGAACGGTAACGGATATGCATCTTTGATCGATAAGTCATTCAGCTGCCTATAGTCAACGCAAACTCTCCAAGTGCCTCCTTTCTTTCGCACGAGTACTATGGGTGAGCTGTAAGGGCTTTTGGACATGCGTATTTTGCCCGTTTTCAACAGTTCGTCGACTTCTTCAACTATGATTTTCTGCATGGCAGGGTTCCGGGGGTAATAGCGTTGTTTAAACGGCTGGTCGGTCTTCAGGCAAATCTGGTGCGGGGGGACGTTTGCTTTCCCCTGCACCCTGTCGAACAAAGGTAATTCGGCATCAAGGAACTCGGTTAAACGCTGTTGCGGAATTTCGTCAATTGCTTCCTTGAGTACGCAAGTCGGAAAGAGTTTTTCTGGCTCGGTTGTTTTCTTGCCAATGACTGGGCGTCCGCTCAAGAAGACTTCGAAATTTGCCTTGTTTAGGAAGTCCATTCCTATAATGGCATCTTCGTCCAGACCCGATAGATAGGTTACTTCGCCGGTTAGGGGCATGTCGCCCAAGTATAGCGTCATACTGAAGTGTTCTGTGGTCATCACGGGGTTGCCATTTGCTAGGTGAATCGCTCTCGGGTACTCGGCTATAGGGATGTCCAGCCGCCGGAGTTCGTTGCTCAAGTCCAGCCCCGCAAATGTTCTGGTTGAGCCCGTGTCAAGCAATGCTTGGAACGTCTTGTTCCCCACTTTAATAGGAATAAATATTCTTGGATCGGTTGCCGGGGGTGCATTCACTACGGCGGTTGTGCTTCGTTGGCAAGAGCAGTTCCGCGTTAGTCTGCCATCTTCGCCGCAGAACGAGCAGAACAACCTGAATGGCCTTCGGCAGTTTTCCTTCCGGTGCCCCCGTTGTTTGCAATTCCAGCAATGTGTCTGCATGTCGTAAGGGACGCTGATTTGCTGGGTGGTCGGACGGTCGTATGCAGTGGCAGGCAGGGCTCGTGAAATAGGGGCAGGGGCGGTAGCAGGCGTTGGCCGCACAGGACGTTCTTCCTGCTTGATGATTTCGTACTCCTCTGATAGCTCCAACAGCTCGTCTATCGTCGAAAAATCTCTCCTCTTTATATACAACTTGTACTCGGGACGTAATTTGTCGTATATTCGGTCGTTTGTCGTATATTGCATCGCCATGATGAAGTCCTTAGCACGCTCTCGTGGGCCCTGCCGCTTGCGCATGATCTCGTCCTCGAGACGATGCTTGTACCTCGCCGGCAGGAATTGTTGTAAGAAAGCGTGGCGGAATTCTTCCCACGTAGTCAGCGAATCCTTCTTTATGCCCCACCATTCAAGGGCCGTGCCCCGAAAGATCTCTGGCATCGTTCGCAAGACGTCACTCGGGGGGATGTCATAGCATTGGGTCAATTCTTCGATTCGCTCCATGAATTCGAGTGCGTTTCCAGATGAATCGAAACGCAGACCCCACTTACGAACGGTATTCATGACGTCCGCCTGGTAGCTGAGCGTCAATCGGGCGGGAGGCGGCGGTGGTGGAAAATCTCTTTCTGGCAGACTGGTCGGGTATGCGTGCGTGATAGTGATGGACGGCACTTGAACTGGAGCGGGTATTATGATCGGTGTTGAGACAGTTGCTTCCGGTGCGAAGTTGGCAGGAACGGACGGTGGTAAATCCAACTTTGAGTTTTCCCCAAATGTCGTCGGGGCGGGGGCGGGCAGCAGTTCGTTGTCAGCGCTTGCGTCGTCAGCCGTTTCCCTCTCCACCACCATCTCTTCCAATTTTGCGCAGAGATTCTGTGTGGATTTGTGTATCCGAAGCTCTTTCAGATGCTGGCTGAGACGCTTCCTTAGCGTTGGCACTTTTCCACTGGTGTCTAAATTTTGGGCGCCTAGCACCTCGATGAGTTCCGGCTTTTTCAGGATATAGATGAAGCCGAGATTTTTGTAGGGGTTGAGCTCGTCCATGTCGTCAAGCTCTTCGGTGTCGGTAACGGGTTCGGAAGTTTCGGAAGTATTGCCGGATGCGGGTGGTTCCGGTGTACGGGATGCGGTTGGTTCCAGTGTACAGGATGCGGGTGGTTCCAGTGTACAGGATGCGGGTGTTTCTGGTGTACAGGATGCGGTAGTGCCTTTCAAAGGTTCTTGCGGGGTGTGCGGTTCACTGCTGACTAAATCCGCTACGAGGTTTGACGGTTTGCTCAGGTCAATCAGCTTACGGCGGTCGGTGTCACCTGTAGCGGATTCCAGATTGGGCAGTGATCGGGTTAAAGTAGAACCCTCAAAAGGTCCCTGCTCGGGCGCCAATTTGTGATGTGCTTTTTGGTCGAGGCTGAGGTAGCACGTCGGGTCCAGGGTCTTTCCAAAGAAAGCAGCGTAAAACTTTGGATTGCAGGTTCAAAACTCCGAAGTCGCAGGTTTTATAATAATAGTTTTTATTCGGTTTTTTTTATATAATTCAATTTTACAATTTTACAATTCAAAGAGCTCGATACAGTATTTGTTTTACAAAATAGTTCAGTTTTACAAATTTCAGTTTTCCGCTTAAAGTAACTAGCAGGGTATTTCATATATGGCTTAAAATAGATAACAAGTTTCATATACGGTGTTATACAGGTTAGGCTTAATATCTACAAACTTATGATAACGGCAAGGGGTGGAACCAAGAAAGGAACCCAGTCCCGAGTGGAGCTGGAAGAGTCATCCACCAAGGAGATGAAAGCGAATACGTATTACTTACCAATAAAAGCAAAGGGCGGAACCAAGAAGGAACCGGTCCCGAGTGGAGCTGGAAGAGTCATCCACCAAGGAGATGAAAGCGAATACGTATTACTTACTAATAAAAGCAAAGGGCGGAACCAAGAAGGAACCGGTCCCGAGTGGAGCTGGAAGAGTCATCCACCAAGGAGATGAAAGCGAATACGTATTACTTACAATAAATCAATACCTATTGCCTAATTTAATAAAAAAAAAACGTTTAACCAGTAATCAGCTCTAGCTATAGCTTAAAAGTCCGAAGCGTACGTCTGACCCGGGATCTTAACACCTTGGTACTCTGAATCGGTACCGTGAACAACGGAAGGCGAAAGACAAATTTCTATGGGATTTTCACCTTTACTTATGATATTTTTCGTAGTAAGGAGGTGTAAATCATAAGAAACAAACGAAAAGTGTACCTTTTACTACTAAATGAGTAGTATTGAGTAATATAGTACTCATTCGGGGATCGGACGGTAGTACTATAGTACTGTATAGTACTTATGCAGGGATCGGACGGTAGCAAACGCATTAAATAAAAATGTTTGTATGAATTCATAGAAATGCTATATAAATACGGTCGGTAAACGGATATAAAAGTATATTAGATAACACTACAAAAATATATTTAAAGAAGAATTGTAACGCTTCGTTACAAACCAACAACCAACAACCAACAACCAACAACCAACAACCAACAACCAACAACCAACAACGAACAACCAACAACAAACAACCAACAACCAACAACCAACAACCAACAACCAACAACCAACAACCAACAACCAACAACCAACAACCAACAACCAACAACCAACAACCAACAACCAACAACCAACAACCAACAACCAACAACCAACAACCAACAACCAACAACCAACAACCAACAACCAACAACCAACAACCAACAACCAACAACCAACAACCAACAACCAACAACCAACAACCAACAACCAACAACCAACAACCAACAACCAACAACCAACAACCAACAACCAACAACCAACAACCAACAACCAACAACCAACAACCAACAACCAACAACCAACAACCAACAACCAACAACCAACAACCAACAACCAACAACCAACAACCAACAACCAACAACCAACAACCAACAACCAACAACCAACAACCAACAACCAACAACCAACAACCAACAACCAACAACCAACAACCAACAACCAACAACCAACAACCAACAACCAACAACCAACAACCAACAACCAACAACCAACAACCAACAACCAACAACCAACAACCAACAACCAACAACCAACAACCAACAACCAACAACCAACAACCAACAACCAACAACCAACAACCAACAACCAACAACCAACAACCAACAACCAACAACCAACAACCAACAACCAACAACCAACAACCAACAACCAACAACCAACAACCAACAACCAACAACCAACAACCAACAACCAACAACCAACAACCAACAACCAACAACCAACAACCAACAACCAACAACCAACAACCAACAACCAACAACCAACAACCAACAACCAACAACCAACAACCAACAACCAACAACCAACAACCAACAACCAACAACCAACAACCAACAACCAACAACCAACAACCAACAACCAACAACCAACAACCAACAACCAACAACCAACAACCAACAACCAACAACCAACAACCAACAACCAACAACCAACAACCAACAACCAACAACCAACAACCAACAACCAACAACCAACAACCAACAACCAACAACCAACAACCAACAACCAACAACCAACAACCAACAACCAACAACCAACAACCAACAACCAACAACCAACAACCAACAACCAACAACCAACAACCAACAACCAACAACCAACAACCAACAACCAACAACCAACAACCAACAACCAACAACCAACAACCAACAACCAACAACCAACAACCAACAACCAACAACCAACAACCAACAACCAACAACCAACAACCAACAACCAACAACCAACAACCAACAACCAACAACCAACAACCAACAACCAACAACCAACAACCAACAACCAACAACCAACAACCAACAACCAACAACCAACAACCAACAACCAACAACCAACAACCAACAACCAACAACCAACAACCAACAACCAACAACCAACAACCAACAACCAACAACCAACAACCAACAACCAACAACCAACAACCAACAACCAACAACCAACAACCAACAACCAACAACCAACAACCAACAACCAACAACCAACAACCAACAACCAACAACCAACAACCAACAACCAACAACCAACAACCAACAACCAACAACCAACAACCAACAACCAACAACCAACAACCAACAACCAACAACCAACAACCAACAACCAACAACCAACAACCAACAACCAACAACCAACAACCAACAACCAACAACCAACAACCAACAACCAACAACCAACAACCAACAACCAACAACCAACAACCAACAACCAACAACCAACAACCAACAACCAACAACCAACAACCAACAACCAACAACCAACAACCAACAACCAACAACCAACAACCAACAACCAACAACCAACAACCAACAACCAACAACCAACAACCAACAACCAACAACCAACAACCAACAACCAACAACCAACAACCAACAACCAACAACCAACAACCAACAACCAACAACCAACAACCAACAACCAACAACCAACAACCAACAACCAACAACCAACAACCAACAACCAACAACCAACAACCAACAACCAACAACCAACAACCAACAACCAACAACCAACAACCAACAACCAACAACCAACAACCAACAACCAACAACCAACAACCAACAACCAACAACCAACAACCAACAACCAACAACCAACAACCAACAACCAACAACCAACAACCAACAACCAACAACCAACAACCAACAACCAACAACCAACAACCAACAACCAACAACCAACAACCAACAACCAACAACCAACAACCAACAACCAACAACCAACAACCAACAACCAACAACCAACAACCAACAACCAACAACCAACAACCAACAACCAACAACCAACAACCAACAACCAACAACCAACAACCAACAACCAACAACCAACAACCAACAACCAACAACCAACAACCAACAACCAACAACCAACAACCAACAACCAACAACCAACAACCAACAACCAACAACCAACAACCAACAACCAACAACCAACAACCAACAACCAACAACCAACAACCAACAACCAACAACCAACAACCAACAACCAACAACCAACAACCAACAACCAACAACCAACAACCAACAACCAACAACCAACAACCAACAACCAACAACCAACAACCAACAACCAACAACCAACAACCAACAACCAACAACCAACAACCAACAACCAACAACCAACAACCAACAACCAACAACCAACAACCAACAACCAACAACCAACAACCAACAACCAACAACCAACAACCAACAACCAACAACCAACAACCAACAACCAACAACCAACAACCAACAACCAACAACCAACAACCAACAACCAACAACCAACAACCAACAACCAACAACCAACAACCAACAACCAACAACCAACAACCAACAACCAACAACCAACAACCAACAACCAACAACCAACAACCAACAACCAACAACCAACAACCAACAACCAACAACCAACAACCAACAACCAACAACCAACAACCAACAACCAACAACCAACAACCAACAACCAACAACCAACAACCAACAACCAACAACCAACAACCAACAACCAACAACCAACAACCAACAACCAACAACCAACAACCAACAACCAACAACCAACAACCAACAACCAACAACCAACAACCAACAACCAACAACCAACAACCAACAACCAACAACCAACAACCAACAACCAACAACCAACAACCAACAACCAACAACCAACAACCAACAACCAACAACCAACAACCAACAACCAACAACCAACAACCAACAACCAACAACCAACAACCAACAACCAACAACCAACAACCAACAACCAACAACCAACAACCAACAACCAACAACCAACAACCAACAACCAACAACCAACAACCAACAACCAACAACCAACAACCAACAACCAACAACCAACAACCAACAACCAACAACCAACAACCAACAACCAACAACCAACAACCAACAACCAACAACCAACAACCAACAACCAACAACCAACAACCAACAACCAACAACCAACAACCAACAACCAACAACCAACAACCAACAACCAACAACCAACAACCAACAACCAACAACCAACAACCAACAACCAACAAATAACAACCAACAACCAACAACCAACAACCAACAACCAACAACCAACAACCAACAACCAACATCCAACATCCAACAACCAACATCCAACAACCAACAACCAACAACCAACAACCAACAACCAACAACCAACAACCAACAACCAACAACCAACAACCAACAACCAACAACCAACAACCAACAATTAACAACCAACAACCAACAACCAACAACCAACAACCAACAACCAACAACCAACAACCAACAACCAACAACCAACAACCAACAACCAACAACCAACAACCAACAACCAACCACCAACAACCAACAACCAACAACCAACAACCAACAACCAACAACCAACAACCAACAACCAACAACCAACAACCAACAACCAACAACCAACAACCAACAACCAACAACCAACAACCAACAACCAACAACCAACAACCAACAACCAACAACCAACAACCAACAACCAACAACCAACAACCAACAACCAACAACCAACAACCAACAACCAACAACCAACAACCAACAACCAACAACCAACAACCAACAACCAACAACCAACAACCAACAACCAACAACCAACAACAAACAACCAACAACCAACAACCAACAACCAACAACCAACAACCAACAACCAACAACCAACAACCAACAACCAACAACCAACAACCAACAACCAACAACCAACAACCAACAACCAACAACCAACAACCAACAACCAACAACCAACAACCAACAACCAACAACCAACAACCAACAACCAACAACCAACAACCAACAACCAACAACCAACAACCAACAACCAACAACCAACAACCAACAACCAACAACCAACAACCAACAACCAACAACCAACAACCAACAACCAACAACCAACAACCAACAACCAACAACCAACAACCAACAACCAACAACCAACAACCAACAACCAACAACCAACAACCAACAACCAACAACCAACAACCAACAACCAACAACCAACAACCAACAACCAACAACCAACAACCAACAACCAACAACCAACAATCAACAATCAACAACCAACAACCAACAATCAACAATCAACAACCAACAACCAACAACCAACAACCAACAACCAACAACCAACAACCAACAACCAACAACCAACAACCAACAACCAACAACCAACAACCAACAACCAACAATCAACAATCAACAATCAACAATCAACAATCAACAATCAACAATCAACAATCAACAATCAACAATCAACAATCAACAATCAACAATCAACAATCAACAATCAACAATCAACAATCAACAATCAACAATCAACAATCAACAATCAACAATCAACAATCAACCATCAACAATCAACAATCAACAATCAACAATCAACAATCAACAATCAACAATCAACAATCAACAATCAACAATCAACAATCAACAATCAACAATCAACAATCAACAATCAACAATCAACAATCAACAATCAACAATCAACAATCAACAATCAACAATCAACAATCAACAATCAACAATCAACAATCAACAATCAACAATCAACAATCAACAATCAACAATCAACAATCAACAATCAACAATCAACAATCAACAATCAACAATCAACAATCAACAATCAACAATCAACAATCAACAATCAACAATCAACAATCAACAATCAACAATCAACAATCAACAATCAACAATCAACAATCAACAATCAACAATCAACAATCAACAACCAACAACCAACAATCAACAATCAACAATCAACAATCAACAATCAACAATCAACAATCAACAATCAACAATCAACAATCAACAATCAACAATCAACAATCAACAATCAACAATCAACAATCAACAATCAACAATCAACAATCAACAATCAACAATCAACAATCAACAATCAACAATCAACAATCAACAATCAACAATCAACAATCAACAATCAACAATCAACAATCAACAATCAACAATCAACAATCAACAATCAACAACCACCAACCAACAACCAACAACCAACAACCAACAACCAACAACCAACAACCAACAACCAACAACCAACAACCAACAACCAACAACCAACAACCAACAACCAACAACCAACAACCAACAACCAACAACCAACAACCAACAACCAACAACCAACAACCAACAACCAACAACCAACAACCAACAACCAACAACCAACAACCAACATCCAACAACCAACAACCAACAACGAACAACGAACAACGAACAACGCACAACACGAACAACGAACAACGAACAACGAACAACGAACAACGAACAACGAACAACGAACAACGAACAACGAACAACGAACAACGAACAACGAACAACGAACAACGAACAACGAACAACGAACAACGAACAACGAACAACGAACAACGAACAACGAACAACGAACAACGAACAACGAACAACGAACAACGAACAACGAACAACGAACAACGAACAACGAACAACGAACAACGAACAACGAA